>JAVRXN010000002.1:15389590-15989590 GCA_033556935.1 Timema podura | reverse complement strand
TGTTAGCGTTTAGTCTTATGTTTGTTTGAAAAGGCTGCTATATTTTAAAAGAGGACACCATAGAATTATACATTTAATAATAAATCAACAATTTAATTAAAATGTTACAAATTTTACTGTTTAAAATCTAATTTATGTGAGTGTCAAACACACACAAAATGTTGCGCGGTTCCAGTTTATTTCCCATCATATTGGATCAAACCATAATCTCCGGCAAAGTTCCAATGTGGATCTCTGGCAGCTGCAGCTTCAGCCAGGCCAGGTTTCAGACCACTTACAACATCTGCCTTGATCGTGCGAAGAGCTGCAATGTTGGATGGATGGAAACCTTGCAAAGCATTGTGGAAACTTTCTGTAGCCAACCAATTAACTTCGCCCATGAGTTTCCGGTAATTGAGGTCTCCTTTGAAGAAAATTATTGCAGCTTCACATAACTTACTATACAATTTCGAATCAACCTCCTTCATGGCCCAGTATTCATAAGGAAGAGTCCAAAAATCTGATGGAATCAGTTCCCAGGCATCGGAATCGATATAGTTTTTCCATCTCGAGCCCAGCTCGGGTAGACGGTCAGAATGAACACCCGCGTTCTTCAAAGTGTCTATTGTCCATGTTACATCATGCACCATGGCATCGGAAACAAACCATGGTAACACTTTGACGTGGAAACGAATTCTGCTCGCAAAGCCATACGTCACCAAAAAATCCGCCAGGCAGAGATCGGTAAATAACTCGTACCCTGCGTTGTCACACACAAAATCTGAAATAAGATGCAAAATTATAGTAGGATTATTATTCAACGATAATATTCTATGGATACTTCATTTACCTGAACGGAATTAGTCTTAGCATGATCGATTACAATATGACACTATCTTATAAAACACACCGTAATGGAACTAAGGAGAGTTAGTCTTTTTATCTCTTGAGGGAGACGCCAGCTTAAGAAGAGAGGTAGTAATCCTACCTTCAATGGTTACAGATAAGCTAATTATTATTATCATCGTTGTTGTGTTAATGTTATGTCAACATAATCTTTTATATCACTATTATTATTATTATTATTATTTATTATTATTATATTATTATTATTATTATTATTAGCTACACCAAAGTTGAACCAAAAAAATGGAAGCCTGTTATATTTCAAGTTATATTAAAAGTATTGTAAAAACTCGTTTGGAAGGACAGTTTAAAAATGCAATTTTATTTTGCAGTCACCATTTTAATAAGAGTAGCAACTGTGCGACTACATAATTAACATAATTTAACAAATAAGCGGAAACAATTAGGCTTATATTTGAACTCTATATGCTTATAGATTTGTATTGTAAGTTTACTGAGTAAATACTGCGTTATGATACATAACATACCAATAGTGGAGTTCTTATTTTTTATGTCCAATAATTTGGACCATATTTTTAAAGAATCATCTGCCAAGATGAAATCTTCTAGTTGGTTCACCAGAGTCAATGGATCACTGGTAGCTGCACTCGCACTTCCAAGAGAAATTGACATGTCAAATCTATTACCCCATAAATTTAACTGTAAAAAAAAGTTAAAACATATAATTAGGAACCGATATGATAGATTTTGTTTTTATTTAAGCCACACAAATGTTTACGTGCAAGTTTTCTTTTGTGTTTCTAGTCAATATACGAGTAACGAGATTGTGAATTAAAATTTTAAAAGTCTGCGAATACACAACTTATTCGATAAAATGTTCCGTGCTTTAAGAAATTATATTAAAAAAATAGTATATGTCGATAGTTTTCACTACCTTTCTTAGGAATTAGTTTTAACATGAATATTGGTAAGGTATATAGCTCGAACGTGGTGCTAAAAAAATGAATATTTTAATCTAAGAGGGAAATAGCTTTAAGGTGGAAAATATTAATAAGTTTGATAAGATTAAGTAAAATATGAAAAATAATATAGAATCATTTTGTTACCAAACAAATTGTGTCGAATAAAGTTCATATAACTATTTAGTTTTTAATATACTGAAATTGTAATATAAGTTTGACTTCTGTTATTTTCCATAGACAAAAAATTTAGACTATTTTTGTAAGTATAATTATGTGTTTGCTGATATTGCGCATTTTAATATTTTAATTTTTAATATGGTTAGCTAGCTACGGTATAAACATACGTTAAAAGTTCATTTTTATATAGGGCTAAATTATGCTTATGTCATTTATTTCAAGTAAATATCAACTTTTTTTTATAAACCAGTTGTACGTTTTTAGTGCAGATAAAGTTTATTTGATTATGTTTTTAATTCAGATAAAATTTCAAAGTGCATTTATTTTTGACATACCGTACAACCAAATATTGTCTCTTTTCTTTTAAATATTAAGGTAAAAGAGTTCAGATTCTCAAATTTATATATTTCAATTTATGTTATGTTTACCAATGTAATTTGATCCTAATTATAGTTGCGATTTTCCCCCCCCTCTCTATATCAAAAGACCTAAGGAATTTTACTACAACCTCCTTTTTGTGGATTTTTTTTACCCAACTTGTTTTTAATAACACGTTTTAAATACCTTGAGAAGTTTTATCAGCTGTTCCTTTATTTGTTCCTCTGAAAGTGCGGGATTCTTCAACTGCGGGATGAGATGGTTTGACAACGTAGCGCAAGCATCCAGTGATGCAAGTAAGCTGGATTCTTTTGTTTTCTGGTAGTGGTCATAGGATTTTAACGTGCTACTGAAATTAATATTTTAAAAAAGGTTTTCACAACATATCAAAAAAGTTAAAAAAAAAAATTTGTTTAGAAGCTTCCAAAAATGTGGAAAACACTCATAACAATATCTGAATTAGCTGACTGTAAATGGATTTAAAATAAAAACTGAAGCAACAAACAGTTTATTAATAAATATGTCAGTATGGTGTTTTTAAATCTAAGCCAAATAAATGGAGCAAAGTTGGATAAAAATAAATTTACCTGAGTTCAAATATTTGCCGTACTCTACGATACATGTAACATTCAACGTAGAGCCAAACAGTGTTAAACCATTTCAAAGATTCGCCTTCTTTCTGCGCTTGCTTTTCTAAAAATTGGTTCCATAAAGAAACATCAGACCCGTTTGATGTAAAGTGACTTAAAGGTTTGTTAGACTTAATTTCATCCTTTAACTCTAGCACGGATTTAATTGCTATTTTCACGTCTTGCTCCGCATTCTAAAACACAATCAACATTGATTATTAATGAAGTAATACATTAGAACAATCAACTTATTTATATCAATCCTTTTGATAAATCAGAACTATTATTGTAATTTGTGCATGGATAGTGTGTATAGTACAAAGTAAAATGTAACTACAGTTATTCAAGCTTGAATGTATATACCTTTATTCTAAATTTTATAATAAAATGTATACAGAGAGCTGTTGGAAATTATTAAACCATCATACGTTTAGACAATATATACTTATAGTAAAAAAACTTATGGTAATACCGTTACTACGCCTTAAAGTTAGGGAGCCAACTATGGCGTTACCGAAACTTTCTCGCGATATTGGCACTATGATGGAGTGTCAATCACGTCGTTTCGCCTAACATGCCCTATTCATACATCTTGGGGTGCTGATTACTGATTATTGTACTGCGGAGTTAGCACACGGCCGGGTGATAATTGTGATTATGTTATACCTCATCACTAGAGTTTTGTAGGATATTGGTTTAATAAGTTCCCAAGCCAGTTGAGTTCAACACAACTGCACTATTTATTGAGTTGAAATCACACTTTTATAAATGAAAATTTTACATTGCACTGACACAGATTTTACTTGTATAATCAACCGATGCGGAGATTCAGAGTCAGGGCTAGTGTAGGTTATTCTAGGCTAGTGATGGGCAGAGTCGAATGAATAGAATCGATTCATTCGATAATTCTGAATAATCGATTCATTTGATTCTTTCAAAATCATTCGAATGAAAAAAAAACCATTCGAATGAAAACAATACCTAGCTGGCTTACTCGAGCTGGCCTATTCCTTCTCTTACCGCTCCCTTGCCAGAAGTGCCGAGGAAAAACGACCTTATGATTATGAATGTTTCCAGCATAATTTCTATACAGGTATTCATTTCTATTAGGTTCATTTTCAATAAATAGTCTTGATTGCTACACAATAATCGACCTTACGCTTTCGAATGATTCTAAGGATAATTTGATACAAAGTGTAAGTGGTTGTACAGTTTACAATCGAATATCAGCCAAAAATAATTCGAATGAAAATTACAAAATGATTCGATTACTTTGCTACATTATAATTTATACTACGTAGATTGTTCTTTTTCATTTCCTTTAAATTTTACCTTCCTTATTAACCAAACGAAAATAGCCCGAACGGGTTGAGATAATTTTTTTAGCGTTGACTTAAATTTATTAAATAGATTCAGTATATAGTTTTTATGCATTTAATAAAACATTGCCCAGCCGTAATATTCAGATCGTATTATAATTTTATTCATTGAAATAATTTTACATTCTTATAACACAAAATATCATTATATAGCAAACTTGCGTCGTCGTTTGTCGAGTAGTAATTGTGTGTTTGATTCTAAGTGACACAATTGGGTTAAAAGAATTATCATAATTATCTTAAATTACTCCACAGTTAGTAGTGCAACGATTAAAATCAATTATAAAATTATATTGTTTTATCAATTTTTTACAAATAAATTTTTTGATATTATGTTTAATCTTAATTATTACCTAAAAAATAATATGAATGCATTTAAATAAGGGCTAAACATTTGTTAGCTATGAGAAAGATAGTAGTAAATTGAGGTCTTAAAATATTAATTGAACATAATATAGCATTCAACATTGTTACGAAACCTGTCAAAAAGATTACCATATTTAAAATCATTACAGCTCTATTTTACTACAGTAGGAAAATAAGTTTAAAGGAAAATGATCATACCTTTGAGTGAAATTGTGCGATTTCATCAATATTGGATTTCAAATCCTGTGCACACTTGAACAAAATTGCTGGGAGACGTTCGTTTACTGTGAAATAAGCAAAGCTCCTGAAATTAAATGTTGAATTTAGTTAACAGTTTTACTTTCTCATGGGAATGAATAGCTGATTAATAGTTATTATTATTTGCTACCACATGTCATGTATTTAATTGAAATAAAACATTGTGTTGTACTTGATGTTGACTCCCGTTTCATTAATGTAAGTGAATGGTGAAACTAATTAATTCTTCCAGCCTCGAATAAATCCTGGACCACCTCAGCTAATTCCCCGTCAATATTTATACATTATAGAATGCAATAGTTTACCAGGAATTAAGTTATATTAGTTAATATATTTAAAATAGAGTTTAAGGTACGGTAATTTTACTATTGATAGATATTGAGTTTGATAGTGAAAATAATGTATCTAGTTTATTTGACATACCATACAGTGTATTCATCGTGAAATATATAATTGAACTTGAATTTAAAATAGGATTTCAAAAATGATTACAACTAACACTTAACACCATTGTAGTAGTTGTATGTATACCGGTGCTTAGATTCCGAGTAAGAAACAATTGAAAATTGATACCTGGTATTGAAATGGTCAAATAATAAAGTCTTGATGTTATTTTAATCTTATGGTTACTCAGTTTAGCCTAAACGTAATTAGTCTTGGCGTAACCGATTACGCTATGACTGTATCTTATACAATATAACGTAGTGGAACTAAGGATTGTTGAGCTTGCAACTTATAAAGATAACTTATTACGATTTACGAATTTTAATATCTCCGACACCATTGAGATAACTTTCAGTTTTAAATGAAATATGGGACAGGCTGGCTACTTTAGGTAGCATTTTCGTTAAGGAATTTATTTTTAACCAACATATTAAAATAATCTGTATTCATTTACAATAATTAGGGTTGTTCCGAACACAATAATAAATTTACGTGGATGGACATAAAATTGAAGCGTTCAACAAATTGTTACATGATACGGCTGAATGTTTTCGAGAGAATTAGGTGAGTTTAATTATAAAAACATATATAAATATTGTACAATACATATTTGTTATCAATGGAAATTTGTTTGGTTTGTTGTGTGTTTAGATGTAAGAAAATATTAAATTTTTCATAATATTAAATAAAAAAATTAAATAATACCGCCCTCAGTTCGGATTATTCTCCTAAAACTTATTTTGCACATACAAATAGGATAAACCTATGAATAGTGTTGTCCCAAAAACTCTGCCTTACCCCACTATTTGAAGATTATTTTGATTATCTACTTCACTTCATATATAATAAACAAAAAGTTAACAAATGTGTAAAACAAAGTTCTAAATCTGTTTTGGTTAAGCCTAAAGAAACATCTCATTCAAACTAACAATTCTATGTCAGACTATCAGCTGTTTTAATCTGGTCCACTGTAATGTTGGTACTTATTCAATTAACATCAAGTTTGTTACTCATCTTTTTACTTCAATGTCAAAATAGAATTGTATTCAAAATCATTTATTAAGCTTATTTGATGCCATACCTACTTACCCTAAGGCACTAGGAACTCCAAAGTTCCTAGTCGTACTTATAAAAGTACGCCACCTATCTCTATCTTGAGCTAGTTCTATCCAGTCACCCTTATTACACCCTATACCTATCTTGAGGTAGTTTTATCCAGTCCACCTTAATTTCTTTCAGGTCTATTCTAATTTTATCCTCCTATCTGCGTGTGAGTCTTCCCATAGTGATTAAAAAACATACTCCTCCCTAAAATTCTGAGTCAAATTAAAGCATGTTAAAAACTACTTGATAAGTGCTTAAATCCTAGATTTTAAATAATATATTTCACTGTATCTTTTACGAATCCGGGATATTGACATTTATTTACACTGGTAGGGTTGGTATAATTTAGATGGAATACACCCTTATTTGCATGGTGGGAAGGACTAGGAGAAATGTTTAAGATAAATTATAATCAGTTTACCAGGCTAGAATTGTAATCCTGACTTCGTCAAAGATAAACCAAACAAGCCTCCGCGTCAAACTACCTGTTCAGGCTATACGCTACAGTAAGTTAAATATGCAAGCAGCTATCAGTCGTACAACCAAAAGGAGCCTAGGGAATATTATTGTAACCACTTATATTTCCATTTGAAGTTTGAACGTTCCCAATAACCATTATAATCTCTTAAAAAGTAAAAAAATTAATTTACCTCAATAAACATTGAAACCCCTTCCTCCCAACCCAGACACACATTTTCGTTTTATTTTATCAAACTCGTTCTAAGATACGTAGAGTCCTGGAATGGTGTCAAATACATAAAGGATCTCTACCCCTAGGTTGGGAACCACTCCACTATTCTATCGTTAATCAAACAAATATTCAGTTATTTTATTACTTGATAAACTGAACCTAGATATATTTTTTCAGGATTTTATTGCTTTATTTATGCCAAATTGATATACATACACATAATATATTATAATTATTGTGAGATGTTAAGAACATTATGTGTAGGCCTAAACTTGTTTTGTATTTTTAAACACAGTGTGTACTTTGTGAAAAAACGTGTAAGTTTTTTATAATTTAAATTTAAATTTTCTATTTCCTTAAATTATCCACTTAAATTTATTGTGTTAACTATAGAGTTTAAAGATATATAGTCAAGAAAAATATTTGTTGCACGAACCTTTATCATTTGAACCGATTTATAAAAACTTATTTTTTTAATCAAATGTGAATAAGAATGTTATTAATTATTATTATCATTGGTAAACTTTTAGAGAAACAAAATCTTTCTATTATGTTGAAAATATATACTATTGTATCTGGTTTGAAAAATAGTATTTAATAAAAACTAAACTGCTAACATCTATGTTATAATACAAAATAAAATAAAAGTATAGTAATAAATAATATGTAAAGATAATTCCTATTGAGCCATCGTGACCACAATTTTAAACAACAATAGTGCTGTCATTTGTTTAGATAGCACCACCTATGCGGAAAACACCCATTTAACCTAGCCAAACTTAACAATATCTTTTGCGATTCAAATAGCCAAAGCTATTATTTATGCTTTTAGTGAGGATTACTCCCTTTTAGTGAGGGTTACTCCATCTAGATATCATATTCTGAAAATTGAAAAATGACACCTGGAAACGGGAATCAAACCCGGGACCTTTGGCTTAGTAGGCCAAAGGTCCCGAGTTCGATTCCCGTGTCTAGGTGTCATTTTTCAATTTTCAGAATATCTTTTGCGTTAACTTGATCTTATATATGTAAACCACGTTAAAAACTATAAAATCTAGCTAAACTCATTCTTTAAAACAAACGACAAATTGTTAGCAAAACAGTAATGGCGAATTTTACATAGCATTCACACTTCTTTTTCTATCGACTTCACGTCCATCCATGCGCATTCCTCTGAGACGTCATTGCAAGTTGCTCCTAGCGATAGTGCTCCAAACTAGTTTAGGGGACCAGCTAGTCGGCTAGTCCTATAAGAGTGCCCACTCAATGGTGTGTTCGCTTGCGTAGATTTAGGCTTTCTTTAATCTTTAAATATTAGAATCCGTTAAAAATCCTTCCAAATTTACTAATCCATGCGGGTCAGAAAATTTAGCCTCATGCCCTTTTAGGATGTTAAAGCAAGCTGTGCACTAAAAGTTTCCTAAATTCAAGGTCAAGGATGATTAGTTAACATGCCTTAGTGTATGTATTTCCTAAAAAATTGTATCCCTAAAATTCTGAACCAACCCACTAGAAATGTAAACATATATTTTATTACTTACTTCTTATATTTGGCTGAAAGCTGTACTCCCACAGGCGTGACAACATCCATTATTACCGTACTCGACATATTCACAGACTGTCCAGAACTTGTTACATTCAGAAATTGAGGTATCCATTCGACTATCTGAATAATAACCTCAATAATTTTAATGAAACTTAGTAATATCATAACAAAACTTTAAGTTGGTAGACTTATTTATTATACTCAACTGAAACTGATTTACTTTTTTCATTTTATTTATTTCGCATTAAAGTAAAGTTTTAAAAAAATAGTAAAACTATTGCATAATGACCTTGAAAAGCAGTGATCTTTGCTAACCTTCAAGATGTAACAATCATATAAATATACGTTACGTAATGACCTTGAAAAGTTACTCAGCCAGATAAAATGTTTGCACTATGCCTACAGATGCCAATTCAAATTAACTAGTGATATTATTGCTTCATTTAGAATCTTGTAGATCATGTGGCACATTTAAGTCCTTCTTTAAGTTATTAATGAGTAGTCACAGGCCCTACAATTAATTTAGGAGGAGATATCATTTATATGCTATAGTCTTTATTGCTAGTAGGATGGCCACTATGCAACATATCCTCGGTCCAGGGTCAACAACCAGACCCCCACACTGTTTATGTATCATTGTGTGAATGCTAACAATCCTAATTTCACGATGTACTAATAGTGTTAAGACTCGACCCGGTATTGAACCTGGGATACTCACGGTTTCACCTTTCCCAGTGCTGAGTTATGAGCTTATGTTAGCCTCTGGTAAATTTACAGTTATGTAAACATCTGAACAAACACTGCCCTACAATGCTGCCTAAGTAGGTAGGGGAAGTATTTGTGTACATTCCTGTGAAGGACCCATCATCGGCTTAGGGGGCCTCTGTGAACATGGTAGTATCCCATTGGGGCATACAGACAAAGTCTCCCCCACAATCCTCAGCCTGAGACTCACTCCTCCACCTCTGGGGTCAAAGCTCTAGAACTGTTCAACATCTTGCAGAGATCTAAAACTCGTCCTTTCTGTCATTGGTGATCAAACACAATGTGAGTCTAGCATCTTAGACTGCTAAACCACTGCAGCTGGTTCACATTACACATAAGGTGGTTTAATTACAGTAAAAATGTGTCATATATTCTGTCCACTCTCTTTAATGTAAGATAATAATAACAATACATTTTTAATTGTTTAGTGACACATTCAAAAGTGCATTCTTTTTTAATGTATCAACTAATTTAAATAGTTATTTGTGAGAGATAAACGAATTTGGTTCTAAACTCAAATTTAAATGCTATACAAATATAAAAACATATAAAGAAGATAACACCACAAACAATATTTTGTCTCAATGGTTGGATGTAGGTCTATTAGGAATCGAGACATTAACCCATCAGGGTTATTAGCACTCGGCACATACTGATGAGACAATCTCTACTACTATTACATAACCTCGCCGGTACATATGGGCGTTCAAGCGCTCAGTCGTTGTCTGTGTCGTGATACCCCTTGTGGTAGCGACTGTTGTGCGTCGACAAGCTCCATTTGGTCTTGAAATAGCGGCTGCACTTGTCGCAGAAGAACACATACTCCTGGCGTTGGTGCTTAGCCTGAACGTGCCGTACAAGGATGGGCAGCGTGTTGAAGGTGTGATGGCACAGCACGCACATGAACCGGCCACCCACCCTGGTGTACGCTTGGTGCACGTCTACACCTGAACAGCGTACACACAACCAAAATCAGTGGGACCCGCACACCTTTGTGCATACATATTTTTTTAAATTGGAAAATAACACTTGGACATATAACGAACGGATAGCTTGGCTATTAATCTGTTTGTGCATTTAGTCAAGGGGTCAAAAGATCATCCTACAGACAATTAGTTACCTCTTTGGAGAACTGGACCACAAGTCTGAGGTTCTTAAAGTGTACGATTGAGGGCAAACCACTCTAGAGGAGCCAACTGATTGGGGTACGTTACAACTTGCTGGAGATAATAATCTGGTAAATATGGCTTCACTTACTTGGCAAGAAACTGTTGCTTTTTCATACATTAACACACTTGACTTATCATCACTTGGGATTATTTTAATATAAAAGTTTCCAAACCACTAAAACATCTCAACATAAACTGAATCATGAGTTGAATTGTCTCCAATGTTTTTATTAATACACATTAGAATAATACATCAAAGAGTACAATAGGTATTTAAATCTATCGATGCACAGGAAGGAAATTCAAGAGGAGGTCGAAAACAGAAGTCGTGTAGGCAACGCTTGCTAACATTCAGTTTGTAAGTTGTAAGGATGTGTAGCTTGGTCCCTCGCTCTGTACAGAGAGAATAAGTTGAGAACAAACTGCTGAGAAATATGTTCAGACCTGAGAGGGATAAAAAAAAAACAGGAGAAAGGTACTTATAATGAAGGACTTGATGGTTTTGTGAGCATCTCCAAACATATTAAGGATAATCTAGTTGTGCAAGATGAGGTGGGGTGGTCATGTAGCACGTATTGGTAATAACAGGTGTGTACACAACATTTTAGTTGGGAAACCTGAAGATACAAGACCTCCCAGTGGGTAGATAGTAAGCTTACATTCTGGCGACCTTGAACTTTACTGTTCCTTATGTACAAAGATTTAGTCAGTGCACATCTTTGCGTTTCTTTCAAGTGCATCAGCTGAGTGCAAATGTGATAGACACACATTGTGAACTCTTGGTCAACAATGGCACTCGAGCGTTGTCTTCACTTGTGCAGAATTCTCATGTGCTCCCGGAGACTGTATTTGTTCTTGAAGGTGTGGCCACACAACTGGCACCCCGCTCGAGGCATGGTACTATGTTGAGTCCTGATATGTCTGTTCAGGTTCCCCACGGAGAGCACCAGGTGGCAGTACGGACAGGCCATGTACCCCTCTGGGACCATAATGCCCTGCACCCCTGGAACAAGTCATTTTAACATTCAAGATTAGTTGATTGTGTTGAAACACAAACCAGTTCCTGGATTTCATGTGTATTTTATAAAGTTGCGTTGATCAACTATTTTACAAACACTAATCTTCACTTTGTCTTCGAATCCTTAGCTTTATTTTACCAAATTAGTTATTTATACATTCAGTTAAGTAGTAAATAAATGGTCTGGGGTCTGGTTGTTGAGTTTGTTCTATAACTATTTTGGGTTGAACCACCAAGAAGAAGTAAAAGAGTTTTAAATCCAATTACAAATACAAATTTGTAAATATATTTTATTTATTTACTCAAATCTAAAAAAATTTCAAATCTCATATATCCTCAAGGGATCAACACAAGATGTTGCTATCTGGATACAGTCAACACAATATGTTGCTATCTGGATACAATCAACACAAGATGTTGCTATCTGGATACAATCAACACAAGATGTTGCTATCTGGATACAATCAACACAAGATGTTGCTATCTGGATACAGTCAACACAAGATGTTGTTATCTGTATACAGTCAACACAAGATGTTGCTATCTGTATACAGTCAACACAAGATGTTGCTATTTGTATACAGTCAACACAAGATGTTGCTATTTGTATACAGTCAACACAAGATGTTGCTATCTGTATACAGTCAACACAAGATGTTGCTATCTGTTTACAGTCAACACAAATGTTGCTATCTTTATACAGTCAACACAAGATGTTGCTATCTGTATACAGTCAACACAAGATGTTGCTATCTGGATACAGTCAACACAAGATGTTGCTATCTGTATACAGTCAACACAAGATGTTGCTATCTGGATACAGTCAACACAAGATGTTGCTATCTGGATACAGTCAACACAAGATGTTGCTATCTGTATACAGTCAACACAAGATGTTGCTATCTGGATACAGTCAACACAAGATGTTGCTATCTGGATACAGTCAACACAAGATGTTGCTATCTGGATACAGTCAACACAAGATGTTGCTATCTGGATACAGTCAACACAAGATGTTGCTATCTGGATACAGTCAACACAAGATGTTGCTATCTGGATACAGTCAACACAAGATGTTGCTATCTGTATACAGTCAACACAAGATGTTGCTATCTGGATACAGTCAACACAAGATGTTGCTATTTGTATACAGTCAACACAAGATGTTGCTATTTGTATACAGTCAACACAAGATGTTGCTATTTGTATACAGTCAACACAAGATGTTGCTATCTGGATACAGTCAACACAAGATGTTGCTATCTGGATACAGTCAACACAAGATGTTGCTATCTGGATACAGTCACTGTCAACCAAGGGCATAAAAAGGCCATTTTTCCAAGGGGGGGGGATCCACTTTAAAGTTAACGTGATAGTGTACAATATTTTGGATACATTTTTTTTTAGTAAAGCTTCTTACTACTCGTTTGTGTTATATGCTTAAATGTACTAATCATACTAAGTTGTTTGGGATGAGGAAGGTTGATTTGATAGAAAGTGTACCCACATGTGCGTGGAGGGAGTGAAAAGCCATTTAGGAAATACCACCCTTAGAACAAATTACCAGGTCCACATAAATTATTTTAAAACTCTGTTTGAAACTTTTTAGATGTTATAATTTTATTTAGAATATATCATTTAATTATTAATTAGTTGTTACAGGGAAAAAATTAAATATATTCAATATGGAGAGAAAAATAACATTACATTTTGAAGTGGAATTATGTGTATATAGATATTGATAGCCTGTACAGGCTACTATACGTGTGATTGTGATTATATATTATGTATATTTTATTTGTACACAATATACATAATCACAAACATGATATATAAACACATACACACATATTTATTCAATTCCACTTTAACATATTTTAATATATTTTCCCCATGGTGTATTTGGTAAATTTAGAATTAAAGTCTATAGTGAGTATAGCCCTAGTTTTCACACAAACATTATTGTTAAGCATGGCTTTATTAAATACTAGCAAAATAACATGTTCTTCGCACAGGATTATTTTATGTTACATTTCATCTTTCCAGCCCCTGTGGATTAAAATATACAGAAAAATCATCCCCTCCCTGCTTCACTCCAGGAAGGGTTGTATTTTGAAAAATAAAAACTAACTATCGCTCTTTACCCTAAAAAAGAATCTCCCTGCTAAGTTTCATCTTTCAAGCTCAAGTGGTTTAGAGGATACGGAAAAACCACCCCCTCCCGCTTCACCCCTTAGGGGTTGAATTTCGAAAAATCCCAAAATCGTCTGGCCCATTACTTTAAAAGAACCTCTCTGCTAAGTTCCATCCTTCCAGCTCAAGCGGTTTAGAAGATACAAAAAAACCACCCCATTCCCACTTAATCCCCTTAGAGGCTGAATTACGGTACGCAAAAATCTCAAAAAATCCTCGAATGAGTATCTCTTCAGTTTTGACAAAGAACACTCGCGTCAAATTTCATGTTTCTAACTCAACCAGTTTCGGAAATACGCATATACTTTAAGAAAGCTACCAACCCTGTTTTCACCCCTTAGGATACAAATATCAAAAATTCATCGAATTTGTATCTCTTCGATTTTTACAAAGAACACTCATGCCAGATGTCGTGTTTCGCCAAAATACATAGAGCATAACAGAATGCAGTGTTGGTACACTGGTTGTGTCAGGAATGGTGGTACACTGGTTGTGTCAGGAATGGTGGTACACTGGTTGTGTCAGGAATGGTGGTACACTGGTTGTGTCAGGAATGGTGGTACACTGGTTGTGTCGGGAATGGTGGTACAGTGGTTGTGTCGGGAATGGTGGTACACTGGTTGTGTCAGGAATGGTGGTACACTGGTTGTGTCAGGAATGGTGGTACACTGGTTGTGTCAGGAATGGTGGTACACTGGTTGTGTCGAGAATGGTGGTACACTGGTTGTGTCAGGAATGGTGGTACACTGGTTGTGTCAGGAATGGTGGTACACTGGTCGTGTCAGGAATGGTGGTACACTGGTTGTGTCAGGAATGGTGGTACAGCTGGTCGTGTCGAGAATGGTGGTACAGTGGTCGTGTCAGGAATGGTGGTACACTGGTTGTGTCGGAATGGTGGTACACTGGTTGTGTCAGGAATGGTGGTACACTGGTTGTGTCTGGAATGGTGGTACACTGGTTGTGTCTGGAATGGTGGTACAGTGGTTGTGTCGGGAATGGTGGTACACTGGTTGTGTCAGGAATGGTGGTACACTGTTGTGTCAGGAATGGTGGTACACTTGTTGTGTCAGGAATGGTGGTACACTGGTTGTGTCAGGAATGGTGGTACACTGGTTGTGTCAGGAATGGTGGTACACTGGTTGTGTCAGGAATGGTGGTACACTGGTTGTGTCAGGAATGGTGGTACAGTGGTCGTGTCAGGAATGGTGGTACACTGGTTGTGTCGGGAATGGTGGTATACTGGTTGTGTCAGGAATGGTGGTACACTGGTTGTGTCGGGAATGGTGGTACACTGGTTGTGTCGGGAATGGTGGTACACTGGTTGTGTCAGGAATGGTGGTACACTGGTTGTGTCAGGAATGGTGGTACACTGGTTGTGTCAGGAATGGTGGTACACTGGTTGTGTCAGGAATGGTGGTACAGTGGTCGTGTCAGGAATGGTGGTACACTGGTTGTGTCGGGAATGGTGGTATACTGGTTGTGTCAGGAATGGTGGTACACTGGTTGTGTCGGGAATGGTGGTACACTAGTTGTGTCAGGAATGGTGGTACACTGGTTGTGTCAGGAATGGTGGTACACTGGTCGTGTCGAGAATGGTGGTACAGTGGTCGTGTCAGGAATGGTGGTACACTGGTTGTGTCGGGAATGGTGGTACACTGGTTGTGTCTGGAATGGTGGTACACTGGTTGTGTCAGGAATGGTGGTATACTGGTTGTGTCTGGAATGGTGGTACACTGGTTGTGTCTGGAATGGTGGTACACTGGTTGTGTCAGGAATGGTGGTATACTGGTTGTGTCTGGAATGGTGGTACACTGGTTGTGTCTGGAATGGTGGTACACTGGTTGTGTCGGGAATGGTGGTATACTGGTTGTGTCGGAATGGTGGTACACTGGTCGTGTCGAGAATGGTGGTACACTGGTTGTGTCGGGAATGGTGGTACACTGGTTGTGTCTGGAATGGTGGTACACTGGTTGTGTCTGGAATGGTGGTACACTGGTTGTGTCAGGAATGGTGGTACACTGGTCGTGTCGGGAATGGTGGTACACTGGTTGTGTCGGGAATGGTGGTATACTGGTTGTGTCAGGAATGGTGGTACACTGGTTGTGTCGGGAATGGTGGTACACTAGTTGTGTCGAGAATGGTGGTACAGTGGTCGTGTCAGGAATGGTGGTACACTGGTCGTGTCGAGAATGGTGGTATAGTGGTTGTGTCTGGAATGGTGGTATAGTGGTCGTGTCAGGAATGGTGGTATACTGGTTGTGTCTGGAATGGTGGTACACTGGTTGTGTCTGGAATGGTGGTACACTGGTTGTGTCAGGAATGGTGGTATACTGGTTGTGTCTGGAATGGTGGTACACTGGTTGTGTCAGGAATGGTGGTATACTGGTTGTGTCTGGAATGGTGGTACACTGGTTGTGTCAGGAATGGTGGTATAGTGGTTGTGTCTGGAATGGTGGTACACTGGTTGTGTCAGGAATGGTGGTATACTGGTTGTGTCTGGAATGGTGGTACACTGGTTGTGTCTGGAATGGTGGTATACTGGTTGTGTCTGGAATGGTGGTACACTGGTTGTGTCAGGAATGGTGGTATAGTGGTTGTGTCTGGAATGGTGGTACACTGGTTGTGTCAGGAATGGTGGTATACTGGTTGTGTCTGGAATGGTGGTACACTGGTTGTGTCTGGAATGGTGGTACACTGGTTGTGTCTGGAATGGTGGTACACTGGTTGTGTCAGGAATGGTGGTATACTGGTTGTGTCTGGAATGGTGGTACACTGGTTGTGTCTGGAATGGTGGTACACTGGTTGTGTCGGAATGGTGGTATACTGGTTGTGTCGGGAATGGTGGTACACTGGTCGTGTCGAGAATGGTGGTACACTGGTTGTGTCTGGAATGGTGGTACACTGGTTGTGTCAGGAATGGTGGTATACTGGTTGTGTCTGGAATGGTGGTACACTGGTTGTGTCTGGAATGGTGGTACACTGGTTGTGTCAGGAATGGTGGTATACTGGTTGTGTCTGGAATGGTGGTACACTGGTTGTGTCAGGAATGGTGGTATACTGGTTGTGTCTGGAATGGTGGTACACTGGTTGTGTCAGGAATGGTGGTATAGTGGTTGTGTCTGGAATGGTGGTACACTGGTTGTGTCAGGAATGGTGGTACACTGGTTGTGTCAGGAATGGTGGTACACTGGTTGTGTCAGGAATGGTGGTACACTGGTTGTGTCGGGAATGAGAAGGATACAGGGGTGTATGCTAGATTCTAAAATATTAAATATTATTTTTAATCAAAGCTGTGTTCATTAGAATGTAAAATACTACATTAAGAGCCTAAAAGGAATAGAAATATAGTAAATAATGTTTTGTAAACATCATCTACTTTCTTAGAAATGTAATCTACCTGTACCTACTTGTAAAATATAAAGCTTTCTTCACATATGCTACTGTATAAACAAATACAGATTTTTTTAAATCCTAAGTTGAACAATTTATTCACTAGATCTGAGTCGCTTAATTGGTTTGATAAGCAAGCCAAACGACATGTTCATTATCAATTGGTGGGTTGAATCAACTTAATAAATAGAAGACAATTTAATATGTAGTCGGAACCGTACATTTGGTGGGTGCTTCCTTTGGGGGCTAAGTCACCCCCACCCCCTTTCTGAAAATATCACTCATAATGTATTATTGTCCTCCTAGACCAGGGATTGGTGAAACATTTCAGACCAATGGGCCATTCGGGGGACTTGCTGAATTTTGGAATAGTCTATTGTGTCACCTATTATTTAAGTTTTTAGTCTTTAAAACCAAAACTTTTTTAATCTCCACGTCCTATATTGTTCAGGCTATGCATGTAATTTATAATTGCTCTAATGTGGTAGGGATGAGGAAGGAAACATTTTATAGAAAATCTACCCGCATTTGCTTGGAAGGAGAGAGAGGAAGCCCTTTAGGAAAAACCACCCTCAGTAGACCCATCCAGGATTTGAACCCCCGATCTCATCATCAGCATGCCAGTCTAATATTAGTTTGACATATTGTATTTTGGTAGCTATATATTATATTTTCGGTTCAAACCGAGTTATCTTCAACACACAGATGCACTTAAGTACGAGCCAAGACCATTTCTAACCATTGACTTCAAAAAGTACTGTGTGACATTACATGTCTGTCGAGATTGTATCGACTTCAAAAAATTACACCACGTTGCGAAAAGTTTTTATACAATGTTTAGTTTTTTTCATGTTGGTGTACCACCCAAATAGTGTTCACATGCCACTGGGTGCCATCCCTGGCCTATACTAACATCACGATTCACGAGCCCTCACAGCTAAAACCATAACACTCATATAATAGCGTAATTAGTACAAGTAAGAATAACCGAACTGATAGTGTAATTTGGGGGAGTAAAACTAATAAAATACATCTCACCTCTTTTGGTGCCTTTTCTGGTGGTTCTTTTACAAGCCAGGTGTCAAGCGTATATTTAAGTTTTTTTAAGGCCTGACAACTTTATATAATTATTTAACACTAATATTATTACATTAGTAACAACCAACAAGCCACTAGTATAATAATATCGAATCCTTTATCCAAAACCACACACAACCTTTCACTACACTCAACACTGTACTAACTAGTAACGTGGCACTGTTCAAATTTTGTTAATGGTTTCAAAATGTTCATAGTTAAAAAATAGTGCTTTGCGAAAGTAGATGTGTTGAAAGAGAGGATGGGAGAACTCCCAGGGCCCCCACGGTTTCTACGCCCTTGCTGTCAACACAAGATGTTGCTATCTGTATAGAGTCAACACAAGATGTTGATACCTGTATAGAGTCAATACATGATGTTGATATCTGTATAGAGTCAACACATGATGTTGCTAACTATATAAAGTCAACACAAGATTTTGCTATATGTATAGAGTCAACACAAGATGTTGCTATCTGTATAGAGTCAACACAAGATGTTGATATCTGTATAGAGTTAACACGTGTTGCTATCTGTATAGAGTCAACACATGTTGCTATCTGGATAGAGTCAACACGTGTTGCTATCTGAATATAAACAGGCTCTTGTCTGCACTAATGGAGTAGGAATGAGGAAGTGAGAACTGACTACTTAGTAAAAACAACACTTAATATACTTGGCCGGGATTAGAACCCCAACCTTCCTGTCACCAACAATCCAGTCTATTGTGAAAGTAACACCCTCGACTGTGTGACCATCTATGCTCGTTACAAGTGCACTCAATAGAGATGAGTATTCAACTTAAACTAAAGTTAAAGTCAATGTTTCGAGACTTTAACCACACAATTTGTTACATCAATCACCTCCCAGATGGTTATTGTCGTAACTACAGCCAAAACATCGTAACTGGTCAGTTTACCAATCACTTCCCAGATGGTTATTGTCGTAACTACAGCCGAAACATCGTAACTGGTCAGTTTACCAATCACTTCCCAGATGGTTATTGTCATAACTACAGCTGAAACATCATAGCTGGTCAGTTCATTAATCACTTCCCAGATGGTTATTGTCGTAACTACAGCTGAAACATCATAGCTGGTTAGTTCATTAATCACTTCCCAGATGGTTATTGTCATAACTACAGCCGAAACTTCATAACTGGTCAGTTTACCAATCACTTCCCAGATGGTTATTGTCGTAACTACAGCTGAAACATCATAGCTGGTTAGTTCATTAATCACTTCCCAGATGGTTATTGTCGTAACTACAGCTGAAACATCATAGCTGGTCAGTTCATTAATCACTTCCCAGATGGTTATTGTCATAACTACAGCCGAAACATCGTAACTGGTCAGTTTACCAATCACTTCCCAGATGGTTATTGTCGTAACTACAGATGAAACATTGTAACTGGTCAGTTTACCAATCACTTCCCAGATAGTGACTGTCGTAACTACAGCTGAAACATTGTAACAGGTCAGTTCATCAATCACTTCCCAGATGGTGACTGTTGTAACTATAGCTGAAATATCATAACGGGTCAATTCATCAATCACTTCTTAGATGGTGACTCGTAATTGGCGTGTACTAAATTATAGCGCTATTTAATGAAAGTATTTCAGTTCAAGTGAAAATACAAGTTGTAGGGACAACCCAAGTCCACACCTGGTTTGTGAGGGTTAGGCAACCTGCAAGGACTCTGTGCGGAGAAACTTCTTCAAGAGTGAAGATCACTTCATAAAGTATGCACTCATTACTAAGGTGGAATGGGATGGGAGAGTTCACGGGTAAAGCTCAGTATTTATTGCACTTTTCATAACAACATTGTTTTGGGCACAGTAAATAAAATATGAAGGTTACAAGGGAAGAAGGGTAAAGTATTGTTCTGATTGGCTTGATCTGGCCGGCCAATGGTGGATATTATCTCGAGCCACAGACTGTACAAGCTCAATAGTTTGATAATTGTTTGTGTCAATTCTTGTATTTATTTACTTTTGATGCTAGGAAGATTGACAACAATTTTAATAAAGCGTGTACTAGGAAAATATACAAAGTTTTATTTTTAGAAAAATAATAAAATAAATTCATTCACCAGTACAAAATCCGCCAATGAAAACTTTTTCTTAGTTATTACAATCTAGATAAATGTTGAACTCATAATATTTCTATCGATCGCTAACCACACAATTTTATACAATATAAATGTTTACATGGAAAAATAAATGGTACGACACCGCAAACACTTTCTTTCACCTTTGTCTAAAAATGGAGAAAGTGACTAAACACTCGTAAATTTTGTGAAATGAAATGATATATATTGTTGCAGAAACATGATGGAAAACAATATAGTCACACTCTACCAAAGAGTATAAATGAAATAATATACACTTTTACAGAAAAATATTGAGGAAAAGTAACAATTATGTTCACCAAAGAGGATAACGACCAGCTACCGATTTCCAACTCCTCCAATTAAAAAATATATTTGCCAATAGCTCAGAGATTAATGGTTTTATTAAAAAGAGGTCTTTTTGCTCATTTCCACCATACCTTGGTAACACACAGCAATCAATCAATAGTAAATATTGATACATCTCATCCACCCTTACTGATTACACCAGATGTACATCGCTACACCCACCACATGGTGAATACTTATATATTACATAAGAAAAAAAATCACTTCGTAAGATGTAAGAAAATAAATAATAGTGAATATTATTTGTGTTTTTTACATTTTCATAATTCAGTTATATCAACTCTAACAATAGATAGAACCATTTGTACAAACTTAATTGATAATAGTATCAATAGCAAACCCAAGGATTTTTGGAAATCTGTTAAAAATAACCATGTGAATGAAGCCTGGAAATTAATGGCGAGATTATAACAGAGACTATATTAATTGCAACTGATTCTGGGATCTACTTTCATTCTGTGTCTAGTTCAGCCTTACCTGTCATGTCCTTGTATCCTTGTCACATTACACCCTGTCTCATATCCTTGTCACATTACACCCTGTCTCGTATCCTTGTCACACTACACCCTGACTCGTATCCTTGTCACATTACACCCGGCCTCGTATCCTTGTCACATTACACCCTGTCTCGTATCCTTGTCACACTACACCCTGACTCGTATCCTTGTCACATTACACCCGGCCTCGTATCCTTGTCACATTACACCCTGTCTCGTATCCTTGTCACATTACACCCTGTCTCGTATCCTTGTCACATTACACCCTGTCTCATATCCTTGTCACATTACATCCTGTATTGTATCCTTGTCACACTACACCCTCACGCATATTCTTGTCACATTACACCCTGTCTCATATCCTTGTCACATTACACCCTGTATTGTATCCTTGTCACACTACACCCTGACTCGTATCCTTGTCACATTACACCCTGTCTTGTATCATTGTCACATTACACCCTGTCTCGTATCCTTGTCACATTACACCCTTTCTTGTATCATTGTCACATTACACCCTGTCTTGTATCCTTGTCACATTACACCCTGACTCGTATCCTTGTCACATTACACCCTGTCTCGTATCCTTGTCACATTAAACCCTGTCTTGTATCCTTGTCCCATTACACCCTGTCTCATATCCTTGTCACATTACACCCTGTATTGTATCCTTGTCACACTACACCCTGACTCGTATCCTTGTCACATTACACCCTGTCTTGTATCATTGTCACATTACACCCTGTCTCGTATCCTTGTCACATTACACCCTGTCTTGTATCATTGTCACATTACACCCTGTCTTGTATCCTTGTCACATTACACCCTGACTCGTATCCTTGTCACATTACACCCTGTCTCGTATCCTTGTCACATTAAACCCTGTCTCGTATCCTTGTCACATTACACCCTGTCTTGTATCATTGTCACATTACACCCTGTCTTGTATCCTTGTCACATTACACCCTGTCTCGTATCCTTGTCACATTACACCCTGTCTCGTATCCTTGTCACATTACACCCTGTCTTGTATCATTGTCACATTACACCCTGTCTTGTATCCTTGTCACATTACACCCTGTCTCGTATCCTTGTCACATTACACCCTGACTCGTATCCTTGTCACATTAACACCTGTCTCGTATCCTTGTCACATTAAACCCTGTCTTGTATCCTTGTCCCATTACACCCTGTCTTGTATCCTTGTCACATTAAACCAAATGTTTGTGACTGTATATCTATTTCTTTCTTAAACACGTTCCTTAAAGTATTCGAGAAATAAAACATGAGCATACTTTTTACTATCTATAGAATAAACTCTCAGAAAATCAACACAACTGTTGGTCACCCCTGTAATAAAGGAATTTGAAATTTGAAATTCTATCTTTTTTATAATCTTTTATTATTATTTCTGATTTATTTTCCATGTACATATTTATATTGTATAACCACAGCCAAAGATGTGATAAATATATTTTTACTCACTCTAACGACTACACAATTTAGTAACTTCCATTATCTATATGGTACATTTCTAATATTGCTGCACATTCAAACAATCGTGTGTTGAAATATTTGCATTTATTGCACAATTGTTTGTGCGAGAACTGAAATAATAGTAATAACACAATGTTTATGAGATGTTGAATTTGTTTTAAACCGGAGATATTTCAACATAATAATATGCCAGAGAATGTTTCATCCGGAGGAATATAATCACAAGTGACATTGCTCAGTTGTTGCGTTGGTAGCCCTGTGCTGTTTTGGGGAGACTGTGTTTCAATCTTGCATGCATGGGTACCCACATGTGTACTTGTCATAATGCTGGAACATCATTCCGAATGAAGCTATGGAACAACACAGACTGTTTAATGTCATGTATTTCCTTAAGTGTAAAGTAGTATTTATTGTTGACAGACTGTTACAGAATCCTAATTGTAATGGGTTGTTGTTCATGCAACGATTTCACACTACATACAATACATCAAACAACACATAATGGCTAAATGCATAATACACTTATTATTTAATTGATAATTAAATACTTGTTATTGTAAACACATATAATTAATCTAATTACTAAATATTTTTTAACAAAATTTAAAATATATATATAATATAATATTTTTTAGAAATTAGACATTTAAATTCTTAAATTTACTAAAAATAATTATTATCTATAGAATTTAAAAATTATTATATCTGTATTTAACTTAGCAGAATTGAATAGAGGAATGAAATGTGTGAAAGTTATCAGCATAATGTGAATGCTGATTGCTGACTCTGTTGTTCATTCATAATGACTCAAACAATGACTCCTGGCGTAAGACGATTCTATAAAACAATCGTGGCACAGATATCAACATCTTGAGTGTTATATTTGTGACTACTGTAGATCCTGACAGCGGCGAGGTTCCAAGCAGCGGCCATTGTTATATGCCGTGACAGGTGGCGAGGTGTCGGTAGAGGTTGTCCATGCGACTGAACAGTTTGTGGCACAAGTGGCATAGCGTCTCCCCCGTGTGCGTCTTCATGTGTCTGGAGAGGTTTGCCTTCTGTCGGTACGAGTGGTCGCACAGCTTACACTTGTACCGATGAGTTGTGTGAGTTGTGTTGAGCACCAATCCTGGACACACAAACCAACAGCTCGTTAGACACAACCAACACCCTGTCCTGCTCCCGGGAGTTATACTTCCTGCACGACAGGGATTATATTGACTCTATTAGTTTTCAAGGTTACATTTGTTTTGTTATTGATATAACTGGTAGCAGGGAGAGGGGCAAGGGGCACAAGTCGGACAAACTGCAACAGTACTTGCCTGGAGAGAGGGTGTGAGAATTACTTGCATAAACTAGAGGATTTGTATAACTTTATTTAAACTTCAGTACATTTTATTACAAACATTCTTACAATAAAGATACAAATTAAAGCCCAAACACTAGAATACAGAACTAGTGTAGTTTGTAAACTACAATATTGTCAACATAAATGGACACGTTAGGAGAATTAACAAAAATGTGACAAAACAAGATTACCAACTATTTATTACGTTTAATTCAAAATGGTCAGTAAATGATGGAAATGTTTCATGTGAGTATAATCCATGGAGGTGACAAGAACGACACGAGGATATAACCTGGGACCTCTGGAGAGTGTGCTAAGCTATGCAGGGCCATGCGCTATTCAGAGCGTCAAGGCAGCGTCTGTGATGGACATGTGAGATTGTAGCTTCTTGTTCTTATTTTTTAACAGCACTTAATCTGTACCAAATGCTAGTTTCAGTGAATTGAGATGGATTAGTTTTTTGATAGTATACAATATATTATTAAGATATTAATCAAGACACCACATTAAACACTAATGTACTAAATATTTACAATTATATCATTTATTTGTCAAATTCTACTCCATAATTAAGAAAAAAACACTCTATGTAAATTCAATCTCGCAACTGGGTCACCCATTTCCCAAATTTTCAACTAAGTTATTTGCGCCATCTTTAAGAGTCCATTAAATTGCACATTTCAATCTTCTCAAACAGTTATACCCTAAATAGCCCTTTAAAAGATAAGTTAAAAGTTGGGTACAGTTCCAATATACGTTATGTCCATGTTACTTAATGAACCAGAGCTTGCTATGTCCATTAACCATCCTTACTGAAACAGAAGTTTTCATGTCCACTGCATCAATATTACTCTATGTGGCGAATACAGTTCAAAACATGTTTTGTGCAATTTCTCTTGTTCTTTGAATAAGTTTGTAAAAGTGTTGTTGCAAGTATGTTTCTATTGTTAAGAGGTAAATATCATGAGTGTGAGCGTGTGTTGGCACACCTGCTGGATTCATATATAGTTAACCTAATAATGATTCAGATATTCAAGAACTCTCAAATGTAATGTTTATTTGAAATAGAGGAAGAAATAATAATTATTGTGGTGTTTCTGTTTAATTTGAACAAAATAAGTTATTGTGTCATTTAACCAAATTTTAATATCCTAAAGACTGACAAGATTATAGGCGTCTTATCTTGATTTTAATATTGATGTTTTAAATCTATAGTTCAAGTGGTATATTTATGGTTATATTTACCATTATTGTTATTTTTGTGTCAAAAATTTGCTTTAAACACATTTTGTGTATCTTTGATATAAATTATTAAAAAACATATTGCGACTACATAGATTTTATAAAGCGCCATTTTTTGATAACACACAGTTCCAAAATCCGGCATGTCCAGGCTACAGAAGGAAAAGTCGGTATCTATAATATACTGTTAGTGACATGACAGGCTGTTAATCTATTGTACAAACTTGTACTACTGAGCTAGTTACTCTGCACTTGACGAGTTGTCACAACACATTCAAACAAAGTCTTTCTTTGTCTTCAATTCCTGCACTCAAACTTAACTTTAAAATTTATTATATCATTAATTTTCTAAATGTATTTACTTTTAATTAACACATTCAGTCGAATAATGTGATATATTCAATTAGTTTAAGACAGGGATGTCCAATTGTTCCCTAGCCGAGGGTCGCATAAGTTCCTGGAGAATTGGCCTAAGGTCATAGATGGGATTTAAAGAACCTAACACCCAAATGTAATAAAACAAGAGCGTAATTTGTTGTTTATTTCTGAAATTTGAAATATTTCAATTTGAGCTGGCAGGCCCCACAGCACAAAATCGGGGGTTCGGGGTTGGATATCCAGTGTAGCCAACATTCCTATCATAGAGAAACATTTTCCCCAGTGCGCCCACTGTCTCGAATATACCATACCAATGCCACGCTACCACCAAGTGAGCCCCGCTCAGGGCAAGCCGTGGCAGAAAGCTTTGTGTCTGTAGAAATGACCCTTGCGGTTAAAACACTTTGTGGCACAGCTGGCATGTCTCTGTCGGTTGAGTCTTGTGGTAGGCCGAGTGTCGGGTTAGGTCGGCCTTGTGCTGGTACGATATACCGCACACGTGGCACACATGGCGTAGGACTGTCCGCAGGTGGTCTGTGTTCTGATCCAGGCCTGACGGAAACAAACGAAAGAGTGTAACATAGTATGTTTGTGAGATGATGGCATGACAGTTGTGGAGTTGAAACTTTGTACAATGGTGGGTCACAATAAGTTATAATACTATCTCTCTCAAAGTTATATTAGTAAAGTTTAGGGCCCAGGATGAACGGAGGAATGTACGGAGGATTCAAGAGGACTGGGGCAAGGGAATTTTGGGGGTCCTCCTTTATACAAAATAACTATCTTAATTTATCTTCTTTATTTAATTTATATTAATACTAGTGGATCATTGCAGTGATGGCCGCAGATTCTTGTGCTAAAATGTATTCATGCTTTTTTAGAGGGAAAGTTATATTTAATGAAGCTCCACTCGAATTTCTAGTCAAAGGTTATCAACTTTCCATATTTTGAGTTCTAAACGTACATATTTCCCTTTTACCCCTCGATGAGAACTTTAAAACGATCCCTCTCCCAACTCACTATCTATCTGCTGACCAAACCACTAGGGTAAAAGTTGAGTTGTTACTTTAAACCAAAGAGAAATACACAAATCAGGGTTTCCATGGAGATGTGAACAAAGACTGAGTGTACAGAGGAGCCGCGGCGCACACAGCAGAAATGCTCGAAATTTGCAAGGAAAATGGAGTTTAAGTTATTTTGCCAACATCCTGATATATACACACTATATACTGTATATTATATGTTGTGTGTTTAAACTATGTGTACAAGGTAATATGCTTACCTTGCTTGGTTCCACTATGGTGTAGCTTATAAGAGAGTCATAGTGTAATCAGTCATAATAAATGGAGTGTATGTATAAAATGTAAAAACTTCTCCTTCCATTGCTAAGCTACATTATTTCTATCCTTACAAAGCTGATGTAAACGAATCAACTTCTAAATACAGATTCAAACAACATATTTATGTTTTTCCCGTGTGTTGCATCTGGGGGATTACTCGCTGCTGTAAGGAGTGATGTCTGGATGGTTGGGGGGCCTTGAGAAGTGCAGGCATGGGGCAAACTCCTTCTGGACAGTCCTGGGTGTAAGCCCCAAGATAGGGATGTTTGTACACAGCGGTCTATTCCTCTTTGATGTTGAAAAGTTTGGATTTTAGCTTCGGATAGGTCATGAATTACTGGTATATATGTATAAAAAAATTGATTGAAAAAAAATATTGAAAGATAAGAAAAGATACTGTGTAATTAAACCCCATTTGATGCCACCATTTTGCTCTGTAGATGAGCCCACTGTGTTATAGCCTTGTTCTGTTTACTAAGGGGAATTAAATAACAAACTATAGCAATCAAAATGTTTAGTGAGATCATATAAAGATGTTCCATGTGTTGCACCCACCCAAAATCCTGCCCCTTTATTTCCATTTATACCCACCCACCTCGGTGGTGTAGTTAGCTAACGCTCTGGTTTTGTGTTGAGCTAGACTGCCGAGGACGAGGAGATCGAGGTTCAAATCTCGGTCAGGTGAACTGGGGGTGATTTTTCCTAAATGGTTTTCCACTCTCCCTCCACACAAATTCGGGTTCACTTCCTCTAAATTCAATCTTCCCAATTCCTAACCCATTAGAATAATTAGTAATTAAGCGTATAGCACGAACGGGTAGTAAGACGCGGTGCTATAATTCAATTTCTACCAACTTTCAATGATATATTTAATTGTTACTTTGTTTTTAATCAAATCTTGAGTCATTCTAACAACTTGTTCTCACCTAGTTTTTGGTTAGAAAGACTCGGAGTTTGATGATAAAGGTGTAAGGCAAAGTCTTCACAACATTTAAACTTATAATTAATTACATGAACAGCTTACCACGATGCAGAATTTGCTGATTACAGTATGTGCTGATACAATAATTATTTTAAGTATTTACATTTACAGCTATGAATTAAATAAAATCTCACTGTAGAAGTTGTATCTTAGAAATGTCTATCTTCTTTATTAATAAGGATTTGACACTGATATTTATATAATTTTTCAATAAGTGGAAAATAACAGCCTGAACATGGGAATCGAAGCCGAGACCTTGTTCCATGTCTCTAGTTGTCATTTTTTACTGAAATGAATTTGATTCCTCTCTGAAGAATGATCTTCATGTGTCAGTTCACATGAACATGGGTTTATCTTCTTTATTTGTGAACAAACATTGAAACTTCTCTGAGGTGAGCAAAAGACAATTTAATAATGGCTGTGCCTGGGAGTGATAGGTTCAACCAAACAAAACAAGTTTAACAGTAGCTTTCATAAACAATCATTTATTTTTCTAGATATTCAATCATACTTCAACTATATTACACCTTAGTTTTAGGTTCATAGCTAATTAATAAGGATATAAATATACATAGGTATATAATTTATTTTGTTGTTGCAATGTCAACTTTTGCAAAGCAATGAAAATGAATATGTATGTTATTAAGGGCTAAGAACATTATTACACAAGTGAATCCGGTTCAGACCTGGCTGAGGGCAAAAAGTAAACACCTGCATCATACAGTACAATTTTCATAGAAAGGGCCTTATCTATAGACGGAAAAGTTTCTAGAGCTACTTTCACGTATTCGTACTTCAAATCATTTGATCACCCACCGGCTGTCACTTTTGATAGTTTTATAAAATAACAATAATAGTTTGCTGTACTTACTCTGTTGCACTAGAAACTAAATAGTTAAGTGACAAACTTACAAAAATACTAACCTATCCATATCTTGAGCTAGTTCTATCCATGGTGACCTGGTGGTCTAGGGGTAAGGTGTCAGACTTCTGTGCTGAGGGTCCGGGGTTCAATCCTCGGTCCCGGTACAGATTTATCTGATTGCCAAACCCTTCCTTCACCTCTGACAAGGTGTGTATTAATCACAACTTGTGAATGTGAGGAATGCCAGGCCTCTACCGTGGTTCGGATTCCACGTTAAACTGTAGGTCCTCCATTTCATCTAACAATCACCCTACCATTGCACATTAGCGTAAGTGCGTATAACCCGAACGGGTAGTAAGACGCGGTGCTGATAGATAGTTCTATCCAGTCCACCTCATTACACCCTATCCCTATCTTGAGCTAGTTCTATCCAGTCCACCTCATTACACCCTCTCTCTTTCAAAATCAATTCTAATTTTACCCTCCCATCTGAGTTATATCCAGTCCACCTCATTACACCCTATCTCTTTCAAAATCAATTCTAATTTTACCCTCCCATCTGTGCCTAGGTATTCCCATCGAGTTTGCTAGTCAACATTCTGAACATAGTTCTAGATTTTTTCCATTCATCCTGCATGTCCTGCCCACCGGAATCTACGTGACTTGATTATCTTAACAATTACTTGTGATTAGTACAGGTTATGTAACTCGTCCCTATGTAACCTCCTCCACTCTCCATCATCCTGGGAAAACGTGAATATATGGATACTATATGTATTGTTTACTAAGTTGTTTCAATTATCTCTAATATATATATCATTATATTAATACTATCAACATTTTGTTTCAGGTTTCTTCTCAGAAGAGTCTCAAATCCAAGTAATGATGGATAAGTCGTTTTTCGTTCAACACAGACAGGATGAAGCCTATTAGCTCCATAGGCCAACTTATGTAAATTATTGGGAGGGCCTAGCCAAATGGTTTCAATTTTATGACAATATTACATTTTTAACGTCATGAGGGAGAAATACACTTCATCTACATTTAATTTTTGTTTATAAGTTTATAGAAGCTAATGTCACGTAGCATTCTGCAGTAACATACATTTTATTACACAAACATATTTATAGTAAATAGAAAAAAATAAAAGATAATACAATTTGAACTCGTCTTTTCTTAAGAACATGTTTCACAAAATAAAACTTCTGTCACTGCAGGGTCTTATAAAGTTGTATTTTAAAAATGTAATTTATATCAAAATTCACAATAAAAAAATTAAAACCCTGATCAAAGTGTTTCCTACCCCTTAAGGGTCAACAGAGAATCCATTTTACTGTAGGAAGTGTGTCTAGGAAAAATGATTTGAAGAAATTCTCAGAAACTAAGAGTTCAATTAGGTTTAAATCTTTACAATCACAAGGAATATACCCGATGTTTACTTCACCTGTTAGAATACAATTGTAAAATATTATCCTAACCCGTGGAGCGACCAGAAGACCACCCTAGAAACCCCTTCCTACTGTGAGCAGCCTATAGTACTTCCACCCTGTCAAGCGTCACATGGCTTTATTCTGATCACCTGTAAGGGATGTATTTTAGGAGGTTCTTTTCTGGAAATGATGGTTTCATATTCTAGTGAATATAAATTGAGCAAGCAAAGCAAGAAAAAATATATACAATTTTAACAATTCAATTTTTTAGGGGGGGCCCAGCCCCCTCATGACAATTATTGGGGGGGCTAGAGTCGGCGCCTATGAGCCCGACTGTGTCATAGACACCATGAAACACCCTCTGAAGGTGAAAGTGTGATCAGATAGTGAAAAGGGTACAGGGTGTCTTTACATATTTGAAGGCGTGATGAAACAGGGCCAACACAAAAATTGGAGACAAGACTGATTCCTCAAAACAATTTGAGGCATGATTCCACTCTTGCCACAAGGCAAAATCTGTGACAACTTTCCTAACAATGTTTTACCTTGACCAGGCAATTTTGTCTTGAACCCTAATCAAGAATGTCTGGGAGTTTCTAAAATGGAACATTTCAAATGAAACCTGAAAACGCTTTGACCTCATGGTTGGAATAAGTTTTGTCTTTTTTGAACCCCTATCCCACGTCATAATGCCCAGTTAAATGAGAGATATTAACGCCAGCCTGTTGCATTTCCTTCATTTTTCAAGCAAACGTGACAAATTTTTGTGTTCATTCCGAGGGTTAGTGATCCGCGGTCCTCTACATTTTCCAGTTCTCTTGATTCCTAAAGGTAGTTTTTTGTTCCGATTATAAAGGCAGTATTGTTAGCATTAAAATATCAAAAATGTAGAGAAATAAATACATTAAGGTATGATTATGGTTGCCATATGGCATCTTTTTTGTCTTACAAAATGTGTACAAGTCTGACGTAATCCAAAACTCTAGCATCAAGGTTACTATATCAGCAGTCACACACCAACATAACATATGTTATTGTTGTTAAATGGTGTTATGTCTACTTGCAAAGAAACTGTTGGCAAACTCAGAGGGCGAGGGGTAAAGAGCCTATTTGATATAATCCCCGAGTTTTGGCCGTATCTAGAGGGAGGACTGGATAGTCGGATCAAGAGGTCGGTCTCCAAGTGTTCTGCATATTGCCCCTGTCTGACCGATGACCAGTCTAGAAGAATATTACAGGTGCGGAGTCCCTGTATTACACGGGGAAGATTGGGCCCCTCAAACTTCTCACAAGTGTTCCATGTTCCTCGAGTCGCGTTATGAGCCATCGCTAAGAATTATAAATGTGACATCCAATTTCTACTCATTAGACAACTGTTAGTGAACCCACATCATTATCTGACTCTACCTAATCCAGCCCACTAAGCCATCCTGACAGATTTGACCACAGGGTGGGCGCGTAACAACAGGGTTAAACAGTGAGAAAAATGAGAGTGTAACTAAGAATTTGGCCACCCACTGTAGTGCTAGTGTCTTAGTGTCAGTTATAGTGTCTTAGTGTCTGTCTTGCAGATAAGCGTTAACAAGGATCTTGGGTTTGAAAGTTACAAACTGTTTTTAAGAGGGCTTTTTATTGATAAAAGGTTAGTTTCAAAATACATTAATGACAGTAAAAAACAAATGGTATGTGTTTTGAGCTCAGCACAGGCCCTGACAACTGTTGGTTATCTCAGCAGGATCCATGACAACTGACAACATGTTGGTTATCTCAGCAGGATCCATGACAACTGACAACATGTTGGTTAGCTCAGCAGGAGCCATGAAAACTGACAACATGTTGGTTAGCTCAGCACGGGCCCTGACAACTGATGACATGTTGGTTAGCTCAGCAGGAGCCATGACAACTGACAACATGTTGGTTAGCTCAGCAGGAGCCATGACGACTGACGACATGTTGGTTAGCTCAGCAGGAGCCATGACGACTGACGACATGTTGGTTAGCTCAGCAGGAGCCATGACGACTGGCGATGTGTCGGCTTAGGTGGTCCTTGCGGCCAAACACTCTCTGACAGAACGGGCAAATCTCGCCCACGGACGACCGGTGTTTCTTCATGTGTCTGGAAAGGTTGGTACCGTGACGGTAAGCGACACCGCAGATCTTGCAAATGTGACGCCGGGGCTTAAGTGCGCGCTTCCCAGGGACCCAGCACACACCTGGACACATAAGGTGAGAGTTTTAAAGAGCAACAACTGATTGCACTCTCAAGTAATATTAGAGCAAGTTCGTGTACAGCAGTGATTCACAAAATGATTGAACCAGGGACTGTTGGGAGGTTAGAGATTTAACCAGGGACTGTTGGGAGGTTAGGGATCCAAACAGGGACTGTTGGGAGGTTAGGGATTCAACCAGGGACTGTTGGAAGGTTAGGGATTCAACCAGGGACTGTTGGGATGTTAGGGATTCAACCAGGGACTTTTAGGATGTTAGGGATTCAAACAGGACTGTTGGGATGTTAGGGATTCAACCAGGGACTGTTGGGAGGTTAAGGATTCAACCAGGGACTGTTGGGAGATTAGGGATTCAACCAGGAACTTTTGGGAGGTTAGGGATTCAACCAGGGACTGTTGGGATGTTAGGGATTCAACCAGGAACTGTTGGGAGATTAGGGATTCAACCAGGAACTGTTGGGAGATTAGGGATTCAACCAGGAACTGTTGGGAGGTTAAGGATTCAACCAGGGACTGTTGGGGGTTAGAGACTTAACCAGGGATTGTTGGGGGTTAGAGACTTAACCAGGGACTTTTGGGGGTTAGAGATTTAACTAGGGATTGTTGGGAGTTATAGACTTAACCAGGAACGGCTAAGTGAATGGAGAAGATGTGTTCACAAAAGTTAAATATGAAAGATTATACATATTTTATATAAATTATTTAGACAAGTTGTTCTTAGTTAAGAAAACAAAACAAAACAATGAGAACTCATTGAACTCTCTCAAAAGTAGACATCTTTTGGGAATAAAGAATATATCCTATTTGGAGATGTATATCTTTTAAACATGATGTTTGTACCTAGTTTATTATATATGAAGGGAAGGTGGGATTTCTCTCACTGCATGCTAGACACTTTGATCCACTATTTAGAGATTCATATTAAAAAATATGTGTCTTAACAGTGCTCATGTCCGTTATTGGGGAAGGGGTTTTGCCCCAATAGCCCATATCAGGGCTAATCAATAAGCGGCCCGCGGGTCACATCCGGCCCGCTAAGCTCCGCAGGTTGGCCCACTGATTGAAAGTCCAACTACTATATCATTGGAGATGCGTCACATAGTTCAGACGGTAATGTAGAGGCGCCTGACCTTGAACGGCCAGAGAGATCTTCAGTCTCCTATCAGTGGTGATCGTCCTTGGCGTCACCAACATCGTGTGAGCTTACCCTACAGCGGCGTGCGTCCCCCACTCTAGACACGGTATCTTCCCTCCACATAACGGCTGAGCTATATTACCTATTCTTGCTTTTGACCCTGAACAATGCAGGTGACAAGGTGGCTGAGAGTGACTCACACCTCTTCTGCCCTCCACCCAACAGCAGCCAATGTCTCGCCAGTTGATATTTGACTGACTTATTGTTCGTGCGTTATTTATAGTAATAGCAGAGTGTTTTGCTTGTAAATAGTCTCATTGTATTTTTCCCATCAATGTTTATATTTTAATAATGATTATTTATGTTTAAATGATTTTAACTTGATATACTTTTTTATATTTACTATGCCTAGTCCTATTCTAACTTTTACATTTTTTAATTTCAATGAACTATATTAATATTATATATAATATCAAACTATGTTTCACTCCCCCTCCCCCTTTTAAACTTTTAAAAGTATAATCTAATAACGTTCTAAATTACTGCCAGATTGAATTAAATGTCTGGCCCACCAAATATTGTGATTCTTTGGAATGGCCCACTAGGATAACCGCCCTGCCCTATGTTATTTTGCTAGGGGAAGTTTAAACTGTCTGTTATAGTAATGAATTTGCTATGGAGTGGTGTCCATTAAAGAGGTTTTATTGTACGGTATATTCAATATGGCTTATCAATATTTTGCTTCTGAAAACTAGTTTATTTATATTATATAAGTTAAGACTTAGATATTGTCGTTTATAATTTACAAAGGAATGAGTTCAAATTAATTTAATTTATAAATTGAATATTGAGAATAAATAATGTTATGATTAACCCTTTGCAAGTTGTTTATACTCAATTTATATCTGTTTTTCCTTTAACACACTTTTATGTCTTAAAATATTTACCTTGACTACATTTATTATAGTATGAGTCAAATTGGTCAAACTAACAAACATGACATAATACACAAATAATTGACAAACTAGTTTTTAATGAACATGATTAAAACAACACATTAAAACATATCTATTCAAAAGTTGATGATTTTGCTTTGGTTGTAAAAGTTGCAGCATCCAAATTATTTTCTTAAAAATATTTTAATCCTATTTTTTAAAACTATCTAAGTCTTATCTGAATGATTTTTGTCTTCGTTACTCCTTTCGGTGTTCCAGTGTATGATGGAGATTACTGGAACCTTAGTTAGCCTAAGTAAGTAAGCTGTATAGTATTGACGAACCACTCCTCTGAGAAACACCGTGTCTACAACCCCCTATAGAGACAAAATCATCAGTAGTTTGACGCATGTTTACACACAAACCCAGCCTCTGTCACGCGTGTAAATTTAAGTTCAGTTGCAGAACTAATAGTCAGGACTGTACCTGGGCTCAAGTGCTCTCTCACTAACATCCAGGACTTATGTGAGTGTTAGTGATGAGGGAGGTAGAGTTGAGAGGAAATGGAGTGTAGGGAGAGTGGATTGGTAAGCCTGACCGGGATTCAAACCAGACATTCGGACCAATATAAACATAATTGATAGGGATGGGACTCTCCAGCCATTCAGAAGATTCGAGGAAATTTCAGATTTTGACAGTTAATCTTTTTTTTTAAATTGAGTTTTGTTTTAGGGCTCTAATATTGCTTGGTTCTGAACCAATTATAATTATAGAATTAACTTAAAAACCAGATCCCAGACCAGTAATTGAACACTTAACTGAATGTATTGTAAGATAAAATGTTAACATTTGATTATTATTTGTAGTTTTTATTCCATTATATTTATATTCCTCTTTAATAATTTTTTCCAAGATTAAAATTACGGTTTGAAGGTAAATAGTCGATTCGCATTCGAGTTTCGTAGTTGTAAAATAGTGTATCCAACCAAACTTCATAATTGGTGTTGTGGATGTTATAAGACTCCAATAATCTACCAGTGATAAAAATTATGGGTGTAATAACGTTGGAGCCAAGGTTTCGAATTTCCTGTCGCCATCTTGCCATGACGCTCAGTCCTCCTCACACACTGATACATGTCGTAGTTCCTTGTCAAGCAATCCTCGGACAGATTCACACGATAAATATAAATAAACACATTTGGTTGAGGTTTATTTGATTAAAGAAAGCCTACAATATTCAAGATGAACACACAAACTAGCAACCCAAGGAAATTTACAGAACAATCAAAATAGAACTTTAACAGAGTTTATTAGGTATAGATTTTATCAGAGAAGAATGAACACTTTGTTTATCTTGAAACCTTACCTTGCTTCGTTCCACTATGGTGTAGCTAATAAGATAGGGTCATAGTGTGATCAGTCAAGGTAAGACTGTGAGATTTCATTGTAAATGGAATGTACATAGACCAGTAAATAGATTATAAATATTCAACTAACTCTATCAACATGTACACTCTGTTTATAATGAAACCAGTTATTTAGGAACTTGGACTGTAACTAATGAAATGTTAATATTTAAAAAGTAGTTTACAGAATATGTTGAAAATAAGCTTCACAAACTGATGTTGGTTCCCACTTTGTAGAAGGTTCAGTGTGTCTACAAAATTAGCAGCTGTACTTGCTTTGTATCATATTTGCTTGGTTAATTTTCTTTATTTACTTTGAGCTACAAAGTAATTGAATACATTTTGTAAATTACATGCAGTATTGGTGCACATTTGTACAAGCCAAACATACAGTTATCAGGCAATGTAACTATAGTATCAATACAAGCTTGTATCTGCTGGTGTTGTATGCTCCTTCCACTAGATACCAACACATATCTAGGGGTGATTGGCACCCAGGACTCTAGTTCCAGTGAACTTCAGATCTCATGCTCCAGACCATGGCTGAGGTTTCACAGGAGCCGACAAGGAATTATTTACAGATGTAATGCTCAATGAGTTGAGAGCTTATGTAGATTGTTTGGATCAAGTTTCAGATGAAATGAAACAAGATCTGTATACAATCTCAACTGAACAGTACAAACTGTTTCAGCGCGACAATGCTGTATAGCACATTATTAACATACACCAGTGGTTTACAACCTGGGAGTCACAGCATGTTTTGGGTGAGGTTGGATGCTTGTTGAGGTTAACAACCTGGGTCACAGCTGTTTCGGGTGAGGTGCGATGTTGTGAGGTAACAACGGGGTCACAGCGTGTTTCAGGTGAGGTTGCGATGCTTGTTGAGGTTAACAACCTGGGGGTCACAGCGTGTTTCAGGTGAGGTTGCGATGCTTGTTGAGGTTAACAACCTGGGGGTCACGGCGTGTTTCAGGTAGTTGCGATCTGTTGGTTAAAAACCTGGGTCAGGCGGTTTCGGTGAGGTTGCGATGCTTGTTGAGGTTAACAACCTGGGGGTCACAGCGTGTTTTGGGTGAGGTTGCGATGCTTGTTGAGGTTAACAACCTGGGGGTCACAGCGTGTTTTGGGGTGAGGTTGCGATGCTTGTTGAGGTTAACAACCTGGGGTCACAGCGTGTTTTAGGTGAGGTTGCGATGCTTGTTGAGTTATAGCTTCATATCTACTTTTTAAAGTCCTTATAATGATTATAAGAAGGTGTGAAATTCAAAAAGAAATGTAAGCAGTTAAATTGTCAAAAACTGCTTGTTACTGTTTGGGTTATTTTTGGTTACTCAACCTTGACAGTAGTTTGCTGTGGCCTCTTAACGTCACGCTCGTTTGGTTTGTCGTGACGAGGCCAGGATTCAAATCCTGACTGGGGTGATCTTTCCTAAAGGGTTTCCCCCTTCTCCCTCCACATGCAAATAAAGGTACATTTCCTCCAAATTCTACCTACCCCACAAGTGTAGAGCCTAGAAAGGTAGTAGGATCAGTGAAAATAATACATTAAAAACAATTATTTGAAAACTTGTTGGCTATCAATGGGTCGCGTGGATCTCAAAGAGAAGAATTGATGTCAAACCTGGTAAAAGATTGGAAAACAGTGACATATGCTATATAGCAAATTATTAACATATCATATGTAGAGGCTGTATGATACATTATTAACGTATGATGTGGAAGTTGACGATATGTCGGTAGAAATGTATTATACAAATTAACGTATGATGTGAAAGTTGACGATAGTCGGTAGAGGCATAATACATTATAAACGTATGATGTTGGAAAGTTGACGATATGGTCAGAGAAATGTGTAATGGTAACATTATAACGATATGATGTGGAAGTTGATATATGTCGTATATAAAGCTGTATGATACATTACTAACGTATGATGTGGAAGTTGACGATATGGCAGAACTATATGATACATTATTAAAGTATGATGTGGAAGTTGACGATATGCGAGAACTTATGATACATTATTAAAGTATGATGTGGAAGTTGACGATATGTCGGTAGAACTATATGATACATTATTAACGTATGATGTGGAAGTTGACGATATGTCGGTAGAACTGTATGATACATTATTAACTTATGATGTGGAAGATGACGATATGTCGGTAGAAACTGTATGATACATTATTAACGTATGATGTGAAAGTTGACGATATGTCAGTAGAACTGTATGATACATTATTAACGTATGATGTGGAAGTTGACGATATGTCGGTAGAGACGGTATGATACATTATTAACGTATGATGTGGAAGTTGACAATATGATGGTAGAACGTATGATACATTATTAAGTATGATGTGGAAGTTGACGATATGTCGGTAGAACTGTATGATAAATTATTAACGTATAATGTGGAAGTTGACGATATGTCTGTAAAGGCTGTCCGAGCGACTGAACACTTTGTTGCACATTTGACACGTTTGCTCTGCTAGAGAATTGTGGGACTTCAGATGTCTTGTGAGACTGGCTTTGTGCTGGTACGAGACTCCACACATGATGCACTCATGGCGCAGGCCTGGCTTCGTATCCTGGTCTGGACAAACAATATCATATACATTAATACAAATATTCAATGTCTTAATTCGTTTAGAAAACATTTAATTAGAAAGCTAAATTACTAAAATATCCATTTCATTGCAAATTTCTAAATTTTTATAGATATTTTTTCAGTTCCAACTGATTTTATCTGTCAACATTCTAAATGTTTAACTAGACATTGTGAGGATGCATGGAATGAACCCTCAAGACTTAGCCCATTCCCTGAGCGCATGCAACACAGCTATCTGCATAGCCCTGGCAGCCATTTTTATACTCGTTTACAAGTATTTTTGTTACTTTTTTTTTTTATTCATGGTCATAGTACAGCATTGAACTGGTGGCTCCATCTGTCAGCTTCAATATGAAGTATTGTCACTGGCTAGAATTACAGTGGTTCATCACAATAACTTGTTGATTCACACCTGCCCGCACCAGAGAAAGGGTTAAGATCAGGAGAATATCAACGCAGACTGTAAATAATTGTAAGTAACAAGAATGTCCATATAAAAGGGAACCATACTTCGATTTATTTAAATTAGGAAACAAATGACATCTGAACACAGGAATCATACCTGGGACTTTTCGCTTGGCCCACCAATTTTCTACCACGGAGCTATCAGGACCCCGAGTCACTGTGCTATTTCTGAGATATCCAGGACCCGAGTCACTGTGCTATTTCTGAGCTATCAGGACCCCGTGTCACTGTGCTATTTCTGAGCTATCCAGGACCCGAGTCACTGTGCTATTTCTGAGCTACCCAAGGACCCTGAATCACTGTGCTATTTCTGAGATATCCAGGACCCGAGTCACTGTGCTATTTCTGAGCTATCCAGGACCCCGAGTCACTGTGCTATTTCTGAGATATCCAGGACCCCGAGTCACTGTGCTATTTCTGAGCTATCCAGGACCCCGAGTCACTGTGCTATTTCTGAGCTATCCAGGACCCTGAGTCACTGTGCTATTTCTGAGCTATCCAGGACACCGTGTCCACTGTGCTATTTCTGAGCTATCCAGGACCCGGTCACTGTGCTATTTCCGAGCTATCCAGGACCCCGAGTCACTGTGCATTATCTGAGCTATCCAGGACCCGAGTCACTGTAGCTATTTCGAGCTATCCAGGACCTGAGTCACTGTGCTATTCTGAGCTATCCAGGACACGTGTTACTGTGCTATTTCTAGATATCCAGGACCCGAGTCACTGTCTCATTCTGAGATATCCGACCCGAGTCACTGTGCTATTTCTGAGATAATCCAAGACCCGAGTCACTGTGCTATTTTTAATATCCAGGACCCGTGATCACTGTGCTATTTCTGGATATCCAGACCCGAGTCACTGTGAAATTTCTGAGCTATCCAGGACCCCAAGTCACTGTGCTATTTCTGAGATATCCAGATCCCCGAGTCACTGTGCTATTTCTGAGATATCCAGGACCCCGAGTCACTGTGCTATTTCTGAGATATCCAGGACCCCGAGTCACTGTGCTATTTCTGAGATATCCAGGACCCCAAGTCACTGTCCATCACAGACTCAGCCTTAAAACTATGAGTGAAGAATGACTCTTAGCATGGAATGAATCCTAAGTATCTTAGTGGTAGAGTGTGATAAGCTGAAAGTCCCGGTTCGATTTCTTTCTCCAGGTGTTATTTTTAAACTAATTTAAATTAATTCAGATACATGCCAACCATTAAGTTGTTGATTTTTAATTTCTTCTTATTTGTTAGTAAAATGAAACTGTGTTTTTTAGATGTCTACCAACACTTGTAATTTTACAATAGCTTTGATGATCATCTTGTTGGTTGCTTGTGATTTCAATGTAAGGCGTCCAATTGCAATATTGGTGATGGGCGCTGAGTTACACAGTTTACTAAGGTCATCACAATCAAGGACAGCAACTGGGGAAGTTGTGTGTTCAAATCCCACTTAACTTGTTTAATTAAATAATTATGGTAGTACTTTTCTATCAAAATGGACAATTCTCTTTGATGCAAAACAAGAAAAGTAACTTCAGAAAAAAATATTTTGACAGCCACCAATGACAGGTGACAGGAGTTGTAGGAGTGCACAACTGAAGCTGCCAACAAACACTAGTTGGACATTTTGTTTTTAGACAGTTTGAGAACCTGTCAGCCATCTTGTAAGTTTCTACAGAACTTGATGACCATGAGGTTTGTCAGTTGTATATTGTGATGGACTGCCTGGCGGTGAGCTGGATTCCCGCCTATAAGCATTCACCATTTCAAAGCGGGGACCCCAATTTACCAATATACACTGGGGTTAAGTAGCAGTGGAAATACTAGTACTTGGGTGGAATATTCATTCAAAAAAACCAGACAAACTAAATTTGAGAACGTCACACAGTTTATTTTCTAATTGATAAGTAATTATTTAAAAAAATACATTAGGTATGTAATATTTTAGTCACAAAATGGAATCTTAACCAAGGATGCAAGAGTACATAAAAGTGAGCTCAAATTGGGTAAAATGATAAGTTTTGGGTGTTCAGAATAAATATAAACACACTTTGTTATAATGCATTTATTTCCAGAACGTGGCGTTACAATTAGTTAGTCGTGTTATACCAGGAAGATGGTAAGGAACAAACATAATATGGATTTCTACACTGCTGAGACTGGACAAATACTGGGCTGCCTCTTGAAGAGAATTGATTGCTACCGCCCAACCCCTTTACCCTGGTTTCATTCTATCGAACTCATCGAGGGGAGGGGGAGAGGAGGAGAAACACAACTTCCTGAAAGAGGAAACCAGAAAACACAAAGGTATAAAAAGGTAAAGAATGATAGCACTTAGCCGAGATATACCTGTAATGGTATGTATGAGTTCATTCACTGTGCCCCCCGGCCGCCCACATTCACTGTGCGCCGCAGCGCACGCCCACATTCAATTGCCTTGTTCTGTTTGTACAACTTCCCCAACAATGTCATTTGCTAATTACTGGGGGAATATCATCTGATCAAAATGATGACACAATTCACATTCTTGAGAAGTTACACGAGTGAGTTCTAACAATGAGCCATTGCGTGATGCACACTTAAACCCCAATTCGACACTTTATCTCAATTGGTAGCGTGTTTGTCTACTGAGCTAAGGGTCCCAGGTTTGATTCTTCGCATGACCAAAATATTTATCATTGGTGAAATGTGAGTTTGTTCTTTCCCGGTGATGAATTAATGGCCGGGGGGCTGGTTGTTGTGTCTGTGTTCAGGGTAGTTAGATGGAGGATGTTGGGGGCCACAAATTCAACAGAGAGGAGTGACAAGCGTGTCATAATGCTTGTAAAACCAATGTGTTTTTTAGTGTTCATTCCAAACAGTTTCTACTCCGGAATCAGTCAGGTGACTATCCCTCACAGTTTAAACTATGTTCTCTGTGTTAGGGAGGGTGACTATCCCACATAGTTTAAACTATGTTCTCTGTGTTAGGGAGGGTGACTATCCCTCACAGTTTAAACTATGTTCTCTGTGTTAGAGAGGGTGACTATCCCTCACAGTTTAAACTATGTTCTCTGTGTTAGGGAGGGTGACTATCCCTCACAGTTTAAACTATGTTCTCTGTGTTAGGGAGGGTGACTATCCCTCATAGTTTAAACTATGTTCTCTGTGTTAGGGAGGGTGACTATCCCTCACAGTTTAAACTATGTTCTCTGTGTTAGAGAGGGTGACTATCCCTCACAGTTTAAACTATGTTCTCTGTGTTAGGGAGGGTGACTATCCCTCATAGTTTAAACTATGTTCTCTGTGTTAGGGAGGGTGACTATCCCTCACAGTTTAAACTATGTTCTCTGTGTTAGAGAGGGTGACTATCCCTCATAGTTTAAACTATGTTCTCTGTGTTAGGGAGGGTGACTATCCCTCACAGTTTAAACTATGTTCTCTGTGTTAGAGAGGGTGACTATCCCTCATAGTTTAAACTATGTTCTCTGTGTTAGAGAGGGTGACTATCCCTCACAGTTTAAACTATGTTCTCTGTGTTAGGGAGGGTGACTATCCCTCACAGTTTAAACTATGTTCTCTGTGTTAGGGAGGGTGAGCGCGAAATCAAGATGGAAATCCAATTGAACAGCTGCAAATTATAGTAGCAAACTAAAAGGGATCTTAATTATAAAAACATGAGCTATTATTTTACAGAAGGATCTGTGAGGCTGATGAGATGCACTATTTTCTAATCCTATTTCCAGGCAAATGTTTCTGTCAAATTCACGCTCCTCATCCTTACAATTAAGACTAGCTAGAATGGGGCGATAACAGCTGGTGCAGCAGGTTTATGACAGGAGTAAACTTTATACAAATATCTAGCTTAGTGCCGAGGGCGGCTGGACGCCATGACAGTTGGCGAGGTGTCTCTGGAGATGTCCTGTGCGGCTGAACACCTTTCCGCACAGCTGGCAGAGCGTCTCTCCCTTGTGGAGTTTCAGGTGTTTGTACAGATTGGACCTATGTCTGTAGGTCTTGCCGCACATCTTGCACACATTGTCTGTGGTCGTTGTAGGCGAGAACTGATCAAACAGGAACCCTGGACAGAGAGAGGTCAGGTCAGGTTAGGTTAGGTTAGGTTAGGAGTGTCACAGACATCAAATGTTTGTGTCCCAAACTATACAACAGAAACATACTGTACTTGTCTGTACAAAAATATCTAAACAAGTAGAGTTGAAGCTCTTTATTCATTTTACCGATGAATCCTCAATCTGAGTCGAATATTATAAAACATGACCAACATAAAAAGTTTACTTTACTCCATTAATGTTTAAATTGCTGTAGAAAATTTAAATAAGAGCAAAACAAAAACATTTATTTGTTTCAATACATTCAGCTAAATGATAAACTAGCTATATGGGCTCTGGTTGCTAATATTTTATTATAATTATATTGGGTTAAGCCATATATTAGCAGTATAAAAGCCCTAAAATAATTTCAAGACAGACATTTTGTATCATTAGTTTTGAATCTCAAATCCTCAAATATTGAATATCGTAAAGGACCATGGAAATAATTGTTGGACATATTTTCCCCAAAGTGGTCACAGAAAATCCTCCTAATCCACTCCAAGATAATGTATCCATGAGTCACATCAGTGGTCTCTGGTGGCGGTGAACTAAACCTGGGTGGCTCCAGTCATAGAGTATTGGTGTGTAAACAAAGAGCAAGAGTTCTTGTTTCTGTCCATCGTACAATTGCGAAAATTATAATTTATAATAAATACAACAATGAAGAGTTTAAATGATGACTGTTTTGAAGGTGTCTCAGGTTTATTTGATTGTTGAACTATCGACAGTTCTGACTTCCCAACTTCGGTACACACACATTATATATAAACTAGAGATGTTCATTGCAGTTCAGGTTCAATTAAGTTGAACCATCTCTCAATTATTTGTTCAATATTTGAAAATCTTTATAAAGAGGCCAAATTACTAGTGTTATTAATTGTATGTTAAGTAATTAGCAGTTAATTTAACTGAGCAATGACTTCAACAAACATTTCCTTTCTTCTTTGGGAGACTTGTTTAAATAATATAAAACATTCTGATCTTGTCCAAAACATGTTTATGTTTGTGACGCATAGAACCAGCGCAAGCTGACCATGCAACCCGGTCAATGCCAAAAAAAATGCACCCCCCTTCCCCAAATAACAAATAGTATTAAAATTTTGTTGATTATGCTTTGAAAAATTTTCTTGGGAAGTATAAAAAATATTTTAATTCTTGTATTTTTTTATTTGTGTTAAAAAGAAATAACAACTTAATACACCAATAACTAAATTTTCTGAATACAATTTTTATTTACATTTCTTATTATTTTATCTTATCTTAAATCTATCATGTCTTGCTTTGCTTTCAGCAAAAGTTTAAATCAAATTGGAGGGATCTAGAAATTTTATTCGTTTGTACAAAACACAGCTTAATAGTTCACAAATGTTAGACAGAAATATTTTATAAAATAAACTGAAAAGAACAGTGCAAACTTAGTATAAAATCTGATTAAAGATGTGTGGTCTTATGCAGATTTGGTATGGCTCTATCAGTTTGTACAATAAAAGTTTAAATAGGAGATCTGTGAAAATGTTGAATATAGACTGGATACCTTTTGAATGTAGTCTCAAATACAGTTCTTAATTTCCACAATAACTTTTTTTAGACTCTGGTAGTTAGCTGTTAGACTACTAGGCAAAAAGAATTTATTCAACAAGAAATCGCTCCGTTCTCATCTAGCACGCATAAATATGCATATAACTGTATGTGAACAATAAAGTTATTAACGTTATGGAAAGTTTAAATATATTTTATATAATTTTAAAAGAATATAATATAAGAACGTCAATTAAATAATATGAAATTTTTCTTTCGAGAACCTTAACCTCCTTAAATTACTATAGGCCTACATTTTAAAAGATACTGTTTATTAAATATGATATATTTTTTCACTACACAAAAAAATCAATTAGTATGAAACTAACAGATCGCACAGTAATTTAAGGTGAAAACTTTGTTAAAATTTCAGGTCAAATACAAGAATAATCAGGGAAAAGTAGGATGACATGGAGTACAAGCAGGCGAGTACTCGCACAAGCTCTATTTAAACCATAGTTTTTCAATAAATGTTAAGCTTTTCAATTATACTAAAAATGATTCAGCTTAAAATTAAAAACTAATAGATCACTTGACACCTCTTGACTTCAACGTAATTTATTTACATAAACAGGTGACAGCTTTGGTAAAAATTCAAATGAAAACGGCGAGTTTATTCAGAGAAAAGGGAAATTGACAACAACAAGCACAACGGAATAAACATCGACATGAGCACACCTATTTAGGCAGAGAATGTCGGTCAGGCTGATGTGTAAAACGTGCATAGTGCGCATCATCAAACTTGCACTCTTTGTGTACCTTAATGTATAGAGGCGACTTCTATGAGTTTTCCGTGAACCACAGGAGTGACAAGAGCAGAGAGGTGTTAAATTGGAATGCACACATGTACTTATATATATATATATATTTTTTTTTTTTCTAGATACAGCTTTATAGCGTTCGCAATCACGCACCTTCTGTGCTCCTTTTAAAATTCCATTACCTGTAATGACACAATGTATTTCACGTGTGTCATGTGACAGACAACTTTGTAAGTAAATTCTATTAAAATAATATTTAAATGTATACATTTTTAAAGAACAGTGGCACCCCCAAGCGATGGCGCCCCGGACCGTGGTCCTGCTGGCCCACCCTTTGGGCACTACTGGCATATTATCAACAGCTCACTACATACAGTGCTATTGACATATTATCAACAGATCACTAAACACAGTGCTACTGGAATATTATCAACAGATCACTACACACAGTACTACTGGCATATTATCAACAGCTCACTACATACAGTACTACTGACATATTATCAACAGCTCACTACATACAGTACTACTGGCATATTATCAACAGCTCACTACATACAGTACTACTGGCATATTATCAACAGCTCACTAAATACAGTACTACTGACATATTATCAACAGCTCACTACATACAGTACTACTGGCATATTATCAACAGCTCACTAAATACAGCACTATTGGCCGGTCATTAACAATATCATATCTTGGTGTCGCAAGTACGCCCTTATTCGTCCAGCTCTTCATTTTAAACATGACATTTGTTTTTTGCTACATGACAGCGCTGTTAGTGTTATTTGTTTACTCTGTTCTATACAGCGGGTGAATCTTTTAGTACATTTTATTATATGTTTATATTATTTATTTAAGTCAAGTGTTTACACCTGCTCCTTACAGCAGGTGTGTGATAATTATTGTTCTTCCACTTTGAGGATTTTACTTACTTTTAAATGATTTGATCATAAGGCGCTAATGACCTATTTGTGTTGATGCGCTTATAAACGCTAATAATAATAAAAAGGTGAGTCAAGTTATGCTGGGTGTTAAAGTTGATGAGCATATAAAATCCAAATGCAATTACTTGTTTACAAGTTGAATAAACAAACAGAGCAATCATAGCTGTCAGTTTTCTTTCAATTTGAATTCTTCATTTTTAATGAGTTTTAGTGTAGCCGAGGGACAAGAAAGTGGATCAGGTTTTAAAATTAACTCAACTATTTCCTATTCAGGACGAAACGTCTCCTTTAATTCTATTCTTCATTTGTGTAGATAGGTACATACATCTGAAAGGATGCGTTGCCCGTGTTGTCGGAATCAGTTAGTAGTAATAGTAAAAAAAAATATGTTTTTATTATATATCCAGCGCTATGTCAGCCATGTTACATTATATACCAGGTAAGAGAGTTATTTATTAATTCAAAATATGGTAGTTAAAGGGAATAATATTAAAATATAAGTAATATTACAACTTCCCAAACTTTATTCAGTCACTGTAACTTGTTACAAACTGCATAAAGGTGTTGAATATAAGTTTCTGATCAAACACTACAAAGTAGTATGAAGGAACTACATTAGTCTCGATATGTGAGTTGTATGGGACTGAGGCTATCCCAGATCACTGAAAACTTGGACTTAATGAAATAAAATGGGTAACATTAACGGGGTAAGGAAAGTTGTGAATAAAAGAACACTTGGAAATAAGACATTAAGCAATAAACAAACAAACCAACATAATTTACTATAAACCAGCACTGTACAGTTGGAATAGATTCCCGTAACTAAATCAAACACCTTCACTATGTTAACATAACTGACGTTGGGACTTACTGTTCTATTTGTAGACACCTGAAGGGGGTGACAAGAGGGTTAAATTCTCTGAAACACCTCATCAACCCCTCCTCATATCTCAACACGCAACTTGATTACAAACATGGCTCGGAATTAACGTAACCTCAAACTATCTGTCTCGACAGTATTTAATAACACAGAAATATTTGACACAAGTTGTTTGAGTTTTTGCACCACTCCATAAAACTCTATTATTAAATTTAAATTTTCTGGTCTAGGACAAACAAGTTTGAATAGTACAAACTAAATTGTTGAGTCAAAACTAAAATACACTATTTTTACAATTATAAATTCAAATCTCCTTACCTGATCAACTATCTAGGAAAAACATTCAGTTTACTGTTAAAGCATTAACAAAGCAGTGGTGTGTTTATTCAAATAAAAAGATACAGGGCTGAAAACCTTACAGGTCAATATTATTACCCATGATACAATGCGAACAGTTCTACCAGCCCTTGCCCCTCTAACCAATTAAGTGCACCTTGGGATCCCCAAACAATGGGAAACATCCAACACACAAACTATTTGAAGGAGTTAGTGTAGTTCATACACCCTGACGTGTCTCGCCAACAAACCATATTGTGGCGTTGCGTCAGTGAATGCCATGACAGTTGGCGAGGTGTCTTGTCAGATTGTTTTTGCGACTAAACACTTTCTGGCACAGATGGCAGACAGTCATTCCCTGATGCGACTTCATGTGGTTGTACAGACTGGTCATGTGACGGTACGACACGCCACATAACTTGCAGGGGTAGCGCTGGAGTCCCTGGATCACATCCAAGTCTGAGCACACAAATAAACAAGTTCACTTTGCGCCCAAGAGTGAGCTATATCTGATGAAATATCGAGGAATGGGAGTTAAATGGTTCTTCTAAACAGTCACTGTAGAAAATATAACTTTATTATTAAAATACATCAAATTGTTGGGAATGTACAACTTGTAAACAATTACAGTGCGATTCTGATAGCAGGAATCTTTAACAAAATACAAACATGTTATACTGCGGTCAACGTGAGTTGTCAGCTGCAGATAACATAACTTGATGTATGAATATATTATAACTTCATAATGATCTATACCTATACTCAGCTATAACTTTCTAGATTCTAGGATCACACTTTTTTCCCCATTATTATATTCCTAAATCTTAGAATCACAGTGCTGGATCTTTTTTTTTGACACAAAAGCCCTAGATGTCTTAGAAGACAAGATATGATGGGATGGTAAAGACTACAGTAAAGACGCCTCAGAAGAAAATCTCTGAATGTGAAGTACACTCTGATAAATATTCAGATACAGATATCGACAGTTCAGAAGAAACAGACTGATATGGATTCAGACAGAAGTAATGAATAACATACCTACTAGTTTCTTAGAATCAAAGCTTTATTTCTGTTGGTGGTACTGAAAAATTAAGGTGTGTCTTACAATCAAAGAAATATGGTAGTTTTTTTTTAGCACCGCGTCTTACTACCGTTCTGGTTAGAAGCTAATATGGTAGTAACTGTCCTAGCTGTCAGATAGGCTCTTTATATGAAGATTGGACTATAGCTACACACTCTGGAACTTTAGAACACATGTCTAGGTGATATATATTAGCACAGGAAAACATTTGCTTGGTTGGGTTTTTAAGAGTTAGTTCTTTTATTTGAAGTTGAAACTCATAAGTTGACAAATATAACAAACATGTAATTTATAGGTTGCAATAAGGCTAGAAAACAAACACACATAGGTTGAAATAAACAAGGTCGTGTGGCTCACAATTAGTTAAAATATTTTTATTTTATATTTTTTAAACACAAAACAGTTCTGGAATGTATTTACATTGACAATATTTGACAATCATGCCTCTGGCAGACAGACAAGCACTGGCTAGATAGATAAATAGATAATAGTTCTGTGAGAGCAAACAATGTGTGAGGATCGTGAACATGTTAACAAATTATCTACCATCCGAAAATAATGGAACTAGTAATTACCAATCAAAACATAATAGCTAATTAATTTTATTTTAATTAAATGAGATTGAAACACAGGCAAAATTCTAAACAGTTGCTTTTAAAAATGGCCTCTTTAGTAATTTAATGTGACTAGAACTATTTAAAATAATTACCTGTCATGAAGCTAACAGCCGAGGACCATACCAACATAACAACAGAGATCAATAGAGACCAATAGAGATCAATAGTTATCTTATGTGACTGGTCCTTTGATTATTCAGGGGTGAACAAAGAATTACAAAATACTTGAAGAGTGTCCAAACAAGACAAAATAACCGACTGAAACTATATTTGGATGTAGGTCCCATGAGACGCTGATGATGAAGAGAGGATCAAACTCTTTCTGAAACGTTGTTATGAAGAAAACAATAATAAACTTTTTCTATCTTTTTTTGTACTCATCGGCATGATATGATGGGAAATAGATAATGAAATTAGAACATGTAAGTACGGTTAGAACACACTTTAATATTATAGTTTGGTTGCACAGTGTCAACTCATACAAAACAGACCACCAACAAGTACAGCTTACAAAACAGCTTCAACACTTTGCCAGTAGTACCATCATCAATACAAGCTGTGACAGTTTGCGAGATGGACCGTAAGATGTTCTTTGTGGTTGAACACTTTGTTCCCATCGTCAATACAAGCTGTGACAGTTTGCGAGATGGACTGTAAGATGTTCTTTGTGGTTGAACACTTTGTTCCCATCGTCAATACAAGCTGTGACAGTTTGCGAGATGGACTGTAAGATGTTCTTTGTGGTTGAACACTTTGTTCCCATCGTCAATACAAGCTGTGACAGTTTGCGAAATGGAATGTCAGATGTTCTTTGTGGTTGAACACTTTGTTCCCATCGTCAATACAAGCTGTGACAGTTTGCGAGATGGACTGTAAGATGTTCTTTGTGGTTGAACACTTTGTTCCCATCGTCAATACAAGCTGTGACAGTTTTGCGAGATGGACTGTAAGATGTTCTTTGTGGTTGAACACTTTGTTCCCATCGTCAATACAAGCTGTGACAGTTTGCGAAATGGAATGTCAGATGTTCTTTGTGGTTGAACACTTTGTTCCCATCGTCAATACAAGCTGTGACAGTTTGCGAGATGGACTGTAAGATGTTCTTTGTGGTTGAACACTTTGTTCCCATCGTCAATACAAGCTGTGACAGTTTGCGAAATGGAATGTCAGATGTTCTTTGTGGTTGAACACTTTGTTCCCATCGTCAATACAAGCTGTGACAGTTTGCGAGATGGACTGTAAGATGTTCTTTGTGGTTGAACACTTTGTTCCCATCGTCAATACAAGCTGTGACAGTTTGCGAGATGGACTGTAAGATGTTCTTTGTGGTTGAACACTTTGTTCCCATCGTCAATACAAGCTGTGACAGTTTGCGAGATGGACTGTAAGATGTTCTTTGTGGTTGAACACTTTGTTCACATCATCAATACAAGCTGTGACAGTTTGCGAGATGGACTGTAAGATGTTCTTTGTGGTTGAACACTTTGTTCCCATCGTCAATACAAGCTGTGACAGTTTGCGAGATGGACCATAAGATGTTCTTTGTGGTTGAACACTTTGTTCACATCGTCAATACAAGCTGTGACAGTTTGCGAAATGGAATGTCAGATGTTCTTTGTGGTTGAACACTTTGTTCACATCATCAATACAAGCTGTGAAAATTTGCGAGATGGACCGTAAGATGTTCTTTGCGGCTGAACACTTTGTTGCACAGTTGGCAGAGTGTCTCTCCAGTATGTGACTTCATGTGGTGGTACATACTGGCTGTGTGACGATACGTGCGTCCGCAAACCTTGCAGGGGTAGCGCTGGGGTTCCTGGTATACATCCAGACCTGGGCACATAAAGACCTCAATCTTAGTAGAATGATCAGTAACCTATAACACAGCAAGACTAGGTTTGAAAAAAAAATAACAACAACAATGTACAATTAATACTCAGCGCATTTAGAAACTTGTTGGTTGGTAGGATTGTGCGAGGCTTCAAAACGTCCAAGTCAAGTCGAGGGTCAAATCACTTAGTCTTGGAGTCTTCAAAGAGGAAAACTTTGGTATTTAATGAACATACTTGAACTCTCTAAATATGACATGTTTCAACAAATAATCAGCTTACAAGGTGTTTTAACACCGATTAAAGATCAAATGACAGCTACAACGTATGCAGAGATAAATTTATGTGTCAGCATAAAATAGTAATATAGTGTGCTTTGTTTTGTTCTCTAAACCTTTCACTTTAGCTAAACAGTGTTACGAGACAACACAAACCTTATCTTCGACTCTGCTTCGCTTGTTTCAAGCTTTGCTTCATGTATTTCAAGCTTTGCTTCACATGTTTCAAGCTTTGCTTCACATGTTGCAAGCTTTGCTGCACATGTTGCAAGCTTTGCTGCACATGTTTCAAGCTTTGATTCACATGTTGCAAGCTTTGCATCACGTGTTTCAAGCTTTGCTTCACATGTTTCAAGCCTTGTATCAACTTCACATTTAAAAACTGACTTTCACACAATTTTCAACATACTTCTCCCTCCAATGGGTGAGAATGTTCAATATTTACTTTCAATTATCTCAGTTCAAATAATTAATAAGATTACATTACAAAGTAATAGGATTAGGATGATAAGAAAAACATATTAGCCAATAAATCCTAGTTACAATTATCTTATTTTTACTATGGTATACTAGACAAGAAAAAAACATAAAATTAAATAAATGTATAAGTTTTAAAAACAAATATATAAATTTAACGATGTATAATGTATTGATATGTAAGTTACGAACACAAAATGCGTTGTTGGGTTAAACTGAACACAAGTAAACAAGTTGTTTTGTTAGGTCCCTGATGCGCTTAATAAATAAAGCAGTTTTGGGGACCTCCATTCAATTTAAGTATGAGGAAACTTTAAGTTGTCATTTATGTGTTCTCATCATAATCATCATTATCATCAACAACAACTGTTTTCAACCTGTGGCCGGGTCAGTTTAGTAAAATGCCTCCATCTTCCTCCATACTTCCAACATTCGTCTCTCACTTGCACACTTGGTGTTATCTGTTCCTCCCATTTCTCTACTATCTCATGTACTCCCTGTACTCCCAGTCTTTATCGGATAACTTAATTCCTAATCTTGTTTTTCCTTGTTATATACTTCCGAGACAAATATTAATATCTGCAAGCTAGCCAATGTGTACTTTCTATATATGGTAACATATAATTTAATAAACAAAACAGTTCTCTATTAATGAGTGCAGGACCGATCAGATGGATGAGAAATTAGTTCAAATTGTTAATATTTGTTATTAAAAGAAAACTTAGATTTTAACATCAAGTGTTGGTTTGGATACAATCTCTAACATGTGTGTGAGCTCCTGATTTCAGGTTGTGTTAACATATTATTTCATCTGATGATTATACTTGAGCTTAAATAAATCAAATGAACGAAGAGACGTGGCCCGTGCCAAAAAGTGAACCATTTAGTTTTACTTCCTGTTGTAGTGAATACACAAACATTTTGTGTTCCTGCCAGGACTCCATTAAATAGATAACGTAAATAAAATGTTTAAAATTTTTTTATGTAAGTGGTAATATTTCTACATCTATTAAACTATATATAACTTGAACACAAACTAAACTAGTTGATATATAACACCAAGATTGGTCTTCGAACCCCGACCTTTGTGGTACAATACCATGGCAATGTTCAACGCCCAGCTGCTGCGAGCAATACTCGACTTGTCTAGGACCAGTTTGACCCAGGCACAACCTGAATATCTTTCAGGCCCCAGGGAATTGAAAGCTAGGTCATGTCAAGATAGAAACCCAAAGTTTGAAGTAATGTACCGATACAAAACAATCATATCCCCAGGGGTATTCTGTAAGCTCATTAACTTGTTACGTAAAGCTCATAACGTGTGTGAGCAAATTATAAAGTACAATTACTCTCAAAATGTTTAAAACACAATATTTGCTTGGTATTAAGGATGAACATGTCAGGTTGATGTTCAAATGTACACACAGAATTGAAAACAAGAAGATTTGATAGACGCTAATTCTGAAGGCCAGATTTCAATTCTCACCGGATGCACTTAGGATTATTTATTTCAACATAATGAACATTAGTTTTAGACCATCTAGTTAGATGAATGTTGCTACAGTTCCTTAATTACTCCCTGCTCCTTCAGACACTAACAACTTGCGTTAAACACGAGATTATAAACACACAAATATCCAGATCATATTGGCGCAATATTGTGTATTCTGTCAATTGGCGCTGTGACGAGGTGTCCAGGCAGTAAGAACACCTTGTGGTAGAGGCTGGTCACGTGACGTGTGAGGCTCAAGGGCCCTCCCTGGCTATGTTCCGGCTCCAGGGACTGAAAAACACAGAACTCACTCTTGTTGAGTCGTTGCTTGAAACTTTAACTAATATTCAGTCTCATTTAGTGTGATTTGCTGGATATGAAGGTTTGTGGTTCAAATCCTGCCTGAATGTACTAAGGTGGCTTATCCTTAATGGTTTTCCACTCTTTCCCCACACAAATTCTGGAACAATTTCTCTAGATTCTAAGTTTTGTAAATATGCGAATATCCCAAACAGAATGTGAAGCATGAAAATAAAACTTAATTTGAAGGTATTTATTAATTTTACAGTTAATTTTAACTCTCTAGGTGATCAACTCCACTAACAAGGGTTTGTGGTCGACTTGTCAATTAAAGGAGCGCTTTTAATTCTGACTCTTGACTTTGTTTTCTAAATGAACACCGATGAGTAATTTCAAAAATAGGATGGAGAAGGAAACAGTCCCAGGGGTGACAAGAAACAGATGAGAGGAGCAGATAACAATAAATGTGCAAGTGAGAGGATAAGAATGGTGGAAGGATAGAGGAAGACTAAAATGATCCGACTACAGGCCTGGGCCAATTAAATGTCTAGAAATGTCCTTGAAACTACAAGAGTTTGAAAACAAAACAAGCAAACTCGAATGATACAATCATTTGACATTCATTTGTACGGTGGATTTGCAGAAATTAATGTGACTAAACTAGTTTTCACCAAACAAATTTAATTTTTTTTTTACACTTTTTTTATCATCACATAAAAATCAAAGTCTACATTTAGGAAATCCAGTGATTACAGGATTTAAAAACATATTTGGTTAGCTGTACTAATGTAAGCAAATCCTATCCCTAAATCAACCCTTTTCAAATTTCCCAATCAAGAACAATTTATTGTATTTATCACATTTTTTTAAACAGTCCTTGCAACTACTAAATAACAACATTTCCAGTTCTAAATATTATTAAAACAAGTATTTTTTGTGTCTCTGTGTAAATGTGGTATTACACAAATACCATACAACCATCACATGTAAATGTGGTAGTAAACAAATACCGTAAAACCATCTCATGTTAGAGCCATATCCAAGCTATGGACGCAATTTATTAATACTTAGAAACAAAATATACCACTTTTTAAGTGTGAAATTGATAGCATTTTTTAAAAAAGTATTTAACTTCCCTGATTTTTTCATTGACTGTAGCCACCATGTTTGACTTTCTTCCAAGAGGTGGGACTTCAAATCTGACCAGACGCACTGAACAAGGTTTAAAAAACACAACTATAAGTTTATTTTACACCATTTTGAAAAAAAGATTATGCAGTTCCTGACTCTACTTCCTCACCTTCCACTTGAACTTGGAATTATTTTTTTTAAATAATACATAACTAGCACACACACATGCACAAAATAGTCAACGGTAGAGTCAGAAAAGTATGTTGATGCGTGTGTGTTGTCAATGCATGTCATGACAGATGGCGAGGTGAATGGTCAGATAGTCTTTGCGACTGAACACCTTGTTGCACACGTGGCATAGCGTTTCCCCTGTATGTGTCTTCATGTGGTGGTACAGGCTGGTCGTGTGACGATACGTGCGTCCACAGATCTTGCAGGGGTAGAGTCTGCGTCCCTGGTTTCCCTCCAAGCCTGAACACAAGACACATCAGACTTAGCAGGAACAAACAACGAGCAATAGTTGGGAGAATTATTATTGGAGGCATTCAACATGTTGATCAGCCCCTCCATCGTGATCAACCAGGCCTAGGATGAACATTCACATTGATCACCCTCCTTCTATCAACCAGGCTAGATATGACATTCAAATACAACCCCTCTTATGACAACCAGCTACTAGATATGTGAACATCAAATGTTGATCAGCCTCATGTATCAACGGTACTAGATGTGAACATTCAACATTTGATCAACCCTCCTTCATGATAACAGTATAGATGTGACATCAACATGTTATCAACCCTCTCATGATCACCAGCTATAGGATATAATCAACAGTTGACAGCCCCTCATCGCGATCAACAGGTATCACTTCTTATCGCATCTTCAAACACTTGAAAGAAAGAAAGCTTGATATTAGAGCAATTTGACTTCCAATAATCCATATTCACATATGACCTTGTTAGTTACAGCTACTAACATGTTTAACACGACTAAGAGTAAAAACTACACTAACAAAATAATTTCATAATCAGCATAAATAATAAATAGTAAACTTTGTTTTAGTTTGCTAAACCTTTCTCTTTATCTAAAGCAGTGTTATGAGACAACAAAACCTTATTTTTGACTTTGTTTTGCGCTTAAAGCTTTGCTTCAACTTTACTTTGCATGTTTCAAGCTTTGCTTCAAATTAAAAAAGTTACCTTTCGCACAAACTTACCAGTTACTATAAATGTAACGGTTGGTTAGTTTCCATTAAATCAAAGTTCATCATATTTTTGAAATGACTGCAAAAACAAAACACACAACAGTTTGAAGGTATGAAAGGATCAGGAAATGAAACTCTTAATTGTTTTGAAAAACTATTTATTTTAATATTTCCTTTCTTAAAGTTAATGAGGCTGGAAGTGTATAAACAAATTGTTGCCAGTTAATAAAACAAAGTTTATTTTATTTGCAATACAAATAAGATAAAGAACACTAAACAAGCTCTTGTAAAAATATCAAACCAATCTTATAAATAAGTGCGGCTAGAGTGGACCTGTAGGAGGGTGAGCAGTGTCAGTGCAGTACTACCAACCAACTCGATACAAGGAAACACTAGAGCCCGATTCAGTTTTTGTAGCAAGACATCAGTCATTCTAAATGGACAACAAGTTACCTTGAAAGCAAGTGTTAAGAGCCCGCCTCGTGGTTTCCTACTATTGTTTTAAACAATAATCTGTAAGAGTGCAGCACGATGCTACACCTGGTTTATTGAACAAGAGCGGGCGAGGCAGCCTCTAAGTAATTATTGTCTCCTAACCTAGAAATGTACACAGGGCCAGAATAAGAGTGGAAGGCCCCGTGCATAAAGGGGCTCCTATAAAATACCACTAATTTTTTATTATATGTAGTTTTTATAAAATAGTTCTTTGAAAGTGCAACAAAGAGAGAAGTGTGTTATCTATCTCTTTCATCCCAACGAGCATAATCTAATGCTGACTCCCGCCAAGAGTCGAACCAATAGCAGGAATAACAGTCATTTTTAAGGAACCGGAATTGGAACCAATAAATATTTTTATTATATTTAATGAAGTTCTTATTGGTTCTTAAAGTTTCTAACTTTTAAAACCTATTTTCAATAATTGCATTTTATGACCTTCTTCCTGTTAATTTTAATTTGAAATATATTTTTTTCTTGATCTGGCCCTGATTGTGTACAATTGCTTACATTGCAATAAGACTAATTATGTTATGAATGATTACAACCAGACGATTATCATTACTAAACTTGGTCAACTTAGACTGAAGGTCCAGTGTTCAGATCCTGGACCATGTGATCTGGAGGAAGTGAAGCTTACACAGAGCTGCTCTAGGAGAACAGGATGAAGGGGAATATTAGGACCTGTACAAGTACCCATCTTGAGATAAGATAACAAATTCCAAACCAGCCTCAGTTGGAGTCAAACCCGGAACACTGAGTTAAAACAGAATGTTGGTAGACTTCCGGTTGACCGTCTCTTGGCCTGTTACACGGATTAAGGAGGCATTTACCAAAGTGTGGTTTGCCTCATGCTTTTCTAAGAGATGGAGTTGAATGATTATTTCTATCTGAAGAGTCAGGAACCAAAATAACTTTTTGTCGAATGTCACAAACAAATAAGATAAAAACACTCAAAAATAATAATTAATTATATCAAGAACATAATGAACATCGTATCAGTGGACAGGCATGTTATCAACATATACCGTGACATTGAGCCAAGTGTCGGCCAAGATTGTTTTTGTTACTGAACACTTTTTGACACAGGTGACAGATGGTTTCTCCTTGATGTGACTTCATGTGGTTGGACAAGTTGGTCTTGTGACGATATGTGTGGCCGCATATCTTGCAGGGGTAGCGTTGGCGTCCCTGGTTCCAGATTAAGCCTAGGGACACAAACAAACATGCCTTAGTAGAATATTCGGCGCAATCCTAGTGCACTTATTTGTAACCATGAGAGTGAACATTCAACAGCACAACCCCAGATTAGGACAGCAATTTAAAAACAAATAGTCAAGGGAATCTCAACCGTGGATAATTTTTAATATTTAAATACCTTATTTTAATAAATTAATATATATGATTCATTGTCGAAATTGAATAAAATAATTTGGTTAGACTAGGTGTTGATAAAGGGTGTAAATATTTTATAAAGGGCTCTGTTAATAGCCGCAGTGGCACTGTGGCTAGTACACAGCAAGACAGCACTGTGTGAAAGGTGACAGCGTATTTTGAAAATAACAAAGCAACAGGGATAGACACCATTTTTGTATAAATTAATTAACTAAGTATTATAATTATAAGGCACATGTTACTTTTTGTTAATAGTTCATATGTGTAAGTGTTGTACATGTGTACCCATTGTCACATCCACAGCAGAGACATGGACAGTGAATATAAGAGAGACTAGGAAAGTGGGGCATTTTACAAAACTGACCCGGCCATTGGCTGGAAACAGTTCATAAGGATTGATTGACGTGTAAACTTTTTATCTAAAAATATATCATAGTAGGGTGATTATAGAAAGAACATTTGATGAAAATTCAAATAAAAAAACTTTTCAATACTTTATTAATACTATACAATAAATGCAATAATTAAAAAATATTGGCTGTTTTTATTTGATTTTTATTTCAATAAATTAGGTGATTAAAACATACAAATATATATAATTTTAAAAATAAAGCTTATTTAATAATAGTTGAATGTCTCTAAAGGAAAGCTAAGTGATTCAGACAGTGAGATGAGATAATATTCAAACATTAACATTCTCAAACCTGGTTCAGTGCTGAAAAATATCAGACACTAAAGAAAAAATACTTAAGATCTAAGTACGGGGCCTACTTTACCAGATCACAGAAACTTGATGTGTGTTTCTGTACAATCACAGCCAACTTTAGTACAAAATAAAAACTTGATTTCAGGCTTTCAAATATACAATTAAATTAGCCATCGGCCAAGTATTTGAACTCCAAGCTTTGAGTAGAGCTACCAACCTAGCCACTGATACAATATCTAGCAGTTGTACCATGACTAACTGATATTAGAGTCCATATTCAACAATAACTTTGTGATAAATTGCAACTTGGAAACCGTTTAGCAAAGATGAAAGACGTCAAAAAGCTGGCAGACTTTTTACAAAAGATATTTCCTCAAACAGACCTGAGCTAATATGAGGTAAAAAAGTGTACAGGAAATGCCATTATAATATAGTCGGATCACAGTTACAAACATAAATATTTATAAAACATTAAACACCAGGTAGTTTGTTTGTAAGTTATACTACAAGCTTGCTATGTGGGCAGCCCAATGTCCGATATCGACGTCACTCCACAAAGTTTTCATCACCACATCTGAGTGTTAATATGTTCCGAGTTATGTCAACTCTTCCATTTCTCTGTTACCGCCAGACTTCCCTCTAGGTTGTTAAAATATTCTTTCTTTTAGTACTTGATGTGTAGTTTCTCTAACTGTCATAAGAAATGAAATGTCAAGGTAAGCGCTCAAGGTCAAGGTCTTGTAAGATTGTGACTTAATATCGAAAGATTGATCAAGGTGAGGGGAAAGGGAGCGTGATAAAAGCCAATAAAAGCTAGTCTTCAATTGATAGGCGCATGGAAGGTCGAGCTTTGTTTGTAAAAATATATATATTTCTTTCAGTTATTATGTAAAAGTAGATAAAATAAGAGTGAACTAAATTAATTATATTTTTATCAAATAAAAATCAATCGAAAATCCAGCTTTGTTATGTTTTGTCTCGTGGTCTATAGTCTAAACTTTCAGAGTTTCAGCTTTCAAGGTCATACACAAGCTTTTGGAGGTGCAGAAAGACACACAGATATTAACAAATTATAGAGAGATAGTCAACTGCTACACTGCTCATGACAGGTGCTTAGGTTCTGTCGAGGTCATAATGTGTGCAAATTAAACTAGTGTGTCTATTGAAGCAATATTTTAATTATTTCACTGGAAAAATGTTTTGTGTCATAAAACCGCAAACGTAGGAACCTTAATTTGAGTTTTATTCCAGCGCACCCTAAAAGCTTATTTAATACAATATTTAGTGTAAAAAGAATGAACACAGCATTGAGTAGTTCAAAGCACCGAGCATACACAGTTTGGAATATTTTACATTCCATAGGAGCGGCTGTATTTGGTCATGTTCAAGAGTAACTAGCGTTCAATGGCTGCTCAACTATTCCTTGTAGTTGGACTTCACGGCACCACATACATACACATCCGTCAGTAAACTATGTTCACATCAACGTATGCCATGACAGCTGGCAAGATGACGGTTCAGATGTCCCTTGCGACTGTACACCTTGTCACACAGTTGACAGATTGTCTCGCCAGTATGTGACTTCATGTGATGGTGGAGGTTGGTTGAGTGACGGTACGACTGGCCACATATCTTGCAGGGGTAACGTTGGGGTCCTTGGTTCATAACCAAGCCTAGATACAAACAGAACCAGGGTTTAGTAAACAGTTCATAGAAAAAGAGTCACTAAACTATGTTCATGAAATATAGGAAGTGCACTAATTATTCTTTGGAAAAACAGCAATTAGAAACATTACTTTTAAAATGTAATTTGAGTTAATTTACGTTCAGATAAAATGTTCAAATTGAATATAAATATTTATGAGACATAAAATATAATCATTCACTGAATAAAAATGTGTTAATGTTTATAAATGTTGAGTAGAGCTGTTTATTGTGAAATAGCCAACTAAGTTGTACTGAGGATGTTTGGTGAATGGTGAATGGTGAATGGTGAACATGTAAACACCAAAATAGATGTCACCTCATATGTTTATTATATTTACAACTCACTAAAATGTGACTATCACACAATCGTCACTTTAAGAACAGATTTGATTCATAGGCAAATGTTAGTGAGATTTAGTAAATTGGGTTTTTCACATTTGACGACTGTCAACCAACACACTCCGTCAGTGACATCTCTAATACTGAGCCTTGCTCTAAACACAGGGAGTGGATGAAGTCATACATTACAACTTTTATCTCCAAGATGTCACTAGGTCAGATGGGTAGTGATGTCACTAGGTCAGATGGGTAGGGATGTAACTAGGTCTGATGGATAGTGATGTCACTAGGTCAGATGGATAGTGATGTCACTAGGTCAGATGGGTAAGTTTACTTAGTGGTGGTTGCTACTCCTCAGAGCTCAGGGCTAAGGTGCTATCAAACAATAAAGAGAGTCAGTTTTAAAACATTTATTGGTTCCTTGTTTGACAAGTTCGGCCGCTAACATTACACTCATATTATACTTCCCAAATAATGACCACTATAATAATAATAACTACATAAGTCATACATTATATATTTTATTTATTTACAAGGTTTTTAATAGGTACTAACTTAAGTAAAGTGTATTTAATAAATATACATTGATTTGTTTTGATGTTTTTATATTAACAATCATTTGTTTTGTGGCCATTGAGCTCATGTCATGGCTGCCAACTTGCTCATACAACTTCGATAGGCGAGCCCTGAAGTGCATCCTTGAAACAAACAATCACTGGACAGAAAGATGATGACTACCTCTTGAAGGTCAAGTTACCGCCCAATCCCCCGACCTAAGATCAGAACTTATCAGGGGGGACTTAGTGGAGTTGCTAAGCATAATAATTGTTCATTTTATGATGCAAACATAAAATTTGGCACATTGGTACAACTTTTTGTGGTGAAAAAATAGGATATAGTGCCACTCTGAAAAAGTTCTTTTAAATCCGCCATATTGAAAAAATATCACCCGAAAACAGTTTTTTGCAATTATTTCGTAAACTGCTCATTATATACGTAAAAATATTTATTTTGATAAAAATAAAGCAAAGAACATTGTCTATAAAGCATGTTACTATATACTTTATTGTAATCCTAACAATTTACGTGTAGTATTGCAGTGAAATGTCAAGAGAGTGATTATCACACTAGGTTTGTGAAGTTTTCCTTCAGTTTCTTCTTTACAAACTTGTGATGCTTCTCTTTTATCCTCTCTTTCAGATTATAATATAAGATAGTACAAACAGTAAAAATTGACAACAAAAAAATCACTTTAGTAGGTATCTCATGAAATCTCCGCAATGTGTATATGATGGAGACAAATTGGGATGTATGTATATACTGCTAAACAAATGATGAGCGTCCTACTACATGTCCTGGGAACATAAAACATAAGAACACTGGGGTAGGATACTACACAGCAGATAGAAATGTAGAAGAATTTAGTAAACTTGGTCACCTGCCTTTTATTGTTTTACGCCTGGATGATGGAGAGGGTGTTGCAGAAACACTTGTAAAGCGGCATAAAGCATCCAGAGACATGTATTATAGTACAAAATTACAAACACTTATCATGTGATGTGAAAAAAGAGCTTCTGAAAGTGATTACCAATCAATTAAGATGGACAGCGAAAAATAACCATGTCTGACACGCAGAAATACGGATGATCCATCTGGTTTTTGCGAGGCTAGAACAATAGAGCTGGATGTTGATGTTAGAGAGCAGCTATAGTAACACAAGATGGATTCTAAAGCTAAGCTCAGTTCTGGAGATATGCCTTTCAAAACTGTATAGTAAAGAAAGGAAGATTCAAAGTGATGAACGTGGTAACAGGAGTGCCGGCTGTCTGTTTGCAGAGCTGATGTCTTTCATTACTGATTGTCAAATGACTCCAGATGTAGCGCCCGCTCGTATTTAAGATGTCTGACCTTGTAAAATGTATGATTCATGTGTTGTTCAATCGGGTTTTCTTTCAGAAAGTAAAGTTAACTCAACAAGATTGAAGGAGAAACTGATAGCTCATATTCCTGCACTTGAAGCTCACTGAAAAGGACGAGATATTGTTTTAGCATTCAATGAAGACATTGGTGAATCTATTAGACAAATCATTTCAAATGACAGTTATTCCATGGCTATTCAAATGGCACAAACAGCAGCTTATATTAGAGAACAGATTTTAACAACTGGCTATGAATTTGATGGTACAATGGAACCTAGCAATCAAAGTTATTCTGTTCCAAGCATCCTAGTTGAATTCATACACATATACTTAGAGGGTCCAAGCATAAAGAATCAATTTGAAAATCCATGCAATCGAACAGCTCTAACAAATTCTCAGCTGATAAAATATAATAGTAGAAAACATGTGTGCAGTGTGCAAAAAGATAAACACGTAAGGCATAGGCGAAAACATGAGACTCCACTTGCAATTTATGTTGGTTACTCACCTATTCACACACATGTAACTATCATTGATATTTGCTTCATCTCTATCTAATGTTGTCAATGACGTGTACATAACAGAAACTTGGAAGAGTTTTGATAACTTGACAGAAGCTTAACTTCAAATTGTAAACACGAAGCTGCTCCAGAGGTGTTGAAAACCAATGAAAGATTTGTGATCTTACATTATGATAGAACAAGCAATCACCATGACATTGCTGAGACAAGACCGCATCCAAGGCAGAGAGCACTGGAATTGATACCTCCCACAAAATAAGTCCTTGATCAACATCTACGGCGGTCAGCATTTCAGGGAGCTTTTATCTGGGGCCAGTTTTTTGTTTCAAACCCACATTTTCCAGATCCTGAGTCCTGAGGGTGGCAATTGGAAGATGGATTTTATCAGCCGTTTTGGACCAGTTTTCCCCTAGCTTCACTAGCCTGTCACAAAGTGATTTACTGCAAACGCCGTGCTCTTTGTGGCAGCAAATGTTCATGTGGTCGTACAGATCTTGAATATATTAGTTTGTGCTCATACGATGGACAGTGCTATGAATCTAACATTGATAGAACCTTGTGTGAACAGGAAATGGACACTGGATGAGAAGACATTATATATATATCTTTTCATCTTTCCTGGATTTTCTTCGCTACATAGAAAAATGTACCTCAACAAGTAAAAAAGGGGTTTTCCTATACATAGTATTTAGATATTAATACAAATATTGCACCAATCATCGAAATAGCCCCCTAAAATTAAAATAATCTAGGCCTGACGTAGCTTCATATACATTATAATCTAACAAAACTAGGTCAGGCACAACATTCAGTCCCCGCCCGTTAATTTATCACTATGAAAAGGTAAACCCACATTTTACCAATAATAAATTCCAGACATGCCGGGAATCGAATCTGGGACCCTTGGCTCAGTAAACAGACATGTTATCGACTGAGCTAAGGTGTCAAATTGAGATTGTAGACATGAATGAAAATAAATGGGAAATATTCCAGTAATTCTGTTACTGAGGATAAGGTCTACCATAATATTCACGACAGTAATAAGATCAGAACCAAGTAAAAATCAAATCTGAGAGGTACAACCTATATTAGACTAATTTCGAGTTTAAAAATGTACAGTTTAATTAACGTTGTTGAACCCTTCTGTTCGGAGCCTTCAGTAAACCTCCTACAATCACTAACAACATCCAAGACAGATATAATCTAAATTATTACCTAACTACTGCTCTCATTTTGTAAATTCTTGGCAACACCATTGTTTAGAAACCAAGACAAATCCATCCAGATGACATATCATATTTTAGCTGTTAGCCGAGTGGTGTAGGGGGACATAGCATGTTGTTGTTAGTATAGTGCGAGACAAGAACATGTCACAAACAATAACTACACACGTTACAATGTTTAAATGCAGTGTCTGGAAAAAAAAAACAGGAAATTAGGTTCATCTTACGGGGGTAGCCGGGTGAGGCTAAATGGGTCATACCTTCCCTTTATAGGGATCCTCCTAACCCATCCCTGGCGTGGGCATTGAACAACGTCTTTGTATGTCCAAACATTCCCTGGCGCGGGCATTGAACAACATTTCATTGTAATAAGTTATTGTAATGCCATCTATCAATGAACCATTGTACTTCCAGCCAATCTGAATACTTCATATAGAAGCTGTTAGATGGAGCCACCAGTTCAATGCTATACTATGACCATGAATAAATGAGAAAAATGAATAACGACAATATTTGTCTGAGAAAGAGGTATTAGAGTAGAGAAATGTCTACCCGGGCTACACAGATAGCTGTGATACACGCGCTACAAGGAACCTCTTAAGAGATGAGAGGTTAGAGATGGATGTGAATATTACCAGATAACAGCAGATAACAGTGGGAAAGTTAGTAACTTTGAGCTGACACGGTGACAACCATTCAATTAGTGATACCTTAGCTACCGTACCGTGCAACTATTTCACTGGTTGCTTTTCAGGCTGTTAACTAATTGGTTATTATAACTAATCACACTTTTAAGTTTTTATTTAATAAATTGAATTTAATAATGAATTATAATTTTGAAAGAGGAAAAATAACATAAAAAATAACAATAAAATACAATTTTATATAAATACTTTACAAACAATTTTTAAGTGATACACACTCAATACATTTACCAAACAAAAGTAACTAATTCCATTTTTAATGTTGATATTTTTGTTAAACACACGAAATTATGTGACAATTATTTTCAAAAACGCCATCTTATTATTAGAGTTAGACTAGCGTGCTATTATACTCTAAACGTACAATCACATAAAACTTATATACAAAATAAAAGTACAGTACTAATCAAGTTCACACTTGGAAAAAAAAATATTGTCAATTTAGCATTTTAAAAGTTGCCTTGCTCCATTTAAGATGTATTATATCTGTGATTGGAGCAGCTCCGAACAAGACTGAGGTATGACTCGCCTTGCTCCATATATGATGTATTATATCTGTGATTGGAGCAGCTCCGAACAAGACTGAGGTATGACTCGCCTTGCTCCATGTATGATGTATTATATCTGTGATTGGAGCAACTCCAAACAAGACTGAGGTATGACTCGCCTTGCTCCATGTACGATGTATTATATCTGTGATTGGAGCAGCTCCAAACAAGACTGAGGTATGACTCGCCTTGCTCCATGTATGATGTATTATATCTGTGATTGGAGCAACTCCAAACAAGACTGAGGTATGACTTGCCTTGTTCCATGTACGATGTATTATATCTGTGATTGGAGCAGCTCCGAACAAGACTGAGGTATAACTTGCCTTGTTCCAAGTACGATGTATTATATATCTGTAATTGGAGCAGTTCCAAAATGTTCTGAACATGTTGAGCTTTCAGTTAAGCGTCAACCTAACTATCAAACGATCTGTCGTGGATGTATTTCTACATTCAACATCCCTACTGACTAGTGGCAGTACATCCGACATCCCTACTGACTAGTGGCAGTACATCCGACATCCCTACTGACTAATGGCAGTACATCCGACCTCCCTACTGACTAATGGCAGTACATCCGACCTCTCTACTAGCTAGTGGCAGTACATCCGACCTCCCTACTAGCTAGTGGCAGTACGTGGATGTATCCCTGCAACCCACAAATAGTTAAACTAAAAGAACAAACAAATGAATCAAACTAAGTTCCTCCAAGAAAACTACGCACTCCCATCAGTGGAGTATATTGACACAACACGGCTCCTGTCGTCAATGTATGCCATGACAGCTGGCGAGATGTTGAAGGAGACGTCCCTTGCGACTGAACACCTTGTTGCACACGTGGCAGAGAGTTTCTCCTGTATGTGTCTTCATGTGGTTGTACATGCTGGTCGAGTGACGATACGTGCGTCCACATACCTTGCAGGGGTAGCGATCAGGACCACGGTTCCAGTCCAAGTCTGAACAAAGAAACAAACACGATTCAGTAACATGAACCTTGAACTCTAGGTCCCTGGATATTTACACCAGAGTGAAAGCACACAATGGCATCTGTCCACACGACTACACATGGATCAGGGGCGGAGATTTATGATTCACCCAGCACATGCACCTAAAACTTAGGGGGGGTGGGGGGGGGTTCCCAACCGCCAGAGGCAATGACATTTTTTAGCTATATATACTCTATAAGCTATTTCCGAAGGTTTTTCTGAAGAGTAATTGTGGACTTGGGCTTAACATTTTTTAAACTAGTCACTAATATTAAAAATATAACAAGAAGGCCTAGCCTTGGCTACAAGAAAATTGTTATTCCTATAAAAAAAAACATGTTTAATAGACTACAACTTTTTCAAAAATAAATAATTCATTAACATTCAAGCAGCATCGAGGTTAATGATTCAAACAAGCAGGTTGAAACTTTGTTTTTAAACGTGCATTAAGTAAAAATACAACAGTACTTTACTGATACTGATGTTTTCAATCCTCTCTGATTAATCTAATTAATTTTCATTTCAGATTGTCATAGTCCATAATAGCTTAAAATAACTTACACAAAAGAATTAGTACAAAAGTACAAATACAAAAATACAACCTGTAGATTGCTTCTAGAAAACAATTGAAGATAGTAAGGCCAAGGAAAATGACGACAGAAAAGGCTAATATTATTAGTATTGGATTGCGCTGCGGATCGAGAGAAGGACTTCGCCACTAGATTGTACCAACACAGATTATCCAATCTACAGATGCATATTTACAAAGAACGATGTCTATGCTGCATTGATGTTACAAAATAGTTATTTTAGATTTGTTGTAATTCACTAAAAAAAACATTACTGTTCAGTAATTCTATTTTCCCATTTATATAAAATTAATTATGGATAAATTTGATATATTTATGATAACTGAAGCAAAAATGTAAAAGTAATGAATATTTTCCTCGCCCCGTGCACGAGCAGGCCTGAGGGGGTTTGTTCTCCCCACTGCACTATGAACACATGTTTATTGTATATTCTTCTAGGGGTGTGGAAGCTGTGAAATGTCAAGGACAAAGGTCAAATCTTCACTTAGATTTCCACCGCACCCACAATGACCTCAGCATCTTTGAAACAATTTAAAGGAAGAAATAAACTTGTGTACATTCTGAACATGTTTGGAATATATCACTAAACACGACACATTCCAACATATGATCGGTGTTAGTTACAACCAATAAACAGTGTTTTAACACCGACTGGGGATCAAACGACAGCTACATCACTAACAGAGATACATTCAGATATGAAAACATTATATGATAACACAGTGTGCTTGTGACAAAAACAGTAACCTTATCTTCTGACAACATTATATAATAACAGTGTGCTTGTGACAACAACAGAAACCTTATCTTTTGACAACATTTTATGATAACATAGTGTGCTTGTGACAACAGAAACCTTATCTTCTGACAACATTATATAATAACAGTGTGCTTGTGACAACAACAGAAACCTTATCTTTTGACAACATTTTATGTAACATAGTGTGCTTGTGACAACAGAAACCTATTCTGACAACATTATATAATAGCACAGTGTGCTTGTGACAACAGAAACCCTTTTCTTTACCCTCTGTAAGGCTTTGCTTCACATGTTTCAAGGTTTCACTTTGCATTTAAAATATAATCTCGACACACCCATATCAACTTCTAATCAAAATGAAACTCGAAACATGTCCATTACTCTAAGAACATTTTGGATATTTTTATAAACTTAGGTTTCTCACATTTGACGACTGTCAATCCAACACACTCCGTCAGTGACATCTCTAATACCGAGCCTTGCCCTAAATCCAGGGAGTGGATGAAGTCATACATTACAACCTTTATCTCCAAAATTCAACTCTTTCAAGGTCAGTCGAGTAATGAAGTGTCACTGGTTCATTGCCCCAAGAGATAGTCAGACCCGACAATGATCGCTGACTTACCGACTAACAACTACTGTTGTATGTTGTTCAACAACTAGCAAGTTAAAGGTGTCAATGCTGTTATGTTGAGGACAAAGCAGCTTTTGGATTGGTTGAAAGTGAGCGACAGTGTGAACATAGTCTAGCAGTGATGCCAATGTTCCAGTGACTTATTGCAAGGATAGTGATCCTCAGTTTTTGATAAGTCAGGAAATATGGTTAACATAGGCATTAAAATATAGGATGTTCCAAGAGTGGGCAAGACAAGTTTTAAATAATCTATTGCTAAACTTACAGTACATCTTTGTTTGTCACAGGGAGGATAGTGAACATATCGTTAATATTAGAATTGGTAGCCCTCTAATCACACACTATAAGTTCAGTAAGAAAGGTTGGTAGCAGTTGACAACCAACCAGTGTGATGTAAGCTTAAAGCTAAAATATAGCATGTCAACAGGAAATGATGTTGTATTAAGGTTAAACAAGTAAAACATGTAGAAGAATGAGAGGGTCATGAACAATAAATATTGATTAAAATGTCATTTCAAATCAATAAGATATGTAAGTATGAAAGACTGCAGAAAAGTAAAAACACTGCCACATGTTGCGACACTAGCACTGCCTACCATCGACAGAACAACAGATGAACCTCTAGAGAAGTTTTCATCCAGCACAACCAAGTTGGCATCACTGAACCTAACTTCCTGTTTAGTCTTTCAACAACTTACTGAGAAAGAAGCATTGAAATATTGAGGGGAGTGTAAATTTGTTTCACTGTTTTTACTTTTATTTGTGCTTCATTTTTCTACAATTCTATCATATTTATTTATTCTTTACATATTTTATTTTGCTTAGTAAGTTACACTTTATTTCATAAATATAAAATGGTAAAATAAACACTAAGTGTTACTAAGGAATTATTTTATTTTTGGTATATAAAATATACAGTATACAAATAGACAGTTAAATAGCCATTATTAAAATATGAGCTTAATTTTGTCTGAGATAGTGTAGTTGATGATGTATTATTAAGTTAAATAGTATAAAACTGACTACAGATTCAAAGCTTATTCAATATTGGAAGGATGACCAAAACTATGTAACCATTTGAAAATCATCATAAACTGTTTCCAGTCTGTGGCCGGGTCAGGTTGGTAAAATTCCTCAATCTTCCTCTTTTCCTTCCACCATTCTTCTCTCACTTGCACACTTTCTGTTATCTGCTCCTCCCACCTATCTGATGTACTCCCTGTACCCCCACTCTTTCCCGGATAACTTCGTTCCTGCTCCTGTTTCTCTAGTGACAGCTAACATGCTTTCTCCTACATTCAATGTCCTTGTTTCTGCTACATGTGTCACCATCGATACAAACATTTAAGAAGTTGTGAAAACAATGTTTGTTAACTTACTATTTGTGTTATAAATAAGGCACAATGTTGTAAAACAATACTTCAACAATTGAACATTGACCTGTCTCTCGAATAAGGTCATATGCAGTCATGTTCAGTCAGTAAACTACACAGACATGGCACTGCTCCTGTCGTCAATGTATACCATGACAGCTGGCGACGTGACGGTTCAGATGTCCCTTGCGACTGAAGACCTTGTCACAGAGGTGACAGATAGTCTCGCCAGTATGTGACTTCATGTGGTTGTACATGTTAGTTTTGTGACGGTACGAGCGGCCACATATCTTACAGGGGAAGCGCTGGTGTCCTTGTTTCACATATAGACCTGGGTACATCAAGAAACTAGTATCAGTCATGTGTTCAACCTTAGGACTAGAATAACTAAGTTTTACTTGAGAAACATGAGTGATTCATACCAACTGAAAACCAGAGCCAGAGAAGACTGCAAGAATAAGGCTCGCCAATAGTTAGAAAAATAATTCATTCACAAAGTGAGATGTGACAGTTGTCCACGGTATTGGGCCTGATGCTGGAATCAATGTCAATCAAGTGGGAAATTACAATTTCTACAGAGTCCTGGGTTTGATTCCTGTATGCAAGTCATCATATGAAATTTTACTGAAATTTTAAGAATAAATACTAAAGCAGTGATGATATGTGACCTTTTAGAATGTGTTTCCACAAACCTACACCACCACATATCAATGTACATATCCAATATTTGTATTTTCAGAGGCTGTATTATTTTAATTTGTAAATCTAAAAATGGACATGAAATAAAAAATTTGTCTAGAGAAATAAATTAAAAAAAAATAAAATTAATAGTTAGTGAGGGAAATGCATTAACGTGACAGTGCAGCCACACAACCTCCACGCTCGATATCAGCGACACACCTCCTTATTCTCCCGCTCTAGTAAGCATAGCATAGTCCTCAAAAGGTCTTGTATCCAGTCTAATTTGTGGTAAGGCTTGTTCTGAGATCCTTTTAGACGTTGACAAGAGCAAATGCAGAGTAAGTACATTTCCGTTGTATGAAGAGACTGTTACCGGTGGTACCGGTATTACTCACCACTAGGCTCTGACCTGTTACCGGTGGTACCAGTGTTACCACTAGGCTCTAACCTGCTACCGGTGGTACCGGTATTACTCACCACTAGGCTCTGACCTGTTACCAATGGTACTGGTGTTACTCACCATTAGGCTCTGACCTGCTACCGGTGGTACCGGTATAACTCACCACTAGGCTCTGACCTGTTACCGGTGGTACCAGTGTTACCACTAGGCTCTAACCTGCTACCGGTGGTATTGGTATTACTCACCACTAGGCTCTGACCTGTTACCAGTGGTACTGGTGTTACTCACCATTAGGCTCTGACCTGCTACCAGTGGTACCGGTGTTACTCACCACTAAGCTCTAACCTGCTACCAGTGGTACTGGTATTACTCACCACTAGGCTATGACCTGTTACCAGTGGTACTGGCGTTACCATTAGGCTCTGACCTGATACCGGTGGTACTGGTGTTACTCACCACTGGGATGGATTAGTGAGTCTCTGGCCTGCTACCGGCCCCAGCACACCAAGTAGGGGCATGAATACCATAAGTGAAATAACAACATGCACAAAACATGGTGTCATCGTTGTCCCAACGCCTCAACTTGGTCAGTAGCGTGACTGACTACTCAACTAAGGGTCCCAGATTCGATTCCTGACATGGCCCAAAAATGTATCATCAGTTAAATGTGGGTTCCCCTTTCACAGTGATGACTTAATGGCCGGGGGACAGGGTGTTGTGTCTGTGCTAGGTTTAAGGTAGTTGGATGTTGTAAGCAGCTCTTAAGAAACATATGCAAATTCTATCAAAGAGAAGCAACAAGCATATCACAATAAGCTGTCTACTTCCTTCACACGATGATGTGATAAAAGAGGAGCAACAAGTATATCACAATTAGCTGTCTGGTTCCTTCACATGATGATGTGATAAAAGAGGAGCAACAAGTATATCACAATTAGCTGTCTGCTTCCTTCACATGATGATGTGATAAAAGGTAGTGGATAGTATTTTAAAGGTGTGTAAAACCGAGATTTAAGTGAGTGACTTTATTTACAATAAATAAATTTGGCTAAAACTCTTTGGATAGTTTGTTTTATTTGTGTTACATAAAATAGAGGAATTATACAAAATTATATACAACTATAGTTAAAATAATTAAAACCGATCTAATCATTTAATAAAACCAATATAGTGTAAATAGTGACATGTAATGAAGTTACAATCTTATTAAATAATGTTCCAAATAACAAATATTGAATCAAATTTTACAAAGTATTATAAATAAACACATTTCCGACTTTATAAAGTAACTATCGAATGTTTTAAGCCCTGAGTGGGCAGCCCAGTCGACAATAGCCACACGTGGAGTATTTGAGTTTTACAGCTCTCACAACAGCATGTGATGGTTGTAGCTTGTAGTAAGAGGATTGCGTCTGAGGCAGTTGAAGCTGAGTAGTCAGTATGTCCATGTTTCACTTCTCATTGGCCAAACCTGTGGCTGCATTGATAAATATGTTGCCCCCTCTGTTACAAACAACCGCTACACGCTACTCACCAGTTGTGGTACCCAACATGGGGGATTAATAGACAAAGACAAATCTAAAGGTAGACTAGATATGCCACCAAAAAGACAGTAACTTTCCCATGAAGTGACAGTTGCTTTCCCATGAAGTGATTAGAGGTTTTCCCACGAAGTGACAGTAGGTTTCCCATGAAGTGACAGTAGCTCTCCCATTAAGTGACAGTAGCTTTCCCATGAACTTATCCTCCCCCACATTTATCCTCGTCCTGTCAGTAAACTATGTTGACACTTGTCGTCATTGTATGCCATGAAAGCTGGCAAGGTGACGGTTCAGGTGTCCCTTGCGACTGTACACCTTGTCACACAGTTGACAGATGGTCTCCCCGGAGTGGATCTTCATGTGGTTGTACAGGCTGGTCGTGTGACGGTATGACTGGCCACATACCTTGCAGGGGTAGCGCTGAGGTCCCTGGTTCACATCCAAGGCTGGGTACACAAACACAAGAGATTTGGAACATTAGTGTCATGGAAAGTTATTTTTCAGGAGATTGACACAAAGTGAGGGTCACTAGTACCTGGGACTACAGTTATAGTTTACTCTAAACCCTCTTGCTTTCTTACAAGAGAAGAATAAATTTGAACTCCGCAAGATTTGAACCCAGTTCCTTCAGAGAAGTTTTGGACATCATTTAAAGGCACAATATTTTAACAAGCTTACCCCGCACATCTTGTGCACCAGGTCTTACTACCCATCCATGCTAATAGTGTTTAGTCACACTAGTGAAGTAGGAATGAGGAGATAGGATTTTAGAAGAAGTGTATCAACATTTGTGTCAAAGGAGATTTAAAAACCATCCTCAGAACATCTGACCAAGACTTGAACTCTGATCTGCCGTCAATGGTGATCCAGTCTAGAGCGTGCAACCATCGATGTGGATACAACTTTCTAAATAGTCCATTCAAACAAAACACAGTGAACCAAACTCAGTGTTGAAATCAAGGGTGCACACTTTAGACCGGAGCACGAATAAAGATATTTATAATATTTTAGAGCTGAAAGACATATAATTTGGGTGATCAGTAAAATAAGAAATGTTAATTAAAAATAACATATTTATTTTATTTTTTCTAACATTTAAAATGATTGAACATAAACACAAACACACATATAAGAACAGGACCAAGTAATATTATGATATAGTTAAAAGAAACAATATTTTTATCTGATAAATCAGTGGGGCCAACTGTACTAGAACTATGTTTGATCTCTAGACGCTGATACCAGCCATACAAACATCTGAAACAAATGTTCACAACACGAGCTGTAGAAAACCTTGAGAACCAGCTAAGAAGTAATTGTTTGCTAACCTAGAATTGTTTGTTTTGAGACAATTACATTATTGTACAATGACTAATTACTATGCAGCAGATTTATTTGCACTAAACTCGGGTAAAATTTGTTCTTAAAACTGAAGAAATAAACAAGAAAAACGAGAAAATATGCATAGCAAAAAAATAAGGATTACAGTTAAAACTATATTATAATTTACAAACCCATGTTCTACAACAGGTTATTGATAGTGCTTCTGATTACAATAAACAACTTGGTATTTTTCAAGATTTTCCAGAGCGGTCCAGATATTTAGAAAATGGATCTTCCTCTTTTTGCTCCAATGTCAATGTTGTGTTGAACAACTTGGAATATTTGTTTGTATTTTACTTAGAACACAATATATATTATCACTGAGGCCTAAGAGTCAACATGTCAGAAAATATCAGTAACCAATTATTACAATTAATTTAGAAAGTAACAACACACTTATTCCCAATGCAATGAGAGTTGCGTGAGATGTAGTCGATCACATCCATCCCACGAGTAAATACACGTTGTGTATGTATGAAGCAAGAATACCAATATAAAACTCAAACTTGGCAAAATATTATTTTACCATCAGTTGTGAGTCCTCTTCAATCCACTGCTCAGACATTACAATTTTCACACTTTTGTCTTTTGGCATATTTGAATGTGTGTTCACAACTCATCAAATAAATACAATTAAAGATTTAAAAAAAAACTTCATAGAACAATAAATCTATTGTCTTACATAGAGACAAAAACGAATGTATAGCAAAACTAATAATCTATAAACACGCACAAAGAAAGACAAACATGAAGCATACACTCGCTCCTGAACTTAATAGATGGTCAAGTTGTTTGCAACGCTCTACAATTAATGGAAGGTGAGATGTATGATGTGGCCTCATGAAGGGAGGGGAAATGTGTGATGTTGCCTCAGCAAGGGAGGGGAAATGTGTGATGTTGCCTCAGCAAGGGAGGGGAAATGTGTGATGTTGCCTCAGCAAGGGAGGGGAAATGTGTGATGTTGCCTCAACAAGGGAGGGGAAATGTGTGATGTTGCCTCAGCAAGGAGGGTAAACGTGTGATGTTGCCTCAGCAAGGGAGGGGAAATGTGTGATGTTGCCTCAACAAGGAGGGGAAATGTATGATGTGGCCTCAGGAAGGGAGGGGAAATGTGTGATGTTGCCTCAGCAAGGAGAGGAAATGTGTGATGTTGCCTCAACAAGGGAGGGGAAATGTGTGATGTGGCCTCAGGAAGGGAGGGGAAATGTGTGATGTTGCCTCAGCAAGGGAGGGGAAACGTGTGATGTTGCCTCAGCAAGGGAGGGGAAATGTGTGATGTTGCCTCAGCAAGGGAGGGGAAACGTGTGATGTTGCCTCAGCAAGGGAGGGGAAATGTGTGATGTTGCCTGCAGAACTAAATATTTCCTGAGTATTGAAGAAATGTAATTTAAAATAGTCAAAAATACTGTATGTATGCATTTATAAGCATATTCACCCAAAATATGCACTAACATATTAAATATGCACAATAAGACTGTGTAGGTTTGTTGGATGTCGCGTAAAATACTTTTTTGCAAAGCTGGCATATCAGTATCATTAAAGGAAAAAAAACACGCACATACATCCACAGCCTACTAATTCCTCTATGAATTATAATAGCATCAGCCAACTAAAGCAGGTGCTAGAACCTGACAGCAAAGGAACCGGTCACAAACACTCCTTCCCACAGTTTCTCTCTCTCACTCGCTTGGCTGGGACTATTAGCAAACATGTCACTATGAAAAAATACTATATTTAATTTAACACTCCCTTTATTCAGAATGTATCAACATTATCCTAAAGTATGTTGACGCAACAATGCACACATTATCAATTGTTTCTGTGGCACATGACAATGTGTCTGATTAGATTGGTCTTGCGGCTGAACAGTTTGTGGCACAAGTGGCAGATGGTCTCCCCGGTGTGCGTCTTCATGTGGTTGTACAGGCTGGTTGTGTGACGGTATGACTGGCCACATATCTTGCAGGGGTAGCGCTGAGGTCCCAGGTTCACATCCAAGGCTGGGTACACAAACACAAGTGAATTACTTTAGATTTGTAACATTAGTGTCAACAAAAGTTGTTTTTCAGGAGAGTGACATAAAGTGAGGGTCACTAGTACCTGGGACTACAGTTATAGTTTACTCTAAACCCTTTTACTTTCTTACAAGGGAAGAATAAAATCTGAACTCCACAAGATTTGAACCCAGTTCTTTCAGAGAAGTTTTGGACATCAATTGAAGGAATAATATTTTAACAATCTTACCTTACATGTCTTCTGCACCAGGTCTTACTACCCATACATGTTATTAGTATTTAATCACGCTAATTTGTGCAAAGAGAGTGTGAGAAACCACTCTCAGTACATCTAACCAGGAGGTGAACCCTGACCTCTTCGCTGGCAGACAGGAAGAGCGTGACACCTTTAATCAGCATACCCAATGTCCTTATAAAAACTTTGCCAAATGTTTAACACAGGAAAAATCTGGTTAGCCTCTATTTATAGCATTTACACTCACACACACACACCTAATAACGCCATTCCCTTTCAAGTTATGCAATAAACTGTGAATATAGCTCAAAAAACTAAAACTTCACACTTAATCCATCCTCACTAACTTTCTCCACACTTCCCTATCCTTTCTTCGCTTCAACACACTTCTTTCCCAATAACCTAATAGATTCCCTTTCAAACCGCACTCCTTCAGCACCCATTCATCACTGACTCTGTCCATACGATTTCATCCACATACATTTCTTGGATATTTTATTCCAACTGCACTCACCTTGCTCTTGTGTTTCTGCTGACAAACCCGCACTTCACATTCATACAAAAATGTTGGCGTTAACACACTTTTATGTACTGCCATCTTTGTCTTGTTCGATACTACTTCATTCTTTGCGTTAGTCCACATAAATCCAACTACTCTCTGAGATGCATTCACCTGTCCGTAGATTTCACCACCTATACTTCCATTTTTACATTAGATTCTGCTCAGATACACAAAATCATGCACCCATCTGTCAGTTTTCCACTTATACTAAGTTGAAAATCATTTCCTGATCCGTTCTTAGTTTTGGAGACATTTATATGAAGATTCATTCTGTTTGTCGCCACAGTCAAATGATTTCATCCTCTGCCATTAATACATCATCTGCATATAACATCACTCTCACATTAACACTGCCTGTTTGGACATAAACTGCATCCCCACAAGCATACCTCATACATTTATCCATGAATACATTAAACAATCATGGAGATTGTATGCTTTCTCCAGATCAAATACACTATACACTTTCTTCCTTATTGCCATACATTTCTCTATCCCTTGCTTCAATGCAAATATCTGGTCCATGCAACCTCTACCTGGCATGAGACCACATTGCACACCCCAAGCCTTGTCCGCAGTTTTTTCATGCACCCTTTCAACTAAAACTATTCCAAAAACTTTGCCTGGAATACTCAACAAACTAATTGCCCTATAATCCTTACATTCACTCTTTCTGCCATTGCCTTTATACAAATGAACAATGCCAGCATTCTTCCAGTCATTAGGAATCGTTTGAAATCCCAGCACACACATTGAACTACCCACACAATCAGGCAAGTAATACCGTGTCCCACACTTAAACATATCACTTGTGATCCCATCTACACCCATTCTTTAACACTTTCATAGCTTTTAACACCTCCGCCTCGTTAATTCTTTCACTCCTTGTAGCATTTTCCTTATTATCTGCTACTTTCTCCACATTTTCCCCTTAAAATAGCTCAAAATACTCTCTCCATCGCTCTCCCATTCTGTTTCCATCCCAGATAATTTCAACACATTCATTCTGAATGCCATAGGTCTTTCCTTGCACTCCTTGCTTTCATTCTCTTTACCCACTTCTAGAACAGCTTCTATTTGTTTCAAAATAATTCTGCATTCTTTCTCCTTCTTTTAATTTCATTTGCTCTTTATTCTCCTTTACTACTTTCTTTGCATTCATCTTGTTCCCTTTGTGTATGTCCCACAACTTCTCGCGTTCTGTTTCATTCTTCCCAGCAATCATTTGTTTGTACACTTCCTTCCCCTACATCTTCTTCCACCAGTTATCTCTTCTTAAGTTTCGCCCCACCACAACTCCACACACATCTTTCGACCACTCAACCACAGCCTCTTTTATTCTGTTCCAAGAACTTTGTTATATCATTAGTATTTATTTCAACATTCCATTCATGCTCTTGTAAAGTTAATTTTTCTCCCATCAATCTTTCATATTGCTCTCTCACACTTTTATCTTGCAACTTTTCCACTTTCACTCTTCCTTCCTTAATTCTCTTGTGCTGCTTACTCACATGTATTCAAGACTTCATTGAGCTCATTCCAAAACTCCACTCTCACATGCTTGTCTTCACCCTCCACCAGCAACCAACATAACTCTACCAATATCTATTTCCATTCCTAGATGATACCAACTCATACCTTCTCACTAACAACTTAGCTGTTGGGCTTGAGATTAAACCTACTCCCTGACTTCCCCTTACCCATTCACCCACACCTGACCACTCGCCATCAAAATATCTTTCCTTTCCACTTGGTTTCACTTCCAGCCATTTCCTCCAACAGTTCATTCTCTTTACCACATACTCACTCCTCTCACATTCCACGTTCCTACTGTCCATGTCCTTGTCAACAGATGGTCCCCAACAGTTCATTCTCTTTACCACATACTCACTCCTCTCACATTCCACATTCCTACTGTCCATGTCCTCGTCAACAGATGGTCCCCAACAGTTCATTCTCTTTACCACATACTCACTCCTCTCACATTCCACATTCCTACTGTCCATGTCCTTGTCAACAGATGGTCCCCAACAGTTCATTCTCTTTACCACATACTCACTCCTCTCACATTCCACGTTCCTACTGTCCATGTCCTCGTCAACAGATGGTCCCCAACAGTTCATTCTCTTTACCACATACTCCTCTCACATTCCACGTTCCTACTGTCCATGTCCTCATCAACAGATGGTCCCCTCCAATTTAAACCTCAGCTGCCCATCATAGCTTTGTTCATCTGAGACTATTCTTTCACAGACCAGGCTACTAACCTTGATGGTGCCCAACTCTATGACAGTTTTCGCTGCCTGCGCTAAGGATGCTGTACCGATCGGTGTTGGCACATTTTAGCCAGAATAATACAAATACAAGCGTTGCTTAATCTTACTTCTATCTAATGTCCCGAGTGAAGAAAAATGTTGATTGTAAGCTAAATCAACGCAAGCTGCTTACATATCAAGTATTTTCCCTGCAATGTACTTCCTATTTGGGTTATACGCATACATTATGACAAAGATATTCATAATATTTTAGAGCTGAAAGTCATATTATTTGGGTGATCAGTAAAATAAGAAATGTTAATTAAAAAGAACACATTTATTTTATTTTTTCTAACATTTAAAATGATTGAACATAAACACAAACACAAATATAAGAACAGGACCAAGCAATATTATGATACAGTTTAAAGAAACAATATTTTTATCTGATAAATCAGTGGGGCCAACTGTACTAGAGCTATGTTTGATCTTTAGAAGCTGATACCAGCCAGACAAACATCTGAAACAAATGTTCCCAACACAAGCTGTAGCAAACATTGAGAACCAGTTAAAAGTAATTGTTTCCTAACATAGAATTGTTCCTTATGAGACAATTACATTATTGTACAATGAATAATTCCTCTATGAATTATAATAACATCACTCAACTAAAGCAGGTGCTAGAACCTGACATCAAAGGAACCGGTCACAAACCCTCCTTCCCACAGTTTCCCTAAGTCGCTTGGCTGGGACTATTAGGAAACATGTCATTATAAAAATACAAGGGATGTGAAAAACTCAAAAATTCGAGATCGAGACCAGAACAAAAATCTCGATCTCGTCTCAAACATATATTATTGTTCTCGAAAATTCAAGAAATTTTAAAGAAAATAATAGAAATATGCAAATAACTGCCCTAATAAATTTCCGAACAAAGCCAAGTGAAAACTTATTATTTTTAACACTATTTGATAATAAATATAAGGTTTAATTGGGAGTTAATATATTTTTTTCCCATAAAGGAGCCCAAATTGACAAACCATAACCTTAGTGTGTTAAAAATGAAAATGTTTAATTAAATGTTTCATTAAGAAAAATCTTGTTTTTCAATAATTTCAATGATTAATATTATAAAAAAATTCTCATCTCGTTCTTGCAACTCTATATTTTTTAATTTTCTCGTCTCGAACTGAAAGTGGTTCTCACACATCCCTAAAAAATACTATATTTAATTCAACACTCCCTTTATTCAGAATGTATCAACATTATCATAAAGTTATGTTGATGCAACATTGCGCACATCATTATCAATTGTTTCTGTGGCACATGACAATGTGTCTGACTAGATTGGTCTTGCGACTGAACAGTTTGTGGCACAAGTGGCAAATGGTCTCCCCGGTGTGCGTCTTCATGTGGTGTTGCAGGTTGCTCTTGTGGCGGTACGAGCGGCCACATACCTCACAGGGGTAGCCTTTGTTAATAATGAACCCTGTAAACATCAAGCAACAAGTTTCAGTCAAATGCTCCCTAAAGTTGTGTGACTGATAAAGTCACTCACAGACTTCGTTGAACATCACTCTATTGAATATTTCATGGAAATTTAAAGTAACTAAATAGTTATTCCAAATTGGAACATTTCATTGCATACAAATGCAGGCTATCCAATCTTCCCCCATGCCTTCCGTTTACTATAGAATATATCAAGTGTACCTTGCTTGGTCCACTATGGCGTAGATTATGAGACAGGCCATAGTGTAGTCAGTAAAGGTAAGACTGATAACTTTATGTTAAGAGATTGTACATGTGTATAATGAATGTTGAGTTTTATGTGTCAGGAAAGTTTATTTTAAATACTGTGACATTTACCTATATTATTGTTTATGATACTACCAAATGCAAATCACATCACTTGACGTATGAACACATGAAAGAAGTTTTAGTAACACCAGACACTATCCTTTCTATCGCACTATTACTAGGTGTAGTTTAATAGTTGGATTGCAATGGAGAGTTTACATATTTCAAACTAATATAAAATAAATAAACCCAAATGTTTACAAAGCACACACAAAACACCTAAGATAATCCGACACTAATATGTGAAAGTTCTTGATCCATGTTTGTCAAATGATGACAGCTGAAAAAGGTAAGGTGAGCAATATTAGTACAATGTAAATAATTTATATATTATTCAATCCAATTGAATTTATTGTAGACAAAACACATTTTAACAAAGGTTTTTATACTGAATATTTAATCTAGTTAATTAATGTAGACAACAAATTGTAATACAATAATAATATTACTAAGTCAATAAACAACGACCAAAAACCTAAATGTTTACAATTATAAATGTATTGTTATTTGGAGGATGTTATCAGATAACACAAGTAATACGGCCATTAGAATATATGTAACAGGGTTACCACTATTTTCTTAACACAAACTTCTCTGTGTTTCCAAGAAGGAATTCTCATTTTTACAGACACTTTAGAAAGTAGTATTGGGTAGTGAAAGTTTCATTTGTCATAAAACCGAGGTGTGTTAAGGTGTGTCGTTGGTGCTTAGAATAGGACTATTTGATCTTGATGGGTAATTAAGACATGTGACAGAATTCTGTGTCAGACGGCCTGGTTCGTCTGTCAGCTCAGCGGATGCCATGGAAGATGGCGAGGTGTGTCGGCAAGTAGTCTTTGCGGCTGAACACCCTGTGGCACAGGTGGCAAAGTGTCTCTCCGGTGTGTGTCTTCATATGATGGTACATGTTGGTCTTATGACTGTACGAGCGGCCACATATCTTGCAGGGGTAGCGTTGAGGTCCTTGGTTCCAACCCGAGCCTGAACACAAAAAGAAACTAATTTTAGTCTTGGATATGTGTAGCTCTATGTAGCTCCGTGTAGCTCCATTTAGCTCCACTAAGTTGAGGAGACAAACAATGTAAGCTCTGAATAATATAAACATAAGTTATTGAATATTTTAAGTAAATTTAAAATAAATATTAAGATGTTTTAGTGCATATAAAATTATGATAGCTCCTCTTCACAACTACCCTCATTTTACTTTAAAAGTAGTATGCTTACCTTGCTTGGTTACACTATGGTGTAGCTTATAAGACAGTCATAGTGTAATCAAGTCAAGGTAAGACTATTACCTTTCAGGATAGGTGGAGTGTACATGGGTTTAAAACAATATTTAAATTTAAGTGTTACATATTTATTATTTTACTGATGGATTAAATAACTAGGTGTACATGAGCCAGGCGTTGTTTACCCCTCTCTTACATTGCTAGGCGGAGTTAACGGAGAGAAGGGTACAATTCAGCGTGAGCTCACCGCCCTTTTAGCACAATTAGTACTACAACATTGCATAACACCTATTTGTGTTTACAAAGTATTAGGTGTCAGTCTTGCAATAGAATGGATTGTGGTTGGTGAAGGGCTGTGGTTCGAATCTCGGCCAAGCGCACAAAAGTGTTGATGTTTTTAAACATAATAACTAATAGAAACTAAGCATATTTGAAGCATAACTTATTAGTAGTGTATTATAATGTATTATATTTCACACAAGTGTGAAGCACACACAGTTTTAAAGAAGCAGATCAAGAAATGATGTGTTATCTGTGTTCAGAAACATTAACAGTGATTTAAAAGGAATTAGGCACATTAAGTAGATCAGTAAAAGAACCCATTTTATTAATTTACATAGTTTCATTTATTTGTATTACATAAGGCAATATAACACGTATAATTCTCTGATATTCACCACAAGAAACAATTTAATAATTCATTGTAACTAGGGGTATAAGAAAATTTTTAATTCAGGAAGGCTGGGGCCAAACAAAGTCTGTGGCACCCCTTAGAAATGAAGTCCCTCTCTTTACTAACCAGAGCACACTGCTGATAGTAGCTCCTTTGCTCTCCCCCACCCACCAACTTGTTACCACACCCCTAAATGTTCACAAAGATACAAACAAACATAGCTAACAAAGTTCAATAAAAATAATCATAAAAACAACTACTTGAGTGTCTGAAGGACAGTGAAGACATGTTTGACACTAATGTGCGACATCTGACACTATGTCGCTGACGTTGACATAATGTGCTGACAAGTATGGCAAATATTTTATCATTTAAACAATAACAATAGTAAGGAGAAGGAAAACTTGTCAAAATTAACATATTCAAGTAAGAAGATAACCAACAATGAGGCTAACAATACCAAGGTGGCCTTGATAACCAACAATATGAGGCTAACAATACCAAGGTGGCCTTGATAACCAACAATATGAGGCTACATACAGGGCTTGAAGCAACAATATAGAACAACAAGGTGACCTTGATAACCAACAATGAGGCTAACAATACCAAGGTGGCCTTGATAACCAACAATATGAGGCTAACAATACCAAGGTGGCCTTGATAGCCAACAATATGAGGCTAACAATACCAAGGTGGCCTTGATAACCAACAATATGAGGCTAACAATACCAAGGTGGCCTTGATAACCAACAATTGAGGCTAACAATACCAAGGTGGCCTTGATAACCAACAATTGAGGCTAACAATACCAAGGTGGCCTTGATACCAACAATATGAGGCTAACAATACCAAGGTGGCCTTGATACCAACAATATGGACTAACAATACCAAGGTGGCCTTGATAACCAACAATTGAGGCTAACAATACCAAGGTGGCCTTGTAAGCGAAAATTGAGGCTAAATACCAAGGTGGCCTTGATAGCCGACAATATGAGGCTAACAATACCAAGGTGGCCTTGATAACCAACAATGAGGCTAACAATACCAAGGTGGCCTTGATAACCAACAATTGAGGCTAACAATACCAAGGTGGCTGAGCCAACACTTGAGGCTAAATACCAAGGTGACTGATAACCACAATGAGGCTAACAATACAAAGGTGGCCTTGATAACCAACAATTGAGGCTAACAATACCAATGTGGCCTTGATAACCAACAATTGAGGCTAAAATACCAAGGTGGCCTTGATAACAGACAATATGGGCTAACATACAGGTGGCCTGATAACCTATGAGGCTAACAATCAAGTGCCTTGATAACGAAACATGAATGACACTATAACACTACACTAAATTTGAATGCACTTAACTCTCACAACTTTAAAAAATCAATAATCTGCGGCCGCAACGCTCAGTGTCAGGAAACTGGATCAACCGAGTCAAGCGGCAGACAGTAATATTGACAACGCCGCAGTACATGGAAACCAAGAGTAGCTCAATGATTCAATCATGAGACGGTTGAACCAGTTTAGTACAGATCATTTCCTTGACAATTCTCTCGAAACATAGATTACATCGGATAGTACAAACTATATTGTGTACACATAGAGTGAGTGACTTTAGGAAGAAGATGACATTGTGTCAGATGGTAGATACATTAAGTAATATCTTTCAGTGTTAGCCACACTACAGTTATTTAATTTACATTCCATACCAGAGGTCAACATCGTTTTGAGGCCCTGATTGACTCCAAGGACTCATCCAGGGCCCTGTCATAGCTCATGTTTCTATACAATACTCTTGATTTTTTTTTTGTGTATATCTTTAATATCTATAAATTTAATACTTATCTTTTCTCGAACACTGTCCCCACCTTTCTAGAAAAATATTTATAGTAAATAAAATGTAAATTTTGCTATCAAACTATTTAATATTGTTAAACATAACCAAATATCATTTGAAACAATTTGATATATGAGTGAGCTTAGAAGACTCGGAGATCAACTTTTAATTTATGATAGAGTTTTATTACATGATCAACTGGAAATTGCTGTGAGATTGGCCAATTGGAGACACCTGGTCTAAAAGGTTTTACGCCGACCAGAGACCAAGAGAAGAAAGATTTGCCAATTGGAGCGACACCTGGTCTAAAAGGTTTTACCGACCAGATCAGAGAGATTGGCCAATTGGGACACCTGGTCTAAAAGAGTTTTACAGACCAGACAGAGAGAGTGGCTTAAATGTTTATGTTTTCCAGATCGAGAGAGGCAATTCCCTGTTAAAAGTTTTAAACAATCAATTAAATGTAGACTAAGGATATTATATGTTCCAGTAAATTCACCAATGTTGACGTTGTCCTCAATTTCTACGGACGCCATGACAATAGGCCAAGTGTTTGTGTAGGTTCTCAATGCGGCTGTACATCTTGTGGCACAGGTGGCAGATGGTCTCCCCGGTGTGTGTCTTCATGTGGTGGTGCAGGCTGGTTGTGTGACGGTACGAGCGTCCACATATCTTGCAGGGGTAGCCTTGTGGTCCCTGGTTCACATCCGAGCTGGACACATAAAAACACACAACTTAGTAAATGACATCCACAGCCGCTATAACTTATCAAGTTACAAAACATATCAAAAAATAATCAAACTAATTTTAAAATCAATTTATATAAAGTTTATATTTCAAATAACTCTGCTGAATTTACTTACATAGATATATTTTGTAGTGAGCAAATTTAAAAGTATACTTAATTTCAAGAGTAAGACCTTTTTACTTGTACATTTCATCTGTATATTAATAACGGATGAATTCACCTTATTCTTAAATTTGAATCTTAACTTTGTCTACAAATCTCAGACCTTGTGATTATAAAAACATGTTCAATGTAACTGTTGTGTGGCGAACATTATATTATTGTGTGATTGGATATAATTCTAATCACTTCTTGATTAACTTTATCAACAGTAGTTATCTTGTTCATTAAGACAAAAATAAGATGTTGCATAAATAGAATTACAATTTTAATATAACATTAAATAGTTTCTCTATTTACTCAAAACTGATATAGATGTGCATAAATAGCAAAAAGTACACTAAATTAAGGTCATAGTCACAACATTAAAAGAAATAGGTTGTGTTTGATTAAATAATAGCTCACAGGAGGTACACATAATCTTAATAAGTTGATACATACCAGTACACAATTTGTGTTAAGTGAAACAACCAATTAGAGAAATGTATTGTTACTCAGGAAGTAGATGTGTGTTTTGAGGGTTTGATAACTTTGTTGAATTAGTTTTAAGTTGTGTGCTGTGATAGTCTAAGGTGGGGGATATTAAATGTAAATAAGTTGACACAAAACAAACACATACAACATTTTTAAGAACTAGGATTTATTTTATTTTCAATACACAAAGGATTTGGCACATTGCGATTATGAAATCTTGATAAACTAATTCATAAAATAAGTGGTAGGCCTACAGTCACATTTAATATAAAAAAATTGATTTATGTGCCCTTAGTAAAGTTTTGCATTTTCAGGTTTTAGGCCTATTATTAATAAACATAGCATTCATAAACAGATCAAAATAATTATATATTAGAATCTAATAGTGTTTATGTAAGACATTGTGTCATCCATGTTGTGTTTATGTAAGACATTGTGTCAGTCATGTTGAGTTTATGTAAGACACTGTGTCAGCCATGTTGTGTTTATGTAAGACATTGTGTCAGTCATGTTGTGTTTATGTAAGACACTGTGTCAGCCATGTTGTGTTTATGTATGACATTGTGTCAGTAATTTGTGTTATGACCACATGAATCATTATATTATATTATAAATATAAGACTGTGGGAGTTATTTGAATGGAACAGTTTATTAAAGTATAGATATAAAATAAAAAGTTAAATTGTATTCATGTTGTATCACTTTATTTTTGTTTGTCGTTATAACGAACTTGAGCTAAATAATGTTGCAGATTAGCAGACAGGTGTGTACCCTAAGAGACACCTTCTGGAAGAGAACAGCCCCGAGGTACAAGTACAGTAGCTGCTAAATATTTACATGTACACACAATTTAGAAATATTATTAGTAGAACCAATTTGAGATTATTTCTCATTTGTATCTCCCCGGTACATGCATCAACAGAAGCCGTGACACCTGGCCAGATGTTTCTGGAGGTTCTCGACACGACTGAACACCTTGTTGCACAGGTGGCAGATGGTTTCCCCTGTGTGCGTCTTCATGTGATGATGCAGGTTACTCTTGTGACGATATGAGCGGCCACACACCTCACAGGGGTAGCGCTGGAGTCCCTGGATGACATCAAAGACTGGACAAATAAAGACAGGGTTCTTAGTAAACTGTTGACTAAGCTCCAAGGACTACGTCAGGGATAGTGGGGCCCTCTTTTTCTGAGGACTACTGAGGACCTTACTAGGGGCCCACTGAACATTCATAGATATTGTATATTTGTAATTTATTACTAGAAATTAATTCCCCGATCCAAAAACACACAATTTTCCTGATCGGAAAATGTATTGGAATTGATGAAGATGTGAAAAAAAATAACAAATTTATTCAATTTACTAAAAAGAATTATTTTTGAATGCATTAAAAAATAAATAATCATTGACTGTGTTTATATTCCCTGGACAGTCAAATATTCCATTTTTCCTGAGCCATGATAAGATTCCCTTGAGTTTCACCGATGTTTTAAATTCTTGCGAAAGTAAAATGGAAATATTTCTGAAAAAGTCAGTTTATTGAATTTTTGAGTCAGTTCTTTGCCATGTTGTGTTTATTGTAAAGTAAGGGCGGGCCTGTTGGCTGGAGTTCGCCCACCCCTGTATTTCCACAAGCAATATGCAGTTATAGAACACAACTGACGCTGGGGGGGGGTTTAAATCCTGGAGGCGACATAGCAACACTTTTTGGAAGAAATAAATTTTCATGATTTTAATGCTTTTCACATAATTTCAGAAGTTGGTAAAAAACGTTATAGCAATATTGAAATGAATGTTTGTAGGTGCACATTTAGTTAATGAGATTCTAACACCTCAGACTGTGTGTCCACTAGTGCCAGCCATGTACAAGAAACAGGATTATAATAAGCACTAACATCAAATATTAATAAACTCTCAATTCCAAAGAGTTATATGTAATGTACTAAAACAACTATCTTCCCATCAGGCACTTAGTCTTATAGTCCTAGTCCAATTGAGCTACCCAGGTTGTGTTGACGTCAGAAGTAAGTTGTTCCTTTTTGACAATCATTGCTGACAAGTTCTGACAAGTGCACACTTGTTCTCTTCTGTGGATGTTGTTAAGAACAAGGAAATTAAATGTTCTTCATTACAAGTTTGAACAAACAGCTTTTATTTTTACAAAAGTATCAAACAACAACAAAAAGTAACAATATGTGATTCCCATTTTACCCGTAACAAAATAGAAATAGCCACACACCGTCCTGTTGGCATTAAGACGCGACTAGAACAATCCAAAGGTGAATAGAAATTATTATGATAGTCAAATGTCCTCAATTTTGACAGCAGAAAAATGTTTTTGTGTTTTTAAAGGTTACTTCCTATGTAAATTGGACTGTGGTCATCATGAAACCCCAACTGTCAAAGTGTCGTCAGCCGAACATCAAAATCAGCGCCTGCAATGGGGATGGAAGTCCAGTGTTCAGTCCTTGACCAGGACACACGTCTTCTTTTCTGGGAAAACAGAAATCCTCCCCCTTCCCCTCTCCTGACATAGCAGCAGTAAGTTATGCGATCAAAGAACGCCATGACACTTGGCGAGGTGTCTGATGAGATTGTTCTTGCGACTCAATACTTTATAACAGAGATAGCAGCATGTCTCCCCCTGGTGCGTATCCATGTGCTTGTGCAGGCTGGTCTTGTGACGATATGTACTGTTGCATACCTCACAGGAGTAGTAGGCAGAGGGTTGTTGGTTCCGATACAAGCCTGAGCATACAAAGGTACGAGTCTTAATACAATGTCCCCAGCAGGCTCGGGACTACAACTACTACTAGGGAAATCATTTCAACTGTCTTTAATATTTTGTTTGAATAATGATTTAAATCTCATTCTTTTTTCGTTCAATCCATTATATGTTTTTGAGTTTCTGAGAAAAGTGGTCAAAGCCTTTCAACTGTAAAATATGCAACACAAAAAGTTGCGCAAACCGTACACAAGATGACTGATTTTTTCCGTCGCAGTGCCAAGCCTCGATGTTTTGTGTTGGTTCTTTATTCTTTGAAAAGAAATCATTACTGTATTTAAATAAGTGGTTTAGTTAAGGGAAAGTACAGAGCCTTAATAAGTTGATACATACCAGTACACAATTTGTGTTAAGTGACACAACCAGGTATAGGAATGTCTCGTTACTCAGGAAGTAGATGTATGTTATGAAGGTTGCTAGCTTTGTTAAATTAGTTTGTAAGTTGTGTGCTGTGATATTCTATGGTGAGGGATGATAATAGTAAATAAGTTGACACAAAACAATACAACATTTTTAAGGATTAGGATTTATTTTATTTTCAATACACAAAGGATTTGGCATAATGTGATTATGAAAATTTGATAATCTATATTTTAGAACTTCTTTATGAATAGTTTTAACATTGATATAAATAATATAAACACAGTCGCCACTATTTTATTCATGCAAAATTACCTATATTGTTCCGGTTTCTCCAGACACAAAAATTTCCCCGCGTTTTCCCGGTGAGTGGCAGCGCTGATGCAACAATGGAGCAAATAGAACACAACAAAAATGAGCAGTAAAAAAATAGCATAGTCCACACTTTACAATGAGATTATCACAGCTTTACATTTATTAAAAAGGGTTGAATACAATTTTTCTTGAACCCGAGTCTCAAATTGGAATCTTAATATTTACTACGAATACTAAATCAACAGGCGCCATGACAGTTGGACAGGTGTTTGTGGAGGTTCTCCGTGCGGCTGAACACTTTGTTGCACAGGTGGCACAGCGTCTCTCCTGTGTGGCACTTCATATGTTTGTACAGATTGTTCTTCTGGCGGTATGAGTTGCCACAGACCATGCAGGGGTGACGTCCTTGCTCCCACTTCTGGCGTGCGCAGATGGTGTACAGCCCTACACACACACAAGGACATGTTGTTATTAGTACAACACAGCGCCAGTGCTGATTGGTTCTCTCGCTATCATACATTGCTCAGATACAACGTGACGAGTGACAAGTCTGACGCCGAGTGGTTGCTCAAGAGGTACAATCTCGTCAGGTCAAAGTTCATCTGTAAATTCTTTCCTAAGCCATCACTTCAAAAACTGGGTCAGAGACTAGGTTCATTTTGAAAATGGTCTAGAGCGACCTTAACATCAAACAAAGTCATTTAAGGGGTAGCTTGGATACAATTATTATTATAAGGTAGAGCAGGCAAAGACTATTGTTACTTTCTAAGCTAGGAGCTGCTAGGTCAGTTGGAAAAATGTACATTTGTGTGCTATTAATTTCCCCTAAAGTGGGGGAACTTTCAGGGTCAAAAGTATTTAACAATATAATCTGACTCAAACAGTTTTAAAGCAATAAATTATTTTGTGTGGATGGCCCAGACAAAAGTAAAACACGCTACCGACAATTTTTTTTAGGAGAAGTACCTTATTGTTTCTTTTGATACTGTTTAAATGGTTCAGGTTGATAAATAATATTAACAAATATACATAAAAAATCTCATTATTAAAATAATAGACATATATCGACTCAAGCTTTCTAGTTAAACATAGGCCCTTAGTAATTTTCAAAACTCCTGAAAAGAGGGGCATGGTCAAGGAACAGTTGTTTATGGAGCTATTTCTCAAGTGGTCTCTGGTTCGTTATCTTGATGCGTGGATGGATATGTAGGAAAGTATGTTTAGTTCTAGTTCAGGGAAGAAAACATTAATATAAACATTTCCAGTATTTTTATTATTTCAAAAGGCAGCAATACAAATTGTAAACTTAAGAAATACTATCATCAGTACATTTAGATAAAAACATTGACTTAATTAAAATTAATCAAGAAATGGTTTATACCCAAGAGTATGTACACTCGATAAAGAATAAGTGAGGAATTATTTTACTGTACAACTAGTTTCCGTGAACTAAAAAATATTAAGATAACAACAGGTTTATAATATCTTTAAAATAATACTTCTGTTATATCTTTGTTTTAGTGGAAAAATAAAACTTAATCCGCTGTTTAAAATAAAGATACTTGCACCTGATACTCCCACCCAAATTATGAGCCAACACAAAGCAAAGATATCATATTGCGCTAACAGGGAAATACCGACTATCCAGGTTAGTCCATACCACAGAATGCACAGATAATTGAGAAACACAAATAATTGAATATACATATTTTTGTTTAATGTTGACATATAAACTGTATTTATATATAACCTGTTTTACAAGAGAGTGTATATTGTATGGTATTGCCTCCCATTAAATCTGTTTAGTGAAGTAATCGTGTATTCTCTTACTGATTTAATGTATTGTTGACGTTTGTTTTAGTGACAGTTCTTATTTTTTCACAATGTCAGAAAAACCATGAAATAAAGTTTGTTTGGCCCTGCATAGTCCAACGATTCCTCCAGTGCGTCCTTCTCACTCTCCTCATCTTGTTCACCCACTTTACTTACAATGTCAGCGTCGTTTAGCTGTTCAAAGTTTGGTTCACACATGTCACTACTCAGCCACTCGCTGACCATCCACAGATAACCCACAAAACAGGATAACCCAAGTACGGATATTTGTAGAGTTTACTGTAATTAGATGACTTAAAAAATAAATATTACTAACAAAATGTTCAACATGTTTCTTGATGAGATAATTAATTCAATTAAATGACAAATTACTACATATTCTGGTCAAGCTAACATTAAACATTAATGTTAATTTTAAACATAAATACTTTTATTGGTAAATCTTCGTTGTTGTTGAGCTAGATTTTTTTTCTTCCTAAAGCAAAGTTTGAGTTTTAAAAGTTTGTCACTCATATGGAGGTTACCAGGGACAGTTAACAAGGACCGGTGGAGGTTACCAGGACAGTGTAGGTTACCAGTGATGGTTAACAAGGACCGTTGGAGGCTACCAGGGCCCAGTGGAGGTTACAGGGACCAGTGGAAGTTAACAAGGACCGGTGGAGGTTACCAGGGACCAGTGGAGTTAACAAGGACCGGTGGAGGTTATCAGGACCAGTGGAGTTAACAAGGACGTGGAGGTTAACAGGGACCAGTGGAGGTTAACAGGGACAGTGGAGGTTACCAGGGACTGGTGGGGTTACCAGGGACTGGTGGGGGTTACCAGGGACCAGTGGAGGTTACCAGTCAGTGAGTTAACAGGACCAGTGAGGTTACAGTGATGGTTAACAAGGACCAGTGGAGGTTACCAGGGACTAGTAGAGTATCCCAGGGATCAGTAGAGGGCTCCAGGGCCAGTAGTGCATCTTTGGTGCTCAGTGGATGCCATGACACATGGCCAAATGTCTGCGCAGGTTATCCTTGCGACTGCAGACTTGTTACAGACAAAGCACTCTGTTTCCCCAGCATGTGCCCTCAAGTGGCCGTTGAAGCTGAACCGCTTGCGATATATCTTCCCGCAGATGTTGCAGGTGAAGGGCCCCTCGTGGACTTTCCCTTTAAGTCCCTGGAGTGTCCCTGGACATATAAGAGGAGGTTAGAATTGTACATGACACAGATGATGGAGTATTCGAGGTTATAATAATGTACACTAAATGAAACACAACATGGTAGTTACATAAGAGAAACCTGTCCAATTCATCAAATTTTATGCAAATCAAGAAACTAAAATTGAACAAGATGCAATTATAAAGAATCTTTCAAATTCAATAAATCAGAGGTAGATCTAACTTGTCATTTTAATTGGTTGTAAGACAGCAAAGTAATGAAAATGCGAGTCGACATGAACGTATGAAAAGGCACACGCTAGTTTACGTCTTAACCTAAATGTTTGTTTTAAATGATGATGTCTGACGAGAAGTGGCCGACCCCTGGAACATTTTAGAGGACTTGAATGTTTAAAAAAACTATTAATGCTGTTTTATGCTGTCTCATATCAAGAGAAAGTATTGTGACCGCAAAAAAAATTGATTTTGACGAGTTTTTATGTTTTATGTGAACACAAACAAAAAAAGAGAATTTTTTTATCCTGTCCGTCTGTTTGTCCCTGACCAGGGATCTGAAACAGTTTGATGGATTTTGTTCAAACTCAATATCTAGATGTTATCAGACATTAATACAAAAGTTTTTATTTTTACCATAGCCCTTCAATTAAGGGTAGTAAACTGATATTTTATTTTAAATTCCAAATTTTTTGAAAATTGCTCTAAAGATTTTGTTTAAAATGCATATTTATGATTTGTTTTACATGACCAATGGGGCTTTATAATTATCGGTTTTTGGACAAAATTTGTTACTACTGACAGATTTTTCAAAAACTTGAAATAATTTACAAATGGTTCATACAATTTGGTTCCAAATGGGTATTTTGGAAATGTTTGACATGACAAATAACCTCCTACACTTGTTTTTGCAAGGAAATTCAATAAAAGTCGTTTACTGATGAGTTACTTCTGAAAATTCAATTTATTTTGAAAATGGTTCTACAATATTGCTTAAAATGTATATCTGGGGGGTTTGATGCGAAAAAGACAAATAAATCTGTATGCTTGTTTTGGGGGGGAAATAAGATTTTGAGTAGTTAAGTGATTTTTTTTTTTAATTTGGATATTTAAAAAAATAGCTTTAGCACTTTTGGTCGAAAATTGGTATTGGGGACTGTTTTACATATAAATAATAATGTATCTTTATTTATTTAAAATAAATTAACTCGGGGGAAGTTTACTTGCAGCAAATTATAGAAAATTTTAATCTTTTGGAAATTGACGACTAAATTCAAAATTCGAATTTGTGAATAGATTTCATAATAAATAATAATACTTTTCTATTTTTATGAATAACAAATAATTTTAGGGTGTTTTAAAAATAACTTATATTTGAAAATTGTTAAATGTATTTGATCAATTTGATTTAAAGTATATGTATAAAGAGTGATTATTGTGATTAACGAGGTGATGAGTTTGTTTTTATGTGTAAAACTGATTCAAGGCTATTTGACTAAAAAACCTATTTGTGAACATTTTCTTCCAAGCTATAATACACAATATGAGAAAGTTTGTGTGTATCATACAATTTTATTATTGATACATTTTTTGTAAACCTAAGGACTACGTCCAAAATCAAAAGGTTTTGTTTGAAGAACATCTCCAGTCAGAATCTAAAATGTCTACATGATTCTCATTGATATTAGGAGTTTGGGCGGCCATTTTACCGCATTTCCCAAACTGTCTTGTTTGCAGCAGCACACCCCTGAGCTGTATTAATAATGAATTTCTGGTTCGTGGTTTTGATGGAATATCATGGACATTTATTAAGAACCCGTCTCACGATTGATTAACCAACAAATTAGAAAGTGATTTCGCTTCAACCACAAAACTTATCAAAGTGTGATTTTGTGTGATATTAAATTGAAAACTGTTTAATTTGTACACGTGAAAAATAAACATTAAAATATCAAATTAGCCTAGCATAGAGAACATGCTGATTAAATTTTAAAGAGTAGAAAAATATATTTTGAAAGGTCAAATATAATCATAAATATTAACAACATGTTCTTTAAACATAATATGATCATTGTAACCTATGTTACACAGCGAAGATAGCGTGCAGCCATGTCCATTATATTACAGCCAAACTTTAATATAATCAACTAAGAATAATAACATGATTGCCAACTTTGTCCAGAAAACACAACGCTTTATTTAAAGATATGTCATGTAAGTACAATTAAAAATTCACAGTTTTGCTCAAATAAGAATATGTTACATAGGTATGTTTATAAATTCAACCAATAACTAGCATAATTCCAAATAAGTATATTCTCATTTTCTAGAAGATAGTTTCCATTTATTATGACGTTAAAACAAACATGTAAGTTTGATTTATAGTATTAATCTTTGACCAGACAAGATCTAAGCTGTTCTTATTTGTTTATTAGCATTACAATTAAAATTTATGGTAAGTTTTATTTTAAAGTTAGCTCATTTTAATTTTTTTATTATCTACAAGCTCTATTTCAATAAATCTTCAATAATCTTCCATAGTTGAAATAGTAATTACAACTAAAAGCCACATTTAAAATTATAAGCAACACTTGGTTCATAATTACAAGAATATCAAATATTATAAATGTAAAAATAAAAGATGGATAGGACAATAAAAGGAACAAACACAATTTAACTTTTGTAATGAGAAAAACACAGCTCACATTTTACTCTGCTACCACTGGACAAAGAGGTAATGGCTGCCTCTAGAAGAAAATTGATCATAATCACACAATCTCTTGACTTAGGTTTGGTCGTATTGAAATAATTCAGAAAGTTTTAAATGAGCAACGCAACTTCCTAAAGGACTGAAAGAGGTTTTCTATTAAAGAGTTATTTAAATAATTGAATTTGAAATAAAACAAACATTTTTATTTATTTATTTACAAAACTTATAATTTACAAATTCAAATATTCAAAAGTACAATAAAATCATCATATTGTAACAGTTCTATTTGCAGAACAAGTTAACAGTGATAATTAAAACATGTTTAGAAAGTATTTTCCTGCCAGCAAGAGGAGCATTACCAAGCTGAAGATATCAATCTAGTCAGTAGGTCCCAGGTGTGTGAGTACTATATCTGTCCGTGGATGCATGCAAGGTGACGCAATAGATCGTGTTTACGACCAAACACCCTGAAACACACCATACACACGGTCTCCCCCTTGTGTTTCTTCATGTGGTTGCACAGACTGGATTGCTGCCGATACGAGTTGCCGCAGATTCTGCAAACGTGGCGGCTCTTGTCAAGCTCTGATATTGGTACTCCTGGAAAAACAATTCACACTTGTTAGTTGGGAGGCAACTAATGCAGACTTGGCACTATCGGTTTCATTAAATCGGGATACAGAGGGGATATATTTGGAGGAAGAATCAGAGGAAGTGCACCAACATTTCCTGGGGGGTAAGATAGGAAACCGCAATGTAAAACCCTCTTCAGCGCAGTTTCCTAACAGTTCGGATCAGAACTAGACGTGCTAATCACGTAATGGTATACTAATTTGAAAAAAAAAAACTCAATTAATAAACATCTTTAATGAGAACTATACATATATTTATTTATATTTTCACACTGCGTCTTACTACCTGTTTGGGTTATAAGCTTATGTAATAATTACGATTATGGTTTTTGGGATGAGGAAGATTGAATTTAGAGAAAGTATACCCGCATTTGTGTAGAAGGAGAGTGGAAAACAATTTTTGGAAAAACTATTCTCAGTAGACCTGACTGAGATTTGAACCTCAATCTCATCATCGGCAGTCTAGGCTACTTCAATAGTGACGCCTTAGACCATGCGGCCACCAAAGCAGGTTCAAAACATAGTTTAAGAAGATACTCATATTTATCTAAGATTTCTGGAGCAGACATTTAATGAAAGTGGAAACTTGATGTAAGAAGTATTCCATCTTTATATAAATGTAATTTGTTGTGATGGAACAGAGAATGTGAGGAGAACGCAACAAACACAATCCTGATAGATGGCCAACCATCCAGAGAATGAGGTTCAACACAATTTCAAATATTCAACTTTAGTTTCTTCGAAATTTAACAATGGTGGTGTAAGCAGTAATTATAATATCATCTCAGAAAATGATAATTTACTTAAGATGAAGGTATGGGCTATCTAGGAAGTAGGGAGGATTACTGCAAGCGGTAACATCCAGGAGCAACGACGACAATTCTACCAAGTAGTGGCGATGGAATATATTAAAAGAGGGCAAGACCTTGTTATATCAGGCATATTATCATCCAATATTGACTTACGGCTGTGAAACCTGGACATGGACAAAGAGAGATCTAAGGAGATTGCAGGCAGCAGAGATTAGTTCCTGAGAGGCAGTGAGAATGTGACAAGAAGAGAGAGAAGAAGGAATGAAGTAATTAGGGATGGTTTAAAAGTAATATCATTAGAAGAGACACTGAAGAGAAAAAGGTTGCTGTGGTCAGGTCATGTGATGAGAATGGAGAAGAACAGAATGCCTAAGAAAGCCTTACAGAACATAGAGCAGGGTAGAAGACCACGGACAAGATGGCTGGACCAAGTTCAGGACATGGAGGCTAAAGAAGGGGACAGGAGATGCGTGGCTGAGGGAGGAGTTTGGAGAGATCGACAGGAATGGAAGAGGATGTGCCAGACAAAACGTCGGATGAAGATGATGATGATGATGATGTATGAGCTAAAGATTAGAAATAACTGTGAGGTGTTTATTTAAAATGATAACTTTTAAGTAAGGACATGCAAAATTCATATTTGCGATGACATGAATTTTTAAGCGAGTTCTACTGTTTTCACATGAATGACACAAATTTAAGTTTTTTTCTAAATAAACACAATTTCTTTGTAACTAGGCAAATACCACATCATGAAATATAAATTTCAATGTGGTAACACTGGAGATAGCTCTATGCCAGGGCTGCCATTTATGAGGATACCATCCGTTTTTGTGAATTTTAAAGGTATTTTCAAGGATATTTAGGTGGTTTTTTTTTTGGGAGGTTAATATTAAAAATCCCGATTTCTATGTTTACACATTACAATGCTTAAGTTTCGATTTCGATGGATCAATTCTTTGTTTTCAGACTTTAAAATATTTTCTTCTCTGTCCAAGCAAGGACATTAATATACATGTATCTTGCGACAGGCAATCATGTTTGTTCTAAACATAAGTTGACAATCGATTATTTCAATATTGCTATTTATAAAACTCGAAGGTAATGATATTGAGATATCTAGTTTGATACTATTAAGCGTGAAATGCTTGGTGCGTATTTATATATGATTTTTCTCCGAATATGTTAATAAATAGTTAAATACACAACATGAATGAAAAAAGTATACAGTTTTATCCTAGTTCTGTTATTTGTTACTCTATAATAAGAAACCTATCAATCAGAGAAACATAAAAGAGGAGAATGTCTAAATTCTCGGGAAGTATCAAACACCAGGCATAGGTAACCACTCTGTTGAATACGTCTGAGAAGAGGAGGATGTGTCAAATGAATTTGTGCAAGACATGTGAGGAGTCAGTTTGTTTACCATGTGCAAAAGATGTTCAAAGATTTGTTGTGACGTAGAACAATGTTCAGACCGACAAAAGAACCCTAAGGAAAATAATCTGGCCACAATGGCGATGTTTTCTTTTGAAATCTTGAGAAAATTTCATTATAAAATTAACTTGGCATGGAGAAATAAATAATATATACAGTACTCACTTTGGAACCAGTCCAGAATACAATAGCACTGCTTTGATTGATAATGGTGCCATTTATTTACTGAGTCGGAATAGAATTAAACATCACCGTGTGCTCAACATATGCTAGTAACATAATGTTGGTGTGTAAATTGTTGTGTGTCCAGAAGCGTGCTACCGTTTTCTGGACTTAAAGACCTCATTTTTTCTAAATAAATATTAATTCGACTCGTATTTAAGCAAATAATAACATCACTCTCAGGATAAAATACCATCTATTTTTGAGAAAACTAACACCACTTTTCCCCTAAAAATAGCCTCACCTTTTGCATGTCTCTACTTATAGGTTATAACAAACAGTTTCTGGTAGAAGCACGTCAGTAATGGCCCTTTTTACTAAATAAAAACATGTTTTAACAACATTACATGGGTAACTTTTTTGTATACAGATTCATTTAAATTTGATTGAATTGGATATTTATATATAATGTTGTTCCAAAACAATTTTACAACCACTGTAACAACTTTACTTTCCTTATTCTGAACTCAATATAAATAACTAAACATATTAGATTGCTGTTTATAAAAACTTAGTACATAATGGTGAGATATGTACTGTCAATCTTCCAAGTTGAAACAGTGACGCCCTCAGCTAATAATTGAAGCGTAATTCAGAACTACAGATCACATAACATGACCATCTGATTATTCTAAACACAACAATACAAACAATATTTGTTTATAATCTTTGGTATATTGGTACCCTTGTGGAGCTCACCAATCAACATTAGCTAACCGGGGATTATCGGCTGACTGAAGGTTTCCAGGGGACTACCGTTGGAACATTGACTGAGTGGGAACTTCAAGCAGGCCATGGATACACGTCAAATAGTAGACAAGGTTTTGTTTGTGAGCAAGCACTTTGAAGAGGACAGGACATATGGTCTCGTTCACGTGTTTCTTAACGAGGTTGCAAAAAACTGTCTCCACGTGTGTTTCTTAACAAGGTTGCACAAACTGTCACCACATGTGTTTCTTAACAAGGTTGCACAGACTGTCTCCACATGTGTTTCTTAACGAGGTTGCACAAACTGTCTCCATGTGTGTTTCTTAACGAGGTTGCACAGACTGTCTCCACATGTGTTTCTTAACAAGGTTGCACAGACTGTCTCCACATGTGTTTCTTAATGAGGTTGCACAAACTGTCTCCACGTGTGTTTCTTAACGAGGTTGCACAGACTGTCTCAACATGTGTTTCTTAACGAGGTTGCACAGACTGTCTCCACATGTGTTTCTTAACAAGGTTGCACAGACTGTCTCCACATGTGTTTCTTAACAAGGTTGCACAGACTGTCTCCACATGTGTTTCTTAACAAGGTTGCACAGACTGTCTCCACATGTGTTTCTTAACAAGGTTGCACAGACTGTCTCCACATGTGTTTCTTAACGAGGTTGCACAGACTGTCTCCACATGTGTTTCTTAACGAGGTTGCACAGACTGTCTCCACGTGTGTTTCTTAACGGGGTTGCACAGACTGTTTCCACGTGTTTCTTAACGAGGTTGCACAGACTGTCTCTATGCGTGTTTCTTAGTGAGGTTCCACAGCCTGGACAAACATTGCAGCTCTTGTCACTATGGAAAGTTGGCAGCCCTGAACACAAAACACACTTATTAATTGGTATACAGTGATCTAATCTTCTCTACTGACATGTTTCAAAGCAAACTAGATAGGGATATTCTATCCCACAGAAATGACATAAGTTGTAAGCCAATGACGCTTGTGAGCCGCTCTAACCCAAGTGCTGACAGGGTTTACCTCCAATAACACTTGACTTGGTCTGGTTCCAACAACAAGTAACAATAACACTTGACTTTGTCTGGTTCAAGTGGCAAGTAACAATAACACTTGACTTGGTCTGGTTCAAATGACAAGTAACAATAACACTTGACTTTGTCTGGTTCAAGTGGCAATTAACAATAACATTTGACTTTGTCTGGTTCAAATGACAAGTAACAATAACACTTGACTTGGTCTGGTTCAAATGACAAGTAACAATAAATGCGTCCCCATCCTCAGCAGTATAGTTTACTGTGAGAGCAGCGCCTTATACCATGTGGCCATCAAAGCAATTGAAATATGTTATTTTATTAACTCTGAAATTTAATCCAAATTTAACAGACACAAATTTGCTATAACAATTATTTAGGGATCGAAGCAATTACTCTGGGGAACTCTGGGGGGTGAATATAGTTTTTAACAATTGGGTTTATTTATTATTCTCAGGATAACAAAAACATATTTTTTTCAAAGATGGAAAGGGGAGGGACGAGGTGGAATGGGAGGATATTTATTAAAAAAAAAAATACCCTAAAGAAAAGCGCTATCAAAGTGTATGACCGAGATCTAAATATCCAAAACAAAGTGTAAGTTACTAAACAAAAAATAAAACTTGATAAATATCTTGTAAGTGTGTGAAGTATAAAGTGTTTTTAAAACCAATATTTTATACTCATGGGATATTGGCACCTGTGACCTACTGAATCTGGTCTGGTGTTATACCAGTGTTGCGACATAAGTCCTGAGGACATTTCCAGTGGGGTCCCGCTCTTGAAGGGGGCCCTGCTCTTGAAGGGGGTCCCGCTCTTGAAGGAACTTTACTATTAATTTTCAAGAACTTTGGGTTTGACCATAAAATAGGATAATAGTCTTCAATCAATGTTATATATTTTTTTTAAAACAGCATTTTGAGGAATTTAAGCAATTTTTACATATTTAAAGGACTGCAAGGTTTTTTTTTTCCAAATGAAATTCTGTCTGAATAATTCATTTCAAATATACTGGCTTTAATCTGTAACAAATATAGTTATACAATTCTCCCTAGCATGAAGTTTATAAGAGTCTACAACTTAACCTAATAGCTGGAGTAACAAACGCAACACGCCACATCCATTCTGGAGCTACGCGAACTTACCTTGATTATTTGCCGAGATTACAGTCAGAGCATTACTTAGTTGATTTGTGTGTTTGAAAATTATCTGCAAACCCTAATTACATATTAAATACATTAGTAACGTAAGATATCCCCATAAACAAATATAATTAGACCAGTATTTAACTCAAAACATTAAACATATTATTTCTTATATTATTATGTTTATAAATACCTAAATTCCAAACTTGATGATAAATGTGTTTGAATATAATGTGTTGTAAGTTAAACTATCATTATTCCAAACTTGATGATAAATGTGTTTGAATATAATGTGTTGTAAGTTAAACTTCATTAATCAAAAAGGTTATAAACAAATGTTATATCTACTCAGATATAGATTATTAAATAAAAGTTTTAACACTCACAAATCCAAACAAATTATGTTGCTCCATTTAATATAACTGAAGCTTAAATGCACTAAAGATAAAAATAACTTATTCTTTAACATTTTTACTGGTTAACTTGATGTCAACTTGAAACAAGAGAAATACATACTCAAATATTATTTGATTGAAACTTTTTACAAATAAAGTAAACTATATTTTAAAACTTGCATTATTATGCTTCGTCCAGCTTTGTTGAAATATTGATACCATAATCTTGGATAATAAGTATTTATGAATTAAATTATCTACTCATAATCATCTCTTCCATTCTATGAAATGTAGTGATATTTGAAATATAGAGGACAATGTAATTATAATGTTATATAATCATGTGCCAGTCAGTTTGTCAAATAAAACTGCATAGTAATTTACCATAAAAGTATACCTGTACCAATGATATTAATGTTCATTGAAGTCTAGGACTAGCAGTTCTCTACATGGCTTGCAAAAATGTTTGAATATTCCTAATGACTCAGCTCACAAAGTGTGGGTCATATAAGCAAGTATTTATATTTCTTAATATCTATTTGCAAAATCACATCAACAATTAGGTTAAAGTATAAAGAACGATATTACAGATGTTGCCGAAACATATTTGATATTGATACATCGAACTTACTCTCCTAACCGTGACTGAGCACATATCATATCTGATCAAATGTATTTTAAACATTTAATTTGTCAGCCTGTGAAGTGTTACTCTTGGTATATACAATACAAGATGTTTCTATGTCGTGATTAGAAGTTTGATTTATCTTTTACAGTAAAAATTGTGCTTGGTTATTCTTATAAAAATAAAGGGAAATTAAATATAGTGCTATATATTTATTCACCAAGTCTAAAAATTATTAAAATAAATGCTTTGTTAAAAAATATTTGATTGCTTTAACTTGATTGTTTTAAATACATATCGAGCCCCTGATTGATTGGAATAGTTAATCGCAGCCATCCCTGCTCGACAAACACGGTCTCAACATAGATTCTTGGATATGGACATATACCTTGGTATCTCAGTCTCAGTTGGTAGAGTTATGTCATGTTAAACCAAAGGGTAAAGGTTGGAATCCCTGTCTGGGAGGAAAAGATACAAACTAAACAGTACAAAGATAAGAGCGTAAGAAACTTTCCACTTTGACCAAACCTTGCACTCGGAGAAATGAGTGTTCTGCACCAGAGTTCGAGTTTATATTCTTCAATTGTTTGTCCTGAATAACAACATAAATATGAGCAACACCAATTAAAAACCGTCTTTAACTAAACAATCAAATGTTGGACTTTGATTACCCATCGTTACGCCTTCATCACCTTCCTCTATCGCAAATGGCCTTAAAGCTCACAGTAAGGTCAATCAGCTATGTTAGTTATTCTGACTCAGCGTCTGACCCGCTAGGAAGCAGGTGGACGCCATGCATGTGCAGCAGATGTCGCCCCAGATGTTTCTTGCGCAGCAGCACCTGCTTGCAGATGTCACAACGAAGCATCTTGGTGTGACTTTCTTTGTGCGTCAGAAGGTTCCGCAGGGACTTGTAGGGCGTTCCACAATCCTGGCACACGTACCGCTTGGTCTTCTCGTCCCACTCCTCCACAACCGTCTCGTTGCGCTCCCGCGCTGCGTTCTGCATCATGCGGTAGCGCAGGAAGTCTGAGGACAACAACAATAAACGTTATTTCAACACTTCCAGCAAACAACTTTGTTGTTATTTTTATATATGTAAGAGTTTGGTTTGGTCAAAATAACTCAAGTAGTGTGTAATTTGATTTACTGTTGAGTTGTAAATTATACATATCAAGTTTCAGAAGATTGTCTTTCCTCTATTTATTTACCAAAACCTGCAAATAATGTCCTTTAAGTCCCTATTAACGTACGTGATGGTTTAAATTACACAGAATTGTTTTCACACATAAAATATAAACCAACACGCCAAGAGACATATGTACCAAGACACAACTGGATACAATTGTGTTTGTTCGATCAGAAGTGGAGATTGTGACGCTTATGAACGGCAAGAAAACATGGAGAGCCAGTTAAAAACCAAACAACCAATGGGAAGTCATCAAGTAAACATCGTTATGTGTTTAATTGCAATTGATATTGTCTAGAAGAAATGAATTAACTTCCTTAATGTTAACTTACATTAAGATATTAACAAACTATAATAAAATAAATAATTATTCAATTGACTACGCAATGAAATTAATATACTTTATTAATAAGATATAGTTTATTAACTTTAATAATTGAATAGTAATATTTTAGACAGCTCAGTTATATTAGTTTGTCAAGATCTGCTCCTGATAACTACAATCAATAAAGACCAGGGACTCAATGACATGAATATAGAGCCAGTTAAACACACCAAGAGGGGAGGGTACAGCTCACTCTAGATGTGGCTGTAGGAGAGGGGAGCTGTAGGAGAGGGCAGGGTACAGCTCACTCTAGATGTGGCTGTAGGAGGGTAGAATACACCTCACTATAGATGTGGCTATAGGAGAGGGGAGGGTACAGCTCACTCTAGATGTGGCTGTAGGAGAGGGGAGCTGTAGGAGAGGGGAGGGTACAACTCACTCTAGATGTGGCTGTAGGAGAGGGGAGGGTAGACCTCACTCTGGATGGGGCTGTAGGAGAGGGGAGGGTACACCTCGCTCTAGATGGAGCTGTAGGAGAAGGAGGGTACAGCTCGCTCTAGATGGGGCTGTAGGAGAGGGGAGGGTACAGCTCACTCTAGATGTGGCTGTAGAAGAGGGGAGCTGTAGAAGAGGGAAGGGTACAACTCACTCTAGATGAGGCTGTAGGAGAGGGAGGGTACAGCTCACTCTAGATGAGGCTGTAGGAGAGGGGAAGGTACACTTCACTCTAGATGGGGCTGTAGGAGAGGGAGGGTACACCTCGCTCTAGATAAGGCTGTAGGAGAGGGGAGGGTACTGCTCACTCTAGATGTGGCTGTAGGAGAGGGGAGGTTACACCTCACTCTAGATGGAGCTGTAGGAGAGAGAAATGTGTACACCTCACTCTAGATGGGGCTGTAGGAGAGAGAAATGTGTACACCTCACTCTAGATGGAGCTGTAGGAGAGAGAAATGTGTACACCTCACTCTAGATGGGGCTGTAGGAGAGAGAAATGTGTACACCTCACTCTAGATGAGGCTGTAGGAGAGGGGAAGGTACACTTCACTCTAGATGAGGCTGTAGGAGAGGGGAAGGTACACTTCACTCTAGATGTGGCTGTAGGAGAGGGGAGGTTACACCTCACTCTAGATGGGGCTGTAGGAGAGAGAAATGTGTACACCTCGCTCTAGATGGGGCTGTAGGAGAGAGAAATGTGTACACCTCACTCTAGATGGGGCTGTAGGAGAGAGAAATGTGTACACCTCACTCTAGATGGGGCTGTAGGAGAGAAATGTGTACACCTCACTCTAGATGGGGCTGTAGGAGAGAGAAATGTGTACACCTCACTCTAGATGGGGCTGTAGGAGAGAGAAATGTGTACACCTCACTCTAGATGGGGCTGGGGAGCGCCCGACTATCCGGTGGACACCGTGCATCTTCAGCATGTGTCTGTTGAGATGGCACTTGCGACTCAGGACCTTGTGGCAGATCTGGCATTTTGTCCCTCCCAGGTGTAACTGCAGGTGGCTGCCGAGCGTCTTGGAGTGACTGTACGCAGACCCGCACACCGAGCAGACATATGAGCGCTTCTGCGGTGGCTCTGAATAACCCCTGGGGGCAGGAACTCAAGTTCTATGAGAAGGGCAGAAAAGGTGATTCTTACAACCCTGAATGTCATGTGGAGTGTGCCCCAAACCAGGGGGCTCAGGATGGGAGGGTGGTTGGGAGAGGGGTGTAATGAGTCAACCTCAGCTAGGAGCCGACATTTAATATCACAATTAAATATATTGATATCAATGTCCATGTTCCACTCATGTTCTTAATGGCCCTCTTTATGAACACATGCCCAGTTGTCTGCACCTACAGTGAGACAGGATCCAAAATATCCTACATGAATGGCAACATGTTCTGGTACCAGTGAAAGGCTCGAACATATCCTACATGCTTGCCAACATGTTCCAATACCTATGGCAGTGTCAAACACATCCTACATGCTTGCCAACATGTTCAGTATTTCAAGTCTATCAATAGGCTTCTCAATTGAATGTAAGACACAATACTCCTCGACGAGGTAAGATTTACCAAGAAGCAATTTCCCTCCATGAGTTCGCTCAGCTCCTGTGGATGGCAAATCAAAGGAAAAAACAAATAAACAAGCTATGTTCCTTCAATTTTTATTGTTTCCTAATTTCATTTAACAATACAAAAAATAAAAGAAGATCACATCACTGTAAATAATTACTCTCAATTATTATTACATTTAGAGTAATCATTAAAAAATAGTTTGTTTTCTCATAATTTAATATAGTGTCACAAAATAATTAGTAATTAAGAATAAATAGAAGATAAAACATAATAATACTAAGAGTATTCCCGGATTTAAATATATCTCATTATAAAGAATGTTTTATTTTTCTAAAAGGTATTTACTGACATAATGTTAATGTGTGCTTGAAGCCACTCATCCAACAAAACAAATAAACAAATTACAAGTTAAAATAAATGTTTATTGATTAGTGGTTTCTTTGTATAGTCCAAAAAAGTTTGAAGATATTGAAAAAACAGACATAATTAGTAAATACACTTATATTAAACATTTTCACCAATTAAGAGTGTGATATTACCATGTGAATACACTTATGTTAAACATTTTCACCAATGAAGCGTGTGAAATGAAACCCCTCTAGGGGTACTTTGCTCAACACTATCTTAGTATCGTTCATGAACCAAGGACATATCCTCAACACGAGTCCAACTTGTGGACCGTCTTGAGGTGGCGTGTCACGTCGTACTTCCTGTTGAACACAGCCCCACAAACCGAGCACTTGGGTTGCGTTCGGTGCGAGTTGATGTGGCAGAGCGCGGATGACCGACACTTGTATTGGCCTCCACACAGCTTGCACATGTACACAAAGCAGGCCCCATTGTCCAACTCCACTATGAGCGACTGTTTGGACAACTGCTTGTCTAGCGGCCACTGAGAGTAGTCATCCCACTGGGTCACTGATAACACACCAGAGAGGAGGTTATTGACGTGTTGACAGGTGTCACATAGAACAAAACTAGAGGGTAATATTGACAAGCCTCTCATAGCTGTCAACATGAATTATCTTTTAGTTGCCAAATGGAATACAAGAAATATAAGATGTTAGGTTTGGTGTGCAAGTGATTCTACCCACTGAGCTACCCTGGTCTGTTCTTTGCTTTAGGTCATTATTAAATCATAGAGTCAGTCAGTGGATGTTCCCTGGTTGTTTTCTTTTCAAGAGTTAAGAGACAAATCTATACTAAAAGTTAATCTCCAAAAATGAAGGTGGACATCCAAGGTTTGTCTCAGTAACATAAGCTCAAAGATTTTGAGGAAAATGTAAATTATATTTTGTCCTGAAAAAGGAAAAATTATTTAATTTATTTCATCAATTTTTGGTGTTGTTTTTGTCCCAGTAACATTAAAAATTTTAATTACTTAATTAGGGGATTTTTGTTGTTGTCATCTTAAGATTTAATTTTACTGGAATTTTGTTAGTTATTTGGAATAAAGCACTTGTCTAAATCATGATTTAAATTGGATGGAACGGCCAGCACTTACCTTAGTGATGCGGGATTATAAAGTGTTTATTAGAACACTAAAAAAAAAAATTCAAGGACAAGCTTTCACTGTCACAGACAACTTCTTCAGATCAAGAGCATAATAGACCGATGAGCTTGGTTGTCTGTCAACAGCTGATTGGGTTTTTTTTTTAGTGTTCTGTCCTAACAATGTCTAATCCACTATCACTAAAATAAGTGCTGGCTATCTCTTCTAATTTAAATAATTTACTTATAGTTATAAATAATTATTCACCCATTAATGTTTGACTAAAATAATAATAATGAATCAAATACCTTGTAGGACTGAATTATCAGCCCTTAATAAAAAGCCAACCAAAGAAAAATTCCTCTATTTTGTTGTGTATTTAACATTTAGAGTCAAACTATTACTGTCACTCATATAATATTACATACACAATGAGTTTAGAGTGCATGCTGAAGTCATTAACAAACTTGAGTGCTCAAAACTATTATTTTGCGAAATCTCATCTCAGAACAAGTGATATGATATTCTATAAAAAACTAGCGGACCCGACAGACGTTGTCCTGCCCGAACGTTGACTTTTTCATTTGGGTGGCATAATTGATTTCGATAATAAAACAAATACTATGTGATCATCACAATTACAAATTCACAATGAATTACAATTAGTGAGTTACACAAATATTACAAATTCAGTGTTTGTCAAGACAACATACAAAATAAAACATCTTTTCATTTTTGCCATTTCGCGGTCAATTATTGATGAATTTATGATTTTTTTAACGGTCAAATATTAATATTATATTCATTATTATAAATATTGTGGGGTGGTGGTGGTGGTGGGGTTGGAGGGGTGATATTTTGAGGTTACATGTTCTGATAAGCAAAAAACCTAAAAAAAAATAATCCCCCCAAAAAATCCCTAAAAAATAAAAAATAAATCCTAAAACCCGATTGCAGCGCCATCTACCCGGTCCAATTGTGAATCTAAACCATCCACGGACCCACTCAAACACACACAAAAAAATTCATCAAAATCGGTCCAGCCGTTTAGGAGGAGTTCAGTGACATACACACGTACAGAAGAATTATATATATTAAGATATATGATTGTTTCTTAAGTTTCCATGACCTATCTTAACCTGGAGTAGGTTCAATTGTGGGTCAGAAAAAAGAACAAACTTTATTTACGGTACTATTCAGCTTGGCTTACATCTAATACAATAATGTGTTTACATGTTTGTTTAACATTCATTACAAAACAATATTAACAACATCTGCTTGGTCAAGGTACCAGTTTTACTTTTTCAAGTTCTTGTTACTAACAAATGCAAAGCAACATGGGTATGAGTGATATTGCATGATTAAAACGCCTGTGGGAATATGAAAGATGAAAAACATTCTGTGAATCATTTGTGAAATTTTAACAGCTTTAATTAACACATTTAATGCTTTAGTAAATAACTTTCACAGTAAAACACACAAAATGTTCATTTTATTCATTAAAATAAGACCCAGCAATCTTTTAACTGGTAAAATTATGTTTCAATGCCTGGCTACACCCGTAGGGATATTAGCATCTTACTAGAGATATACGTACGTACACATGTGTGTCTAACAAAGGTTTACTTTCTAGGTACATACAACCTGTTCTAGAGCATGACTGCGGTAATGGTGTTATCAAGAACGGCATTCACTTCATTAAACTAGGAGCTGACAAAATTCCACTCTAGACTAATTTACAGCCCTAACCGCTGACATAGTTCTATCTCTAGGAGCTGACATAGTTCCACTCTAGACCAGTTAACAGCCCTAGGAGCTTACATAGTTCCATTCTAGACTAGTTTACAGCCCTAGGAGCTGACATAATTCCATTCTAGACTAGTTTACAGCCCTAGGAGCTGACATAGTTCCATTCTAGACTAGTTTACAGCCCTAGGAGCTGACATAATTCCATTCTAGACTAGTTTACAGCCCTAGGAGCTTACATAGTTCCATTCTAGACCAATTAACAGCCCTAGGAGCTGACAAATCACTATCTTGAGCTATCCGAAATAGCCCACTATTCATATGAGAAATTATAATGTTGTTGGTAGTTTCTGTCGACAATATGTTTGGAACTTATTCCACCCTAATGTAAATAAAATGTCCACAGCATGAGACAAACCAAGTTTAAAACGACATCTTCCATCTGAACGGAAATATCATACAGAGTAATTATTCCAATCATTAATTCCTGAAAGAAAAATGCATTCTTTCAAATTCCTAATACCTTATAAAATACTAGTCAGCTCACCACAATTAATTACAAGTATTAAAATAAAACAACAAAATAAAGTTTAACATGTTTTTGAAGTTTTGTATGAGCTACAAATAAGCCTATGGATTGAATCCATCACTAAAACACATTTTATTCCATTCAAAACTAAATAAGTAGAAAGGGCCCAAGCCTTGTGATTCTTTTATATCACTTTGAGCAAAACTAGAGTCACTCGAACAAGAACAAGCTGGTTACACCGTCTTGTGTCCTGTGTCGTAAAGGAGGTAAGGATAGAGTCCTCGTATTCTGAGGATCCTTCAGACTGAAGGGAAGTGAGCTCAGGACTTTCCCAAACATGATGCCGCATCTGGTTCCTTAGTAATGGACTGCTTACCAAACTAAGCGTCCCTGTATTAAAGTAAAGGACAGGAAATGGTTGGTTAAAACATTATTTGAGGGCGATTGGTTTTAGAGAGATTTCTAACTGTCATCAGTTTGTTCTTCATGAGAATATTTGGTAACAGTTCAATTCAAGTGTAAAAACTTGAATCAGTTGTGGAGTGTCTCCTGCGCCGGTGGTAGTGCCAGAATGCTGCCATGCTTGGCGAGCATGTGTTGTGTGACATACGACGTTCTGTTGAACACCACATGGCAGATGGGGCACACCGTGGAGCCATTGTGTACGTGCTTGTGGTGAGACAGGGAACTAGCTGTCCTGAACGACTTGCCGCACTCCCGACATACAAATTTGGCGTGGCTCTGCGGCATGGGGTCCCCGTAATCTGTCCACACAACTGTGAGAAAAACAACGCCAGTGAGAATTTGAAAAACATTAAATGCCACAAGAGATAATTTACTGTATTAACTCAGAAACTTGAGAGTCCAAAAGTGATTAAGAGCCCGCTGCAAGTATACATAAAATAGTTTAGTTAGATTTGCTAACCCAAATAAAAGATAATTTGATACATTTTAAGGAGCTAAAGCAAAGTAATTTGGATCCAGTAATTTAGAATAGTTTGTAGAATGACTTCATGACTGGGCTGAAATAGCAGCTTATTACAGGTCCAGTGAGCCTTGGTTCAAAACCCATCAGGCTCATTGAATTGTTTTATAATGAGGGGAGGGAGCAAAGATGACTTTTTAATCCATGCCCGGGATTCAGTATTCTCTATTCTATTTATAATGAGAAACTTCCGTCTCCCTTTCGTGATTTTTCTCCCCCCTCCTTCTATTCCCCTTTTCGCCCCATTATCTGATTAGTCTGAAACCAAGTGGGTGCTAAAATAATAATTGTGTGTTTGTGTCACAACACAACTTCTGGTGGGAGTTGTGTGTTGTTCTAGGTAACATCAGTTGTGTGCTGACATGTTGTCTTGTGTTCAGAAAGAAAACACTATGATAATTTATTGGCTAGGGGAGAAATTGCCTGCAAGACTCTGATGTTTCCAAGCATCTCGATGTTTTATCAACAGGAAAACAGCATAAATACAATAATAATATAAGGTATTTTTGAAGAACTAAAAAAAATAGAAATATAGTGACTAAAATATACTTGATTAATATTAATAGTATGATATTAAAGTATAAACTATTAAATTATACTTTGGTGTTGCAAAAAGAAATCGAGATAAAAATCTGGTACAAGACGGGATGCAATGAGAGGTTGAATTTCAAATATAAATAGTTTAATAAATACATTTATTACCAGAATATCATCAATATTATGTGGGTTTTTTTTTCTCTAGAATTTAAAACAAAACAAAAATTATGTTAAAGAGTTGTAAAGGTAAATTAATGTTTTCAGGGATTTAAAATTAAATCATATTTAATATCGATTTATTGTACAAGTAATAACTACAGTAAAAACAAAGCAGGAAAGTAGTTTTAGTGATTGTCCGGTACTGTCCTTACCGTGTTCAAACCTCTCAGGAATGTTTTCTATTCATGCCAAAGGAAGACTCCAATAATATTGTTGGAATGGCTAAATACATCAAGTATATTACCGAATATTACTAAATAATTAATACATGACAAAACACACATCACTAGCCTTAACTTTACCCATAACAGTTACAATAACATTTTATTGATAGAAATATACAGAGATATTTACAGAGATACAGTTTTATTGTCAGTTAAAATAATAATGAACAATTACTGATTACAAAGTTCTAAATTTCCGCTCACATCAATACATTGAGAACTGCCACACCGACAAACAAGAAATAATATTGGAAGATAATCCAGAAACTCAAGGTTAATATAGAAAGATGACACCCAAACTTGGATCTGAACCCTGATCATTAATGACCGAGCTATCAACTGAGCTACTCAGGATCTCCTCCATGTTAATGTGGCATTTCTATACAAACCTTGACATCTGATAAGTCAGGTGATCGGTGAATTGGTAGCACTGATTGTGACAGTTGGGCCCGTTGTTCCTGAGACTATCAATGAGGAAGGTAGACTGAGCTCTTTTAGAGCTAGTAGAGCACAACGATGGGTCAAAGTGTGTTAGGTCCGACAAATAGTGGAGGGTCCATCACTACCCGCTACTCTCGCAAGAGATTTGACTGCCGATGACGAGGAGATTGTGGTTCAATCATAGCCGCGTGTACTGACTGTGGTTTCCCACTCTCTCTCCATACAAGAAATATGTTCACAGTAATTAACTGTTCTCATATTTTTAAATGGAAGCCATCACAACGCAGTCAACTTGAGAACTGTCAAGGGAGAACTTTTACATTATGTGGATGTTAAGTGAAGTGTGCCGCATATTCTAGTCAGACAATCATATTGCGAGCCATGTAAACAGGGTCATCTAGTATTCATTTGTTTGTTTATGATATAGAGAAGACTTCGGTGTAGTTTGTCCGCTAACTCTAACAATGTCTTAGCCTCTTGTTGCACTTTGTTTTGTGTATTCAGAATATTTATGTTATAAGTATTTGATGCCTAATCAGTCCTAAATGCCTGGCTTTCAGTTTAGGGAACTTTGTCTTTCAAACAGTCCAAATTCATTATGTGTGTTTGCTCAAACTGTTGCATTATGGGAATCCTGATAACACTCTAGTTTATTCATATTAGGTGCAGTTACGTGAAACGTAAGTTGATTGTGATCTCAACATCAAACAATCAGTCCCCTGACAACCCTAAACTACTGTCATAATACACTAACAATGTTTTATTGTCAATAGTATTTAGCAAGCGTTGACATTGACGGTGACTCAGAATATCTTGTGCACAGTCTTGAGGTGTCTGCGCAGATCCGTCTGACGTCCCAGCACAATGAAGCAGACAGAGCAGGTGGTGTTGTTTCGGTGGACATGCTTGTGTTGGGTGAGAGACCGATAGCACTTGTAGCGTGCGCCACACTCCTCGCAGGCGTGCAGGCGGAGAGAGGGGTCGTCCGACGACAGGTCCCAAAGAACACCTGCAGGACAGACACATGGTTAGTTCCGAACCCACCGGACTGCGCCAGTGGTTCTACTGGCAAACCAGCTATCCACAGATTTACATTAACGGAGCAAGGATGAGGGTATTTATGGGAGGACAACTTTTAGTAGATGAGGCCAAATCTCCATCTTCCTGCCACCACCAATCTAGTCTACTGTTAAAGTGAAGCCTTAAACTATGCAACCCCTGATGCAGGTAATAATTTAGTTAAAGCACGTTTAATCAGAGAAGGAAAGTATTGCAGTCAATCAACAAAAAAATATTATTACATTGTGTGTATACTACCGTCTCCTCCCCCAGCGCCTTGTCGAGAACCAATATGGCTGGCTCTCTTGGAGTCTTCTGTCTGGGGTTAGCTCATGGACCCCGACTATTTGTTTTAGGTTCAAATATGACATTAAAACATTTTAGTGTACACACACCATTTTAATGAAGAGATATTTTGTTCATCCTGGATCTCTAAATACTTTAAAAATTGACTGCTTTAAAAAGTGGTGGAAATCTTGTAAGTTCCAACGAGAAAACCATTTACAGATGTCGTGCCAATACTTTGGTGAATCTGATTAGTTGTTAAAGTTCAAGGTCATAGTTGATGATGCAGTCTAGTGCGTTGAATTTCAGAACCAGCAAAGAGGTGATATCATTAAGACTGATGGTTCGACTAGTCCTCCATTTAATATAATTTGACAGAGTGATCAGTATTTTAATGATGTATGTCTAAGAAATATTAATTCAAGGATGATGAATTTTAAGGTAATACACATACACAGGATAAAGAATGGATAATATCAGGGGGTGACTCCCAGAGTCCTATTTCCCTCAGTCAGGTTTAGAAGCCCCGTAGCAACCCCTTGGATTGCGACTATTTGGCTGTGGAGCTGGGGAAAGCAAAGAGCTCAAATGGAGTCCTAAATACTCAACATTACTCATATTCCCATGGGAAGTATTTTGTGTCTCACAAGGGTTAACTGCCTTGAACATGATTATGTAAGGGGAGAGGGTAACTTACGCATCATTTGTACTTTCTAGAGAAGTGAACACTCCGTTCACCACGAGTTGAGTCTCACCTTGAAAGAATATACTATAGTCCTCTCCATACCAAAGCTAGGCTTGTTACCGTTCAGGTTAAACAGAGTCCCCAAGTTTTTAATTAGGAGGAGCCAATCTTACAATTTATTCCTTTTGAAATGAATTTTGATCCATTATTAGAAGATTACTAAGCATACATCCAGTTTATTTATTAAAGATTAAATATGCGTTGAACTTTGTCCCGTTGAAACAGGAAGAGTTGACTTACCTTCGTGTAATTATATTCCCTACAGAATTTATAAATGAGTGTACGATAATCAACAAATGCCACACTAACAATTTTATTTGATTGTAAAATACATCAACAAATGTCACATTAACAATTTTATTTGGCTGTATAATACATCAACAAATGTCACATTAACAATTTTATTTGACTGTATAATACATCAACAAATGTCACATTAACAATTTTATTTGACTGTATAATACATCAACAAATGTCACATTAACAATTTTATTTGATTGTAAAATACATCAACAAATGTCACATTAACAATTTTATTTGACTGTATAATACATCAACAAATGTCACATTAACAATTCTATTTGGCTGTATAATACATCAACAAATGCCACATTAACAATTCTATTTGGCTGCATAATAGGAACACACCACTTGAAACAAACCAACATAAACAAAAACATATTAACAAACACACTTTGTGGAGAAATCTCCAAGAAGATATGGTGTCCAAGTGTTTTCCTGATTTTGCACAAAGGAAGTAACACCGAGTGAAATTCTAGTGTGAACCTAAATGTGGTGGTAACTTTTATCTTGGCATTTTTGGGGACAACCATTTTAAAATATTTGATGTGAGCCAGAGAAGTTATGCTTCGTTTACCAATGATTACAATATGAATCTATTTTATAAGCTACACCATAGGGGAACCAAGCCAGGTAGCAGTCTTACCTTGACTGATTACCCATATTATAGTCCAGTAAGCAGGTACTTTTTAATGGAAAAAAATGTTGGAGAGTTGCATATTGGCAAATGTGTGTACTTTATTGTCCTAAATGACATACCAAATTTGCAACCCTGAAATTATGTCAATTGTGGTTTTATACCGAAAAAACCATACAAATATTTACATTTTTAAAAATAACTTGATATTGGATAAATGTAGACACAAATTAGTTATATAATAAAATTTAGATAATTTAAAGCTCTACCAAAAAAAAAAAGTTGTATTCATTTTTTTACAAATAACTGATAGTTTTGTAGTAGCAAACCCTTTTTGATAAGTAAATGAGCGGCTGGAGGCGGCGCGGCCTAGCGCTGACCCACCACATTGGATTGAGGTTTGTAGAATTGAGAATTGAATGAGGAGGTATAAATAACAAAATAGTGAAACTGTATGAATTTAATTTGATGTGTTACCCTGCCGAAAGGACTAATACTCATGTTTTATATTTGTGTTATTTGAGAGTGTCAGTAAATTAGCTTTATGAACTGTAATGATGTATATAGTGAAAGTATTGTACACAGTAAACAAACCTTCTCCCAGTAAGAGCAACGGAGCAAGAAAATAAGTCAGAATTATTATGAAATACTCGTCACCGACTACAATGATGTGCAGTGTTGCCACATTTCCCATTTTTAAAACATGTTGGCAACAAGATTTATATTTAATTCAAATACGTTTCCAAAAGTATTAATTTACATAGCAACTGAGGGACGAATCCAGTCCAGAACATAAGTGATGTTTACCCAACTTTTAACCTCTCTCGGTCAATGAGAAGATGTTGTCGGAAAACAATCCTTGGCCAATGTACAAAGGAGGGTGCCTCAATGACCTTGAACTTGGTCAATGTTGAATTAGGTTAGGGTTTTATTCCAATCACGTTCTACCACACTCTTTATGTGTTACTATAGCTGCATTTTCTCTAAGTTACCCTTCAACTCCATATCTCTTAGATCAGTGTTTTATCAAATTCCCCACAGTTGTGTACCCTTTGGGGGCCGTTTACTAACCCTTGTACCCCCTTTAGGTCTTTTTAATAATGAACCAAGAGCAGTTATCTTGTAAAGTAAAAACAGTTGAGCTAAATGTTAATAAAGCCCTAGTGTTAAACTAAACAAAGCAGTGACAGAGGGTAATAAAAGTCAATATTATAAAATAATAATAATAATATGGAAAATTAATACAACTAATTGGTGTGCCACGTACCTCATGAAATCTTTCACCTGCCCCTTGGTAAACGCAGGAATAACTGTTAGTAACTTTTGTTTTTAAATAAATACAGTTATTTACAAATACAGTTTAATAATTTGGCACTAAAAAAGAAAAATGATAAATGATAATATTTGAGATCACTGAATTTACTCAATAATTTGAGATAGTTCAGAACTATCGATATTTGTTAACAAGGAGATAAATATTTATTTTATAACACCTTAAACAATGTTAAAAATACATAAAACATAAACATTCAATTTATATAAACTTGAATTTAAAAGATGACCTCTTTTGACTATTTCAAAGTATAAAGAGGAAGAGGCGATAGTAATGTTCTTTATTGAATATCTTAGCTGCATAACATTTTAAAGAAGTAGTTATAACATGGACTTCTCAGGTGAATACTACTAGACGGTACATCATACAACCCCCAACAAACTACTAGACGGTACATCATCCAGCCCCCAACAAACTACTAGAAAGTATGTAGTCCAGCCCCAAACAAACTACTAGAAAGTACATAGTCCAGCCCCCAACAAACTATTAAACAGTACAAAGTCCAGTCCCCAACAAACTACTAGACAGTACAACATCCAGTCCCCAACAAACTACTAGACAGTACAACATCCAGCCCCCAACAAACTACTAGACGGTACATCATCCAGCCCCCAACAAACTACTAGAAAGTATGTAGTCCAGCCCCAACAAACTACTAGAAAGTACATAGTCCAGCCCCCAACAAACTACTAGACGGTACATCATCCAGCCCCCAACAAACTACTAGAAAGTATGTAGTCCAGCCCCCAACAAACTACTAGAAAGTACATAGTTCAGCCCCCAACAAACTACTAGAAAGTACATAGTCCAGTCCCCAACAAACTACTAGAAAGTACATAGTCCAGTCCCCAACAAACTACCTGATGGTATATCATAAAACCCCCAACAAACTACTAAACAGTACATAGTCCAGCGCCAACAAACTACTAGAAAGTACATAGTCCAGTCCCCAACAAACTACCTGATGGTATATCATACAACCCCAAACAAACTACAAAACAGTACATAGTCCAGCGCCAACAAACTACTAGAAAGTACATAGTCCAGTCCCCAACAAACTACTAGACGGTATATCATACAACCCCCAACAAACTACAAAACAGTACATAGTCCAGCGCCAACAAACTACTAGAAAGTACATAGTCCAGTCCCCAACAAACTACCTGATGGTATATCATACAACCCCCAACAAACTACAAAACAGTACATAGTCCAGCGCCAACAAACTACTAGAAAGTACATAGTCCAGTCCCCAACAAACTACCTGATGGTATATCATACAACTCCCAACAAACTACAAAACAGTACATAGTCCAGCGCCAACAAACTACTAGAAAGTACATAGTCCAGTCCCCAACAAACTACCTGATGGTATATCATACAACCCCCAACAAACTACAAAACAGTACATAGTACAGCCCCCAACAAACTACTAGAAAGTACATAGTCCAGCCCCCAACAAACTACTAGAAAGTACATAGTCCAGCCCCAACAAACTACTAGACAGTACATAGTCCAGTCCCCAACAAACTACCTGATGGTATATCATCCAGCCCCCAACAAACTACTAGAAAGTACATAGTCCAGTCCCCAACAAACTACTAGAAAGTACATAGTCCAGTCCCCAACAAACTACTAGAAAGTATGTAGTCCAGCCCCCAACAAACTACTAGAAAGTACATAGTTCAGCCCCCAACAAACTACTAGAAAGTACATAGTCCAGTCCCCAACAAACTACTAGAAAGTATGTAGTCCAGCCCCAACAAACTACTAGAAAGTACATAGTCCAGCCCCCAACAAACTAGTAGAAAGTACATAGTCCAGTCCCCAACAAACTACTAGAAAGTACATAGTCCAGTCCCCAACAAACTACCTGATGGTATATCATACAACCCCCAACAAACTACTAAACAGTACATAGTACAGCCCCCAAACAAACTACTAGAAAGTACATAGTCCAGCCCCCAACAAACTACTAGAAAGTACATAGTCCAGCCCCCAACAAACTACTAGAAAGTACATAGTCCAGCCCCCAACAAACTACTAGAAAGTACATAGTCCAGCCCCCAACAAACTACTAGACAGTACATAGTCCAGTCCCCAACAAACTACTAGAAAGTATGTAGTCCAGCCCCCAACAAACTACTAGAAAGTACATAGTTCAGCCCCCAACAAACTACTAGAAAGTACATAGTCCAGTCCCCAACAAACTACTAGAAAGTATGTAGTCCAGCCCCCAACAAACTACTAGAAAGTACATAGTCCAGCCCCCAACAAACTAGTAGAAAGTACATAGTCCAGTCCCCAACAAACTACTAGAAAGTACATAGTCCAGTCCCCAACAAACTACCTGATGGTATATCATACAACCCCCAACAAACTACTAAACAGTACATAGTACAGCCCCCAACAAACTACTAGAAAGTACATAGTCCAGCCCCCAACAAACTACTAGAAAGTACATAGTCCAGCCCCCAACAAACTACTAGAAAGTACATAGTCCAGCCCCAACAAACTACTAGAAAGTACATAGTCCAGTCCCCAACAAACTACTAGAAAGTACATAGTCCAGTCCTCAACAAACTACTAGAAAGTACATAGTCCAGTCCCCAACAAACTACCTGATGGTATATCATACAACCCCCAACAAACTACAAAACAGTACATAGTCCAGCGCCAACAAACTACTAGAAACTACATAGTCCAGCCCCCAACAAACCACTAGACGGTACAACGTCCAGTCCCCAGCACAGTGGACCCTCCTAGTGCATCTTGTGCACAACTCTCATGTGGCGACCTACATTACCCCTGCAGCTGAGAGTGAGGTTACACACAGGACAGATGGTGTTGTTGGTGTGCACCATCATATGGGCCTTTAGAGAACTCCTGTGTTTGTATCTTGCACCACATTTGGTGCAGCGGTATCCAGGATCCAGCTGGTGCACTGAAACAGACAAGACCAAGTTAGGTTACAGTTGAATGTTCCTGTTATAGCAGTGAATAGTAAGCTCGATAGTTCTAGCAGTTCCTGGTTCCATCTTGTCATAGCAGTGAGTAGTAAGGTCAATAGTTCTGTCAGTTCCTGGTTCCATCTTGTCATAGGAGTGAGTAGTAAGGTCAATAGTTCTAGCAGTTCCTGGTTCCATCTTGTCATAGGAGTGAGTAGTAAGGTCGATAGTTATGTCAGTTCCTGGTTCCATCTTGTCATAGCAGTGAGTAGTAAGGTCGATAGTTCTGTCAGTTCCTGGTTCCATCTTGTCATAGCAGTGAGTAGTAAGGTCGATAGTTATGTCAGTTCCTGGTTCCATCTTGTCATAGCAGTGAGTAGTAAGGTCGATAGTTCTGTCAGTTCCTAGTTCCATCTTGTCATAGCAGTGAGTAGTAAGGTCGATAGTTCTGTCAGTTCCTCGTCTCATCATATATTATAAATCTATAATTATGTTGCAATATTAGATTCAAGAACATTTAAGCATGTCAAATGTTTCTGAGAATCGATACAACATATTGTCAAGTTCAGGGAAGAGCCAACAAATAATGATTGGTATTAACTTTCGTGTTCACTCTCGCAGTAGACTAGACTGTCGATAACAGGGAGATAGAAGTTTGAATCCTGGCTGAGTGTAATGAGGTGTCTTTAGTTGCAAAACTTGTTGACACTCTCCCTCCACATAGTGGTGACTTGTACCAGGGTTAGTGGTGACTTGTACTTGTACCCTTGTACCAGGGCTAGTGGTGACTTGTACACTTGTACCATGACTAGTGGTGACTTGTACCAGGGCTAGTGGTGACTTGTACACTTGTTTAGAAAACACACGGTTCATCTCGTAATATCTTTACTAGGTTCAATTAAACAGAGTCCAATCTTGGCCGGTGAAGACCAATACAGGTAGGTCACAGGAACAGTGTCTGTAGGTCACAGGATACAGGACAGGAAACAGCTTTGTACCAAGGCCTGTCATATGCTCAGGTCTAGTTCACATGGGAACAAACAATCTGATTCACTTATAGGAATCTCAAACATTTTGTGCCGTTTGGTTGCAGACTTGAACCATAATCTTGGTCCTCCTAAAACTAATACTGCCCCGTTGTTATACACTTTACTGCACGGGAGGACCAAGATTCCAATAAACTTAACGGAGTGACCTTAAGTCCATTCTCTAAATAGAGAGATATTAAAACCAATCATCAATCAATAATACACCACGCTGTAAAGATAGTGTTCAGGATAGTGCCTTAGCGCTCTTTACCTCAACAAAACTAGGATTATAAAAATACACAAGCCTTAGTGCTCAGTGGCTTGTAGGGTTATATATCAAAAATCTTGTGGCAGATGCATCCTTATCAGACATGGAACCCTGAGAAAACTTTGTTTGCGGGCCATCCCACCCCCCCAAAACTTCATTGAAAAACTTAATTTTTGTATAATGTTATTCAGTAGTTTGTGCCTTGACAACAATGTTCAGATGAAAAAGGTATCAGGAAATGCCTTAAAAGGTAAATACATGTAATAATTAATGCTACAAATAGTGTTTTTATACATATAAGGGTTGATTTATCCCCAACCCTTCGTTTGATTCTCTTCCCCATCAAACTTGATCTGTATAAAGGTAAAACAAACAATTATGCCAAGTTTTAATCAAATGGGGTAATGCATTTTAAAGTTATCACGAGACATTTCCACTACAGACAGAGAGACAAATGCAAATTGGTGGAGTTAAAATGGAGAACTTGCTTCACTCATTCAATAAACCAAACCACATGATTAAGTTTTTAATAGTTTTTACATTCTGACAGTATTTGCTGACTCTCCGACACAAGGAGCGCTCTATACATGAGCGCCAGCATTCCCGTGCAGACTTGTTTCTTTCCCTCAGTCGCCAAAGCAGGCCCAATCCAGCTGCAACATTGGTACACCCCTAAGGGTGGCCATTTTAAAGATATTGGTAGCTCAAAACAAGGTAAAAGTAAACCATGTTGTAGCCATTTAAAAACAAAATTTAATGCAAAACACAAACAATATCATACAAAGTTACATATAAAACTTACCATACTATAAAATTACATCCAATGAGTTTTTGTTGGTAATATTATCTTCTGAATGTTATTACATATATGAGATAATTAAAAGTTAACTGGAAATTTAAATTAAACAAATAGATATAAAAATGCCATTAATTTATACTTTTTTTTAAAGTCCCAATAACCTGTGGGAAAACTTAATGTAATGATAGTGATCACTCTTCCAAATTAAAGTTTAAACAAACTCGGGGCTTTGGGAATGCTAAAACTAGAGGTTTTGTTGTATGCGGTTGTGTCAGGTCTGACTCTAAAACTTGCATGTATTGATGTATGTAAGGAAATGAAACAGCAATTGTTTGGAAACTAGTAAGGTAAGATGAGGGTATATCACCCTCAGGGAAGTTAACCAGATCAAACCCCAGACTCCCAACTCAGAACCACATAATCAATGTGTAGCTCTGTTTGTGTGTCAGCAAGTCACGGCCAAGTAAACAATAGAATGTTAACAATATGATTGTAAGTGACAATGAGTTGTCTAGTTACAGAAGTGCTGACTGAGTCTAGTAGTTGTCTTGTTGCTGGCTGAGTCTAGTAGTTGTCCTGTTACAGAAGTGCTGACTGAGTCTAGTAGTTGTCTTGTTGCTGGCTGAGTCTAGTAGTTGTCCTGTTACAAAAGTGCTGACTGAGTCTAGTAGTTGTCTTGTTGCTGGCTGAGTCTAGTAGTTGTCCTGTTACAAAAGTGCTGACTGAGTCTAGTAGTTGTCTTGTTGCTGGCTGAGTCTAGTAGTTGTCCTGTTACAAAAGTGCTGACTGAGTCTAGTAGTTGTCTTGTTGCTGGCTGAGTCTAGTAGTTGTCCTGTTACAGAAGTGCTGACTGAGTCGTGTTGTAAGCGGACATGAGCTGTGAGCTGTGCATTGCCCGCATGTGTCGCCTCACGTGCTGCACTCTGCTGAGTATCTTGTCACACAAAGGACATCTCGTCTTGCCTTCATGCACCAGTCTATGTTCCAGCAGACACTTGTGGTTCAGGTACACCTTGAAACAGACATTGCATCGCAGTCCTCCTTCCCCCAGGTCTGAAACACGCAACACACCACCACTAAGTGAATTATAACAAACAGCCGATACAAGATTGTTCACGGCTTACAAACAAACTTCAAGATAAGGTTAAACTCTAGGATACATGAATTGTGATGCAAAACAAATATTCAGGTGTTCTGAAGCGTGGCTAACTTCCCCTTAAAAGTTAGGCGTGGCCTCTTGTGAGAGACATCTCAAATAATAGTTTTGAACCCAAAAGAATCCACATTCTGAAAATCAAATATTCTAATATTTTAAGAAAAGTTCAAAAGGTTCAAAAGAGAAGCTAATTTCAACTTTAACCATGATCAATTTTGAAACAAAAGATTATTTATATACATATATGTGTGTGTGTGTGTGTCGACACAATAATTTAGATAAGACAGGCAGAAAGAGAATTTTGTAAAGCTTACATTTTCCTCGACAAGAAGTGTCCTTGGTGAGAATCTAAATGAGAGTAAAGTACAAGGGAAACATCCCAACAAGTTTATATTCACTCCACAGCTCAGCTTGAAACGTAACCGAAAGTAATAAGAGGAAGGGGAGGAAGGAACACAAATAGAGAGAGAGAGGTGATGGAAATGCAATGTGACCTGGTTGGCCCAGAACCTTCTGGATAACAGTACTATCTTCCATGTCTTTCTAAGGCGTGTCAGTGGCCGAGCTTAGAACCAGCTCTGTATCTCGGCAATTCCTTTAGTCAGCAGGGCTAGTCGATGGGGCTCGGACGTGTTTTATTTTGCTGGTCATCACATGGTTATTTAGTAGCATGGAGCGGAATATTTGGTTAAATTGCTGGCAAAAGTAAGTAATATTAACCATGATTAAATTATTTATATGTAATATTTATGTTATTGTCTCTTGTAACTTCGACGATGTTACATTATTAGCTGCTTGAACTTAACTCGGCGATTTTTATTAAACTTGAAAAATCTGTACATGCAATTTCCTATTTTTTTCTCAAAAAGTCTAGTTTGATTAATTTTATTCAATTTTAAGATATATTTTAATGGCAAAGAGAGTCCCTCAATATTTCCTTTTGTCTAGTTATAAAAAACAGTTGGTAGGTCCATCATCATCACTATCATCACTATGTTCACATTCAATGCAGGCTAAACAAAGTAAACAACTGTGAACATCGCTAGTTTCACTGCGAGGGTCGAGCTGCGACATCGACAGCAACCTGTTCGTCATGTTTGTACCCTATGAGTAAAGTTTTTGGGGTGGATTGTTGGAGAAAAAGGTTGGCCACCCTTGTCTTAGACTCTTCAACGACCAAAGCAGGTAAGTTTTAATTATTCAAGTGATGGATTGTAATAGATTAATGACATGTGTTTTGTAACACAGCATGTGAAGTCAATTAAATTACACATGTTTATTAAACTTAGTCAAGATTCAAAAATTACATCTAAATTTACAATAACGCTGTCCCTCTTAGAGATCACTAAGAGTCTGAGGGTCCCCAAGGGACTTCAGTTGGAATAGTGGCTGATTGGAGATGGGCGTCAACTTGAATTAACACATTCTTAATAGGAGTTAGAGAATTATACAAAAAGATGAGTGGGTAGTGGATTTATATAGGAATATTTTGAGATGGAAAAAAAATTTGGACTAGAATATTTTTATTGAATTATTTATTAACTGTAAATATTAATATAGTTATCTGACAAATATATGAAGTTGAAATATTACTTATAAATAATAACCCAGATATATAATAGAGGGTGACCCAACATTTTATTCCTCATTTGTTTTAAACTTGCAATAGTTACTATAGCAAATAACTATTTTCTGAAACAATAATAGAAATACTTTATTGGAGGAAACTGGTTTCCTTCACAGTTGTTGGTTTCCTAAAGGAAAGGGATGAGAGGGAATCAGAGGAACAGGAAGAAATAGCAGAAAAGGATGAGAGGTGGAGGAAGCATTAAAGAGGATGAAACAAGGAAAAGCACCAGATGTGGATGAAGGATGGTAGAAATGACGAGAGAAGAGGTGAAGTAGATATTTTTAAGAAAGGAGACAGGAAGAGGTGTACAAATTATAGGAGGATAACACTGATATATGAGAAGATACTGGAAAAGAGAATAAGACATAAAATGAAAGGAAGATGGAGAGAGGGACAGAGGTTTACAATAGAATAGAGTTGTTCTATAGGTGTGTAAGAGACCTGCTATGGTAGAAGAAAAGTGCCCTTGAAGTGCTGTACAGGGCGTACTTTGTACCCATTGTCACACATACAGGAGAAACATGGACATTGAATGTAAGAGAGACTAGGAAAGTGGAGGCCATGGGAATGAAGTTTGTGAGGAGCATGTTAGCTGTCACAAGGAGAAAGAAGATTAGGAATGAAGTTATCTGGAAAAGAGTAGGGGTACAAGGAGTGCATGAGATAGAAGAGGAGGCAAGACTGAGATGGTATGGTCATGTTATGAGGATGGAAAAAGAGAGGATGTCAAAGAAAATGTTGGAAATGAAGTATGTAGGAAAATACCGCAAGGCAAGCCAAAAAAGAGATGGGAGAACCAGATAATAGAAAGTGTTTAAGTGAAAGGAGAAGAATGGAAGAAATTAAAGGAGGAAGAATGGTGGTAAAGATAGAGGTAGATGGAGGCATTTTACTAAACTGACCCGGCGACTGGCTGGATACAGTTGATGATGATGATGATGGTTGGGATTTGATGATTTAAAAACAATATTACTCTGACCATCCCAGGTTATCCCAAAGGAGTAAGGACGGCAATTTTCTATAGTAATATTTTGAATTTTATGGGTCTGGGCAAAATGGAATGGCGTTATTAAGATGACTGCTCTTCTGTAATGCTATTCTTAGACATGTTTCATTTTTCTCAATGTTTAATTGTGTGATGTTGTCACAGACATAAAACAAATAAGGACGATCTGGCTCACCTAATCTTGGTCCCCTTTGACTGGGCTGGATCTCGACTTCACGAAACACACACACTCGACTCCACTCTACATCACGCGGCTTACTGACCGCCCGTGGCTCGAGGTCCGATTAGAGCAAGACTCGGACATTTGAACATCGAGATGCGCTAACCAGTATGCGCCGACGGTTGTGTTCGAGTGAAACAAGACTCATCCACCGGCGCGTGGTTTGAAATTGTTACGAGAATATTCGTGAATTTTGTCGAAGCAGTGTACACCCCTCTCCCTTCGCCCCCTGTGTGATTCCCGCCGTTTGTGAACACGTGATTGACTTAGTACTGTATATAACGGCTGGACTGTCTTGTGATGTCACTCATTTCTCTGCACTCAATTAGGTGAGACACTTGTCTTAGATTTAGACGTAGGTTATTGTTCGACGTTTTCTAAATTATGTTTGGGTTAACTTTGTTCAAAATTCAAGTTTCGACTTTAAATATAAATCATGGTTACTAATAACTATATTTCTCCGAGACTGCAGGATTTGCCTGTCGGCCATTATGGTTTACGCGCTAACTCTGTTTCTTTGTAATTAACGTTGTGTCCGCCTCACGGGCGGGTTGGAACTTTAGTTTGTCGCCGTCTTGAGGCGCTAATGAAACCTTGGCATGTCGCCATCTGGGGGCGCTAGTTATCTTTTAATAAATGTGCAACTTATTCAGAATAATTGTCTTGCTTGCCAAAAAAAAATTTAAAGATTTGTTATGATTGTAATAATTCAATTTGTTACTCAACTCGGGGGGCGCGAAGTCGTGCACCCAGCACATTGGCTATAATTGTAAAACTAATTAGATTGGACTAATTTGATTGGAACCTATTGTAACAGGTTAAGTTTAGGTAATTCATGCGTTGCACTTTGCAATGGCAGTTTACCATATTACTACTTACTTATGTCAATGTAGAGTCAACATCGACGGGTCATTTAGACCTTTACATATTACTTGTATTTAACTTCTAGCTAGGTTAACCGCCTTCTGCATGGGTCAATTTAATTATGTTTTGTTTGGTATCAATCATTGTGTTGTCTCTTAAAGACTTGGGGTCTTCTCCCATTATTATTGTTTATGTCGGCCCTTGTCGGCCAGTCACTCGACCTACCTAGAGTGCCTTGCTCTCGTATATCTGCGAGTTGTTTGTAAAATAAAATAAACTCTCTTGTGACTAAACCTACCTTTTATTTATAGCAATAAGAACCTACCAAATCAAAGGGGGGGGGGGGGGTTACAATTGGATGATAAAAATATCAGAAAAGTTTAGTACAAATAGGAAAATAATAAACCTGGTAAATAAGAATATGTAACAAAAAAAGTTCAATCTATTTTGATTCACAAACTTTAAAACATAGACCCATTTTTAAAATTGATAGATATTTTGTAAATAGATCAATATTGTTCTTTTCAAAACATGGTTACCATCCTTTTAGAGTAATGGTTTGAATTGTCGACTGCCCTTCTAAGTTCATCACACTAATGACAAACGAGGTTCAAAGTATCCAGTTTTTATTTAATTATTCTCTGTCCTTGTGAATGAGCACCCTTCTCCCCCTGTGCAGTTATACAGGAATAATCTAGATTCCTCTGCAGCACACACAATGTTAAACACAAGTTTTTATCACGATTGGTAACTATGTGAAATGTGAATCCTAGTAGTGATGGCTCTCCTCTTGTTAGTGATATTTCCTCGGAATGGTGACTTTGAGCAGAACACTCATGAGCACCTGCCGTGCTGAGTGAGCAGGTGTTGCTTCATGACTCTGATCCGACTGAGCACCAGGTGACACACAGGACACTTGGTTCGACCCTCGTGCACGGCACGATGCTCCCCTAGCGAGTTCTGATTGAGGAAAGTCTTGCCGCACTCACTGCAGGACATGGTCGGGGACCCCACTGTGGACACAAACACACTTCACACTTTACTTTACACTTCATAATGAACAAATATGATTGATTCAAAATTAGTTTGGACTCAGACTTTTACCCTTCAAATATATGATATAGTTTTTTTAAACATCTTTATCTGTTCTTTTTTAAAAAAATAATTTTTTTTTACTCATGTGGGATCACATAACTTTTTCATTTACTTTTACCGGTGATGTGTTATCACCCAGTTTCTCAGTCACTTACCAGCAATGTAGTATCACTCAGTTTCTCAGTCACTTACCAGCAATAAAGATCTCTCCAAGGCAATTGTTAGCATGTGTTCCAGACTGAATCCCTACTTTAGATTGAAACTAACTGTTTGCATATTACAACATTATACGTTTACTAATCAATGGACCTTTTTATTATTATTATTATTATTATTATTATTATTATTATTATTATTATTATTATTATTATTATTATTATTATTATTATTATTATTATTATTGGCACTGATTCTAAAGATAGTACATTTGTTTACAACACAATTTATAATAATTATAGTCCCAGAGTACATTATATAAACAAAACCATCTTTCATGTTCTTAGACCTGTAATTAATCAACTATGAATCATATCATTCAAATGTACCCCTGTGAAATATTTGCTCTCTAATAATTGTGTTTGTATCACCACAACCAGACCGACCAATTAAAACCCACACGAATAAACATATATAACTGGTTCGTTGACACCGCATCAGTGGGCAAGCCGACTGTATGTGAGGCTCATCTCGCAATGAGGTGATCCTGCCAGGTGTCCCATCCTGACTATCCCGGAGAGCCGATACAGTAGCACTAAACTCCTACCCCATAAGTAGCGGGTAGCAAGACCCAGAGTAAACACCCTCATCCCTGGACTTAACAAGTCTTTGGTTTGGTCCCTGCCTTGGGAAGATAATAGATAACTGGACAGGCTATGCGTGTTCAAAGTTTGTCAAAAATAAACTAAAATAAAGTTAATATTTGTCGGAAACAAACATTTTCCCAGAATGGGTGTGGCGACTAGGAAGAGGAGGGTGTAAAGTCAATGTTGTGTTTGTTGATCATGTGTCTCTTGACATGGTTGATGCGGCTCAGCAGTATGTTACAGATGGGGCACCTCGTTCTGCCCTGGTGCACGCTGTGGTGCTTGTACAAAGAGTCGAGGCTCTGGAAAGTCTTGTCGCACAGAGAACAGGGATGAGTCTTCTTGCGACAGCTGCCTGACAACACAACAAGACAACATGGTGACATCACAAGCAGAGAAGTATATCTGTCTCTTCAGCCTGTTCATGAGTTGTTGAAAACTATTTTAAATAATTCTGAAACAAATGGTTTGAGGTAAAAAGGTTGAAGTGAAAGTTATTTTCATTTCAAAATATGTATTTATTTTAATAAACACAATACATTATTCATCTCTTGAGTTCAAATGCAATGAGAGTGACAGTATACACTGCTATCAAATGAAATAAGGTAGGACTTGATCGCCGCACAACCTCTGCACCGTGGGTAGCTAAATATAATGACCATGTCACCATCTGGTACATTTAACCATTCCTGCACATAGCCCCTGTTGGAGTCTGGTGGCGTACAACTACAGCGATTGTAACAACACTGGAGGAAGAATCGTTCTGTGTTTTACTCAGCACAATATCAGGAAAAAATAGCGAAATATTTTGGACTTGAGGACATTTGTTGACATATGATGTATTTATTCTTATATGTCAGTCAAGATGTTCATATATATCTTAGCCCTGTTTGTGTGTTGTGAGATTCCAGAGGTTTTCATAAGTTACTGGACAGTATTAAATTGGTGACATTAAGAACTGGTCAATGTGTCATGTGTTTGCATAGGCGTGTCTTGCAGCTGGTCCAAACGGAGCACATTCAGAACTGGTCAGTGTGTCATGTGCTTGCATAGGTGTCTTGCAGCTGGTCCAAATGGAGCACATTCAGAACTGGTCAGAGTGCACAGCCACTGCACAGGTGTGTCTTGCAGCTGGTCCAAATGGAGCACATTCAGAACTGGTCAATGTGTCATGTGTTTGCACAGGTGTGCCTTGCAGCTGGTCCAAACGGAGCACATTCAGAACTGGTCAGAGTGCACAGCCATCATGTGCCTGCGCAGGTGTGTCTTTCGGCTGGTTCGGACGGGACATAAGGGGCACTTGGTGGCCCCTGAGTGCAGGCTACGGTGCGATGAGAGAGAACATGATCTCGCAAACCTCTTTCCACACTCCTCACAGAAGAAGGGCAGGTTTGGGGTGTCGAGGGGGCGTCGCACCAGGAACCTCCTGTGCAACGAAGCTGCAAGGACAAAGCAAACCACTGTCAGGAGAAACATTAAATTTAAAAAAAAGGGCTTTGTATTTATTTTTGTTTGGGGCCACCTGGTGTTGTTTGTTGTTTAAACTTGCAGGCAGTTTGTGTGGGTAGTAAGTTAAGGGGACTGGTTGTTGTACACATACATTGCTCTTACCTGGGCCTGAACAAGCATCACTTGCTTGGCTAAAGCATCACTTGCTCTCGCTAATAATCCTTAGTAAATCCTCAAACTTACCAAACCTCACCACTCACTTCTTGCAGGGATTGAGAGCTTCCTCAATTTGTAGCCCTAAATCACATTTACTTTTTGTATTCCTAATATTGATTACAAATGGTTTAGTATTTTTCTTTTGTTTATTTAAGGTACTTAACCTGCACCTTCTAATCATATCAGCACATGAATTACAAACTAGCTTAAATCTATATCAGACACAACAACCAGTTGTTAATTTATCACTGTCAAAGGGGGGGAAACCCACATTTCATCAATGATACATTTTCCAGCCATGCCAGTAAACAAACCCTGGACCCTTAGCTCATAAGCTTAAGTTTTGGTAATAAAAAGGGCAGGTACATTGTTAAATAAGAAATAAAACATAAAATATTAATAGTTTCATCATTGATTTATTTACTAGATAAATTTAACCATGGTACATAATTAGAAAAATGTGATAAATATTTAAACAGGTGTGAGAATTACATAGGTATCTTTAGTAAGACAATGGAATGCAACATTAAAAACAATTTTTTATTTGTTTTGTCCAATTTATAGAAATTGGGATAGTGACTATAAAATGTAAAGTTGTTTGAAATGTACATTCTGTTTATTCTGAAAGGTAACATTCTTACCTTGTCTGATTATGCTATGGTCCTTTAAGTAAGCTGCACCATAGTGGAACAAGCCAAAGTAAGCTTGCTATCTTTCAGGGTGGACAAAATGTACCAACTAGACCTTAAACAGGTAAATGTAATATTTATTTTGCTTATTAGATCTTTAGAGATTTCTATTACTACTTATTTTTAGCAAAATCTGTTCTTATATGTAGAAAGAAGTAACATTCAATATTTTGAGCATGAACAAGTTAACTTGTTTACAAGATTATAAACAAGAAGTGTGCATCCTTCGAATGCCCTCAACGGTGACAGGACTACCTTGCTTGGTTCCACTATGGTTCAACTTATCAGATAGAGTCAGAGTGTTCTTTTACAGGATGGAGCATGCAATAGTACCAGAGAATCAGGAAGCCCAATACCCCACGGATAACACCTAACTTAGGAAGGTAACACAGGTGGAACCAGGTGTCTCATCTTGGTGATATCCTACTTGAGATAACAATGGAATTGAGATCAGCCAAATCATTTTAGCTTACTTTTAAAAAAAACATAGAAAAATGTAAAAATAGCTATTTTAAATTGGATAATCCATTAAAGTGCTCCTAATGTCACTGTTATCACATTAATAATACACTTCCCATGTTGACATCATAGCACCCACTGCCCAAATTTGTAATCAAACCAGTCCGATGACGCATCTGTAGAGTTAAAGAAATATAAAAAGATAAAGTACTTGTCAAATACTTCGCTGATGTAGTGAATTTTTCTGACAAAAGATTGTTAAATATTTAGAAAAAAAAAGTTTATTTTTCTATAATTTTTTTTTTTTCCACTGTCTCTTACTGAATGAAATATATGCAAGTGTATTAATTTTGCTAATGGTATGGGTATGAGGAGGGATTTTAATCGAGAGGAATTGTGTCCACATGTGCATGCAGGGAGTGTAGAAAGATCACAGCCAGTACACCCTACTGCGGTTCGAACGTCAATCTCCCTTCAATGGCAGTTCAGTTTAGTGTTAGAGTGATGCTTTGAACATTTGACCACCAAAAAGGGTTCAACTTTATTAGTGTCCCATTGTTTACTTGTATTACTAAAATATTCAAGGTCAGAAAGAGATGAAATGGCAGCTCTCCGTTTGTTCTTTATTATGGAATGTGTTCTGAAGTACTTCTTAGCTTCCACTACATACATAGGTACATACGTAAATAGGCTGGATATTACTTTATTTTGAGAGATGTAGAAAAAAATGTCTAGAGAATAGGCCCTGCAAAGAGTGAATGTTTTACACCCCCCTCCCCCTCAGGGGAGCATGTGGGGCCCATGGACCATCTGGAGGTGTCGTCTGAGATGAGTCTTGCGACTGAGCTGTGCCTGACAGATGGGACAGCGTGTCCACCCTGCGTGAACGCTGCGATGCGCCGACAAGGAGCACTGCTGCCTGAACTCTTTCCCACAGATTGTGCATGAGTAGGGCGGTTCTGAGACCCTCTTCTTGTTAGGAGGTCTCAGCCACAGCTCTTCTGTGGGGACTGAGAGAGGAACTCATGTTAGCCAACACGCACACAACAACTATCTGTTTCATCTCAGAGAGTAATACAATATATCCCTCAAACGTGCACATTTTAAAAAGGATAAAAGTGTTTGAGACAAGTTGAAATATTTACAAATATTCTCACAGAATAAAATAATATGCAGATTTTGATTTTATTTGCTTATTTAATGATTTGACACGTTGTCAGCTGCTCAGTGCTTACCTTAACTTAATGATATGATACATTAACTGTTAGATGTGGGTGTCGTGTCAAACACTGACTGGAAAGTAAGAAACCCAATTTCATTGTCATTGTGATCATCTGTTGATCCTGTTGGGAAATGAACATGGGACCCGTGGATAAGTAGACTGTGGCATAAAACTGCAAGTACAATAAATAGTAATTTGAAGGGTTACAGCTTGCAGTGAATGATGACCAGGTTGGTAGCAGTGGAGTTTAAGTTTTGTTTCAATTACAGACCCATTATTACCTGGCCCTGCAGCTACCACAGAAACTATACTTTGTAGATTATGATATTGCCCTTGTTCATAGTTTCGCAGAATAAAATATTTATTTGTTGTTGTGGTTCTAAGGATGAATCTGAGAACAGCTCTGTTATATCCGACAGACTGGTACCTAGGAGGACTTGACAGTGCTACCAATACCCTAACATGAATTTCCCTTCCAGCTTTTTTAAGAGTACAATGAAACTATGCATCATTCATTTTCATTTTACAAGGAATAATGAATGACAAATTTAAATTACTCAAGTATTTCAGAAACAACAACCAATTGAATTATTGAGACATTTATTATCTGCATCACAAATGGTATCGTACAAAATTCTAGTTCACATAAAACACACATTAATAAACAGGAGGTTGTGAAACACAGCTGTAAAAAGATCCCTAGAACTAATTAATCAATCTCTAAAACAATAATAGTTTATAAAAATAGTACTTGTACTCAGGTAAACAAATTAGTTTTGGAGTGAATTATTTTAAAAACAAAGAGACAATGTTTACTCCAAGATCTATAGCAAATTTAAATTGGTTGCAAAAATATATAACAACAAATTATTTAGAAGCACATTAAAGTGAAGTCTAATTTAAAAAAATCCTCTAAATTGTGAGATAAAGCATCTGTTACAAGTGTTAACATCCAAGTGAAGACATTATTCTGTTTATTTAATGTCCTGGACTATCAACTTAATAAAGTCCATTACAGAGAATTCGTTGAAATGAATTACAATTGACCATTTCTGTTACTGGTACATGATAGTAAATATGTTACAATAGCTTGTTCAAGAGTTGTATTACCTACGTCAGTGTTTGGTTTGGTTTGACGAAGAGGGCTAGTGAAAGGACCGGTGATGCACCCCATTGGATTGCAGGCTTGTCAAAATGGCAACATATTGGAGGACAATCCCTGATCTGGTGTTAGGCACTCTCTCCATGTTAGGTGCCTTGCTGTGCCTATTACTACCAGAGACTCTAAATAAGACTCTTCCAGTCACACTGGAAGATGTGGAGAGCGTTTCGGGAAGAAGGAAGGCATCTGGGAATGTTCGCGCTGTCAGAAGAAAGTGAATTCGTGACTAAATTGCCATAAATTGTTAACACACACTTTTGTTTCTTTGTTGTACAAATATTGTTATTTAATATTTAAGTATAATTTAAACATAAATATGAATATATTAAAAGGTCATATAGATTTGAAAGGTAAATTTAAATAGGCAGTAATTTGTTTAGTTAAATAATTAAGTATAGAAATCGAGGGGGAGAGAGTTTTTTTTTCATGGTTGGCGGTGGTGGATGAATTTGTTTTGTTGATTGTTGGGACTAAAAAAAAAAGAAGGGGAAGAAAAATAATCAAGAGATGTAACTGATTGTTTTTTTTAATGTGTGGAAATTGTCAATTCTTGTTGTTGTGGGGAATTATAAGTGTGTTTTTAAGTGTTTGAAGTGTTTGTTTTGAGACCAATCTTTTATCTTGTTTTTTTTTTTTTTTTTTTTACTTTATGGTGGAGGGTTGATGAACACGTAGTTTCGTTTGTCTCTCATCCATGATCTCTGTCAGTGAGGAGTCCGGGTACCCAGAAGCCCGAGATTAAGTCCTGGATGTCTCTGCACTGGCGCCAGCCGGGCAGGTATATAAATATTGTGCAGAACTGAGGGACCATTACACTAGGTCAGTGTTTGAATGTCATTCAAATGTAAGAAGGTGAGTTTCCCCAAAGAGATTTTCCACTCTCCCTCCGCAAAAATAAGGTTACATTTTCTCTAAGCTATTTCTATCTCATCCCTAATCTATTAGTCTATATATTCCAATAGGTTGAATGGGTAGTTAGCGCTCCTGACGAAGGCAGAACTGGTCCCGGCATGTGAGTGTGTGTACACATGTAAAGTAGTGTGTTAGCGCTCCTGACGAAGGCAGAACTGGTCCCAGCATGTGAGTGTGTGTACACATGTAAAGTAGTGTGTTAGCGCTCCTGACGAAGGCAGAAATGGTCCCAGCAAGTGAGTGTGTGTACACATGTAAAGTAATGTGTTAGCGCTCCTGACGAAGGCAGAACTGGTCCCAGCATGTGAGTGTGTGTACACATGTAAAGTAGTGTGTTAGCGCTCCTGACGAAGGCAGAACTGGTCCCAGCATGTGAGTGTGTGTACACATGTAAAGTAGTGTGTTAGCGCTCCTGACGAAGGCAGAACTGGTCCCAGCAAGTGAGTGTGTGTACACATGTAAAGTAATGTGTTAGCGCTCCTGACGAAGGCAGAACTGGTCCCAGCATGTGAGTGTGTGTACACATGTAAAGTAGTGTGTTAGCGCTCCTGACGAAGGCAGAACTGGTCCCAGCAAGTGAGTGTGTGTACACATGTAAAGTAGTGTGTTAGCGCTCCTGACGAAGGCAGAATTGGTCCCAGCATGTGAGTGTGTGTACACATGTAAAGTAGTGTGTTAGCGCTCCTGACGAAGGCAGAACTGGTCCCAGCATGTGAGTGTGTGTACACATGTAAAGTAGTGTGTTAGCGCTCCTGACGAAGGCAGAACTGGTCCCAGCATGTGAGTGTGTGTACACATGTAAAGTAGTGTGTTAGCGCTCCTGACGAAGGCAGAACTGGTCCCAGCATGTGAGTGTGTGTACACATGTAAAGTAGTGTTTTAGCGCTCCTGACGAAGGCAGAACTGGTCCCAGCAAGTGAGTGTGTCTATACATGTAAAGTAGTGTGTTAGCGCTCCTGACGAAGGCAGAACTGGTCCCAGCAAGTGAGTGTGTGTACACATGTAAAGTAATGTGTTAGCGCTCCTGACGAAGGCAGAACTGGTCCCAGCATGTGAGTGTGTGTACACATGTAAAGTAGTGTGTTAGCGCTCCTGACGAAGGCAGAACTGGTCCCAGCAAGTGAGTGTGTGTACACATGTAAAGTAGTGTGTTAGCGCTCCTGACGAAGGCAGAACTGGTCCCAGCATGTGAGTGTGTGTAGAGACTAGGGCATGTGGACATGTAGTATGTGTCTGTCAAGGTGAGACTTGCGACTGAGCTGCACACCACATATGGGGCAACGTGTCTCTCCTGTGTGAACGCTCCAATGGGAGGACAGAGAGGACAGCTGGTAGTAGCTCTTCTCACACAGGTGACACCTGTAGAGCCCATCAGGACCCACTCGTGTCCGCAACTGTCTCCTATCTATCTTGTCTGTGGGCGTGGGCTCAGCGAGAAATATCTCTGCAACAGGAGATATGGGCGTGATTCTACAACCCCAACTCGACAATTTGTTTGGTTACCTGTTCAATATCATAACACATATTGCCAACTTAACCTGGGGGGAAACAATAACATTCCCCTAGACTTGTTAAGAAACTTACTTGAGGTACAGAAATGACCTTAGCTCCCAAATCGGCAGGCACATTAGGCCTAATGGCGTCAACATTTCCGTCAACTGCCCTTCAGAGACATTGACCGTGCGTTGTTGCTATAAGTTTTAGTTTCGCCAACTTGTCATTTGTGTTTTAAATAATATATCAACTTCCTGGCATCTGGATAGTAAGTGTATTAATATCAGCTGAATATGATGACCAACTGCAAAGCTGAGTTATGCAACTAATCAATAATTTAAGAAAGAAAATGGAACAAACTATTATTAGAGAAAATATTTATTGCCATTCTTAAAATAAATACATTAACACAGAACCCTATAATAGACCTTGAAAGAATAAATATCAACAACAGAGAATATAAATAATTACAAAATAAGTAATATTAAAAAATGAGAATGATATATTTGAACTATTTTACATTTTGAAACAAATAATTTATTTTGTCCTTCAATAATGTAGTTATATAATATATAACACAAGACTAAATACAGACCAATATAAATTATAGGTGGCACAATCAAGAGATGTGTCTTAAAAACTATCGATAAAAACCTGTTTTCACTCAGACACGATTCTGGCTAACGGCAAAGACACAGAAAACTAGGACAGTTTTATTTATCTACAAAAACAAGTCACAAGAGAAACTTGATGATATTTTTAAAAAAGCACCTGAGAATAATCATAACGTATAGTAATTATGAACTTTCCATGACACTCGCCAACACCCTTTAAAGTAGCAGTGAATAATTCAGTACAACCAATCCACCAACAAATAAACTAACTGTAATAGGTCCTAGATTAAAAAATTATATGTGTATAACATACAAAAATCTATTAAAAAACAGAGCCAATGTTTGTTATTAGTAACGAACTAGTTCTTAAATTAGCTTCAATGAAAACAAAGACAGTGCTAGTATTTTATTTGAAGTCTCATTTGTCTGATACAGTTTGTACTACTGAGACACAGCAATGAAGCCAAGATGTTGGATGTATATCTTGTTATTCAATCTGGCAACATTGGAAAGGATGTTATGTAAAAAATTAAGAATCCCTACATTGTCCTAAAAACTTAAGAGATCCCCCAAAATACACTTATTTTCCATAAGGGTAGTTTTCGTTACTGGCCAAAAGTGATACTGCTGTATTCATCCCTAGACAGAAGTGATACTGCTTTATTCATCCCTAGACAGAGACAGAAGTGATACTGCTGTGTTCGTCCCTAAACAGAAGTGATACTGCTGTATTCGTCCCTAGAGAGAAGTGATACTGCTGTATTTGTCCCTAGACAGAAGTGATACTGCTGTATTCATCCCTAGACAGAAGTGATACAGTTGTATTCATCCCTAGACAGAAGTGATACTGCTGTATTTGTCCCTAGACAGAAGTGATATTGTTGTATTCGTCCCTAGACAGAAGTGATACTGCTGTATTCATCCCTAGACAGAAGTGATACAGTTGTATTCGTCCCTAGACAGAAGTGATACTGCTGTATTTGTCCCTAGACAGAAGTGATATTGTTGTATTCGTCCCTAGACAGAAGTGATATTATTGTATTCGTCCCTAGACAGAAGTGATACTGCTGTATTCGTCCCTAGACAGAAGTGATATTATTGTATTCGTCCCTAGACAGAAGTGATACTGCTGTATTCGTCCCTAGACAGAAGTGATACAGTTGTATTCGTCCCTAGACAGAAGTGATACTGCTGTATTCGTCCCTAGACAGAAGTGATATTATTGTATTCGTCCCTAGACAGAAGTGATACTGTTGTATTCTAAATGAAAATGATACTGAAATGACAAAGTACAAAAATATCAATAACAAGAGTAACCTTTATTAATTATTCTGAAGAGGATTAGCTTGATTATGCTACGCACTTAACCTAGCATCAGCGCAGATAATCTTGTTCTCTTAATTTTATTTTACTACAAATTAATGTGAGAAGGATTTTAGAAACTAACATTGCATGAGATAAAACCAAGATGTGACACAATAGCCATTTTGGATGCATTGTGTATTCAAACTGATGCGTTACTTACCACATCACCCATTGTTACAAATCTTACCCACTACAACAGCCAGTACTCACATCACACAAAGATTTGGGGGTTCTGGTTTTAATCCTGTGTTTGGAGTGCTTTTCCCTTGTTCACTATAAACATGAATGTGAGTACAGTTTATCTACTTGTTGTATTAAGTCAAGATATAAATGCTTGCACAGCTCTTGTTGGTCAGACTGTATCACTTGTTGAGCAAGTAATGTTTGAGAAGACTGTACTCAATGTCGTGGCTGGAGTAGAGATGTTCTGTCATCTCGTAGAGGTGCGAGTACTCTCTCATACAGACCGGGCACTTGTGGCAGTCCCGATGCTCCGCCAGATGCGCCGACAAGGCAGACAGGTCCTGGAAGCACCGCTGGCATATCTCACACTGGATCAACATTCCTTCCGGTACCGGCGAGTCTGCGGGAACAAGATACCGTCATGAGTTCCCAAAATAGCACAGTCATTTGAAACAACCAGGTTGTAAATAGACAACAGGTTACAATCGTTGTTTGCATGGACTGTTCAAACTTTACACAGGCGTTGCACAGGTGTGGGCATATGTATCAATTTCACAAATATGTGTGAAACAGGGATGTGCTATCAAAAGAATAAGTACAGAATTGTATATAAATATTATTTTTTTAAGTGTTTTTATGTAAATGAATGTTGATTTTTAAAAATCTATATTTTAAATTTTTTGTTCTTAGTTTAGTGACAGCAAATAAGAGTAATTTAATCACAAAATGTTATACAAAGGGCCTAAATGTGTCTAGTTCATTTCCAAACAAAGCAGCAGGAACATTTGATCAGAATACTTTAAAACACTTACATTACAATAGATAAACAAATGATAGTTTGTTACAACACTGATCCAACACAGCGGTACTCATTCGGATATTAGTAATGAAAAGATTCATTGAGTACCAAAAGTACCGATATTGGAAAGAAAATGTCGATATTTGTAAAGTATCGATACTTGCTCTAAAATAAAGCCAGTAGTAGGGATTACTCAATGACCATCAGACTACACAAACTTATAGCCGACTCATGGATAATGCTCCACCAATGAGCTACCCCATGCTCACGCTCATTTAACACTCACTCTGAGTCTAAAGATGATAGTTTGTGAGGATCATGTTAGCTGTCACCAGGATGAATAGGATTAGGAATGAAGTTATCCGGGAAAGAGTGGGGGTATTTAGTACTTGTCCAAGCACTCAGGTGCGTTGCATGAAGCCAAGTGTATATTCTAATCAGTTTTACTGAATAACGACTTAAGGGCTTCAAGCAAACAGTCTATGGTTGCACGTTGGTCTCCGATCCTAAAGGCTGGTGTTCAGTCCTGGTTGTACTGATTAATGTTTTATAACTAATACTGGTTTAGTGATTTAAAATTAATCTTCTTCATCCTATTCTCCTGTGATAGTAGATTTATGATAAAAATAGTGTTGCCCACTATCAAATAATAAGTGCAGTTTATGTCATTAACATTCATGAGTGAACACTTTAATGGGTGGTTCAGTGTGGACTGCCGATGACTGGGAGATCGAGGTTCAGTCCAGATCAGATCTATTTAGGGTGGTTTACCATTCTCCTTCCATGTAAATGCAGGTACATTTCCTTCAAAATTCTACTTTTATCATCCTTAACACATTAGATTAAATAATACATGGGCCAGGTAGTAGTAAGATGCAGTGATAAAGAAACCTTGGTTTTACGAAATATTCAGGATGAAAATAATAAAAAAACATTGTATTGGGCATTCAAGACTTACTCTCTTAATATTAATAATAATCAGTTTTTATCAAAGCAAGTTTCAGATGTGATTTTATTGACATTAAAATTACATGTACTATACCACTAGTTTTCAATGGGATGATACTTAATCTAAAGCAACCTCATGTGCTCTGCTTAGGAATAGCGAGACTTTTGATACATTATAACCCTCGTTAAGTGCCAAGTACAGTGATGCGGCCAGAGCAACATTCAACAGCAAATATATATAATTTAACTAAATTTAATAACAGTATGTCAGGCCAAGAAATTTTAAAAAGCATTAAAATTACTCAAAATGAGAAAGTGAATAACAATTTGCAAACTATCAAATTGAAAAAAAACAAACATTAAAACTACTCAACATGAGACAAATAAATGTTATAAAATATGTTGAAAACAATTTTTTTAAATATCCTAAGTGATGGTTACATAAATTTCTTATTAATTACAACACAAGTTCAAAAGTAAAAACATAAACAAAATAAAATATTTTAGACACAATGTATTGCTATTTTAAAAGTAATGTGATCTTTTATTAGACACCCCCATCCCACTGAGCTATTTATGTGCATTCTATGTTAACAATTACTCTGGCAAGAGTTTATGGGCTGTACAAGGTTCACATATAAATTAATGGATAATCAATGGACAATGGAGCGAATGGTGACTATTGACTACTCAATACTACACAACACCGATAGAGGATTGGAGCACAACATACGCAGGTTTTGTGTGTTTGAGCTAATAATGTACCAAAACACAGATTATTATTATTGACTTCCTGTAAACTGGTGAAGGCCCTAATATGTAATACAGGATCATGGTGTACTAACAGCTGGTGACAGATTACTATGCATGACTTGATGTGATGCATCTACATGGTGGTACTGCATGACTGATGTGAACAGTGTAGCAGATTTACATACTGCATGACCTTGATGTGATGCATCATGGTGTACTTGCGAGTGAACAGTTGGTAGCAGATTACTATGCATGACCTTGATGTGATGCATCATGGTGTACTTGCGAGTGAACAGTTGGTAGCAGATTACTATGCATGACCTTGATGTGATGCATCATGGTGTATTTGCGAGTGAACAGTTGGTAGCAGATGGGGCACCGAGTTTTGCCCGTGTGAATGTTCTTGTGGTGCGCGAGGGAATCGGAACGATGAAACACACGCCCGCACACCTCACAAGGGAACTGGGGTGTGTACCCTCCAAGCCATTGCACTGACGTCTCATTGCTCAGACTCTGAGCTGCCCCTTTAGCGTTCCGCTCTCGCACAGCTGCTGTTTCTCGGTTCTTGAGCAATTGCACTGCCGAGTCACCGCTTTGCTCCCGCGCAGAAATCGTTTCTCGGTTCTTGAGCAACCGCGTTGCAGACTCACCACTCCGCCACTGCGCTGCAGCCTCCACCAGTACTGAAACAACACGGCGCTGGATAAAACATGACAAGGAGAGTTTTCCAGACCATTTTTCAGTTAAAAGATAAATCTCAAGCGCTGAAACCAGAAACTCAACTCTATGACAGACATTTTCAAAACACCACACTTTAAGATTTTAATTTCATGGTTGCGTGTAGTAAAATTGTGAATAAATTTAAATAATCTTATACATCAACTAACATCAACATAATATAAAAAATATACCACAAATCAAATCTACCCACATACAACCTCGGGAGGAACAATATAATTAGTAAACATGGTCATGTAATCATGTTTTAGGAGTGAATATAAATATTTGCACCAGAATCTGCAAGTTTTCATGTCAAGCTAAATAAAGGACGAATGTATGTTTTTTCAAGACTGAATCTTCATCTTAATTTTAAATCTGGTTCTAAATTTGAATCTTAGAAAACATTTTAGTTATTAGATGGTAGCTTACCTAAACTTATATATTTTTTCTTCAATTATGATTTTGTTCTTATTAAGCCTTAGGTTTCCATAAGAAAATGGAAATAATGACTAGATGTTAAGAAGGAATGTTATGATGCAGTCATTAATATCATTAGTGGTAAAATAATGGTCTGGGGCTTTGTTGCTGGGTTTTTACAGTAAGTATATTGGTCCAAACCACCAAAAAGTAAAATAATAGTAATCAAGCAAATTTAAACTCATAATTTGGATTATATATTTTTAATCTAATACTTTTAGGATGCTTTGAATATTGAACTTCCTTAAGGAATTGAAGGACACTCAAGATTCATCCCTACATAAAAGTAAAATAAAAAATTGTATTTTTTGTGTTTTGGATATTTGTCTTGCCTAGGGTTATTCACACCTTGGATGCCACTTTGATAAGATTTCCTGAAACCATCCTGTGGTTGACAACATCTGCATCGTAAAGTGGTTGACGTCGATCAACGCCTAAAACATAGTTGTGTGGAGAGTATTGTAAAGTTTGTCAAGGGATGAGGAATAAAGAGTCCAGGACTACACTTTGATCTTCATTGAGTAACGCCAGAACACAATCAATTAAAACACTTGAACAGCTATAATACGAGTAGAACATGGCAATCAAGTACATAACCATCAATAAGATTATACCATGGTGAACAGCTTTAATACGAGTAGAACATGGCAATCAAGTATATAACGCAATAGATTATACCATGGTGACAGCTTTAATCGAGTAGACATGGCAATCAAGTACTAACCACCATAGATTGTACCTGGTGAACAGCTTTAATACGAGTAGAACATGGCAATCAAGTACATAACCATCAATAAGATTTACCATGGTGAACAGCTTTATACGAGTAGAACATGGCAATCAAGTACATAACCATCAATAAGATTATACCATGGTGAACAGCTTTAATACGAGTAGAACATGGCAATCAAGTACATAACCCCAATAAGATTGTACCATGGTGAACAGCTTTAATAAGAGTAGAACATGGCAATCAAGTACATAACCGTCAATAAGAATGTACCATGGTGAAAGCTATAATAGAGTAGAACATGGCAATCAAGTACATAACATCAATAAGATTGTACCATGGTGAACAGCTTTAAAACGAGTAGAACATGGCAATCAAGTACATAACCGTCAATAAGATTGTACCATGGTGAACTTTTTTTTATGGTTGTTAAAAATGTCTCTTACTCTACATAGCGTGAACAAGTTTAGAATGTTTGGAAAAAAGTATTGAGCACAACAGTTGCTCTTAAAAGTGATGAAGATGGTGGGAAGTGGGAAAGTTACATATCCTGTGCTCATCACCAGACATTGTTAGGTTAAATAAATCACACAGTAATGCAGCATGAATGGGAAAATCTAGAACCGTGTTTAGAGTATTAACAGGTAAGCCCGATGGGAAAGACTATTGGGAAGACTCAGACAGTGGTAGAATAACATTAGAATGGAACTGAAAGAGATAGGCTGTAAAGGTGATGAACGTGGGATCAGGATGATGAGAATAACTAGCTCAAGATAGGGATAGGTTGTAATGAGGTGGGCTGGATAGAACTAGCTCAGATAGGGATAGGGTGTAATGAGGTGGACTGGATATAACTAGCTCAAGATAGGGATAGGATGTAATGAGGTGGGCTGGATAGAACTAGCTCAAGATAAGGATAGGGTGTAATGAGGTGGACTGGATATAACTAGCTCAAGATAGGGATAGGGTGTAATGAGGTGGACTGGATAGAACTAGCTCAAGATAGGGATAGGGTGTAATGAGGTGGGCTGGATAGAACTAGCTCAAGATAGGGATAGGGTGTAATGAGGTGGGCTGGATAGAACTAGCTCAAGATAGGGATAGGGTGTAATGAGGTGGGCTGGATAGAACTAGCTCAAGATAGGGATAGGGTGTAATGAGGTGGGCTGGATAGAACTAGCTCAAGATAGGGATAGGTGTAATGAGTGTGAAGAAGCTCAATGGATAAGTGTAATGAGGCTGGATAGACTAGCTCATGATAGGGATAGGTGGCATACTCTTGTGAGTGCAGTAATGAATTATGGAGTTCCTAATGCCATAGAGTGAGTAAGTAAGTTAAAGAGTTTCAACGCAAATATCTATTTTGATGCAGTTGTCGAGAGTACTTGAGCTTTACTCTACAATCTATTACTAACATTGGCTGTGTGTTTGGTTCTGCTTTATAGTATATTCACAACGATGTAACTAAGGAGGCTCAGGTTAATACAAGGTTTTCACTGACACATTATTAAACTAAGCTTTTGGTAAAGATATGGTTTAATTATTGAATAAAGTACAAATACCATAACAAAGTCAACAACATGACTAAATCTGATAGTTACAAAGTGTATTGCTAAATATTTGTATGCTACTAACAAACTAGATTTAGTTATATAATATTGTTATTACAATGATTAAAACACTTTTACACATTTTTGACAAAGCCATTTTTCAATACAAATAATAATATAAAATATAGATTTAATATTGCACTTAATAAATAGATATATCACACAACTATTTTCAAACTCAAGAAGTTATGTGTTATTTGCACCAAAGACCACACTTTTAGTGAACTCTTTTAAGTCACCTGCATTTTTAATGGATTGGGACTGAAGTTTGAACTCAGCTCTCTAACTATCTTGTCACACCACCTCGGATTCTATCAAACTACAACCTTAAGATAAAATACTATTGGTTTTAAGTAGTTCTGATATTGCAGAACAGAAACAGTAATGAAATCCAACTATGACAAAACAATGCAAACAATTTATTCTAGAATAGGGCACACAAAGATAAAATTAAAAAGTACACTTTTACAGACATATGGGTAAAATATGAAGGTCCCAATATTTTCTATTTACTGTGTGTACAAGAGTCAAAGTAATACAATGGTTTGGCTAAGTACAAATCACACCATCTGTCCATCAATAGCTATATCAAAGTTAACCCTTAGTTTATTATGAATCGAGTGAACATGCAAGTGTTGCTTGACGAGTTTAAACTGTTAGTGTTTTGGCCGCAATGTCTAGTGTCCTACTATGTCTAAACAGGGCTGTCTAGTGTCCTATTACATCAAAATAGCACTGTATAGTGTCTTACTACTCATCATAACAGCGCTGTCTAGTGCCCTGTTACGTCAAAACAGTGCTGGTTTAGTGTCCTATGTTGGAACAGCGCTCTCTAGTGTCCTACATCTAAACAGCACTGTCTAGTGTCCTACTACATCAAAACAGCGCTGTCTAGTGCCCTATTACGTCAAAACAGCGCTGTCTAGTGCCCTATTACATCGGAACAGCGTTGTCTAGTGTCCTACTACATCGGAAACAGCGCTGTCTAGTGTCCTATTATGTTGAAATAGTACTGTCTAGTGTCTTAATATGTCGGAACAGGGCTGTCAAGTGTCTTAATATGTCGGAACAGCACTGCCTGGTGTCATAATATATCGGAACAGCGCTGTCTAGTGTCATAATGTTGGAACAGCGCTGTCTAGTGTCATAATGTCGGGACAGCGCTGTCTAGTGTCCGAATATGTTGGCACAGCGCTGGCTAGTGTCCTACTATGTCGGAACAGTACAGTCTAGTGTCCTATGTCAGAACAGCACTGTCAAGTGTCCTACTATGTCAGAACAGCACAGTCTAATGTCCTACTATGTCAGAACAGCACAGTATAGTGTCCTACTATGTCAGAACAGCACAGTATAGTGTCCTACTATGTCAGAACAGCGCTGTTGAGTGTCCTATTATGTTAAAACAGTGCTTCTAGTGTCCTATTACATCAGAAAAGCGTTGTCTAGTGTATTATTATGTCAAAAGAGCACTATATAGTGTCCTACTACATCAGAACAGCACTGTCTAGTGTCCTACTATGTCTACTATGTCAGAACAGCAATGTCAAGTGTCCTAGTCAGCCGGGACCACCCCATGTAACATGCGCATGTGCTGCTTCATAGCGTATTTGCGACTAAACACTTTTAAACATATTGAGCACTGAGTCTTTCCTTGATGAGTCATCTTGTGGTGAGTGAGCGAGAGCCGATGTTGGAACTGCTTACCGCACAATGGACACTCGTATGGGGCTACAGACAAATAAACACAAGGAACATCAATAGCTGACATATGAACTAGTTTAAGCAAGGGCAGTTACACCAAGGCATTGTGCTCGGTAGCTTTTACCGACAAAACTGGCTTAGTGTAGCAAATCACAATACAATATGTGTTCGTGGTATGGCAGTGTTTCTGAGCATTTAATTAACCAGTTGCTCTATGTTACTGAGCACAGATGTCACACTTGGTCAGTGTTACATATTTACTGAGCAACAGCAATGTCCTCACTTGGTCAGTGTTACATATGTTACTGAGTACAGATGTCCTCACTTGTCAGTGTTACATATGTTACTGAGCACAGGATGTCCTTCACTTGGTCAGTGTTACATATGTTACTGAGCACAGCATGTCCTCACTTGGTCAGTGTTACATATGTTACTGAGCACAGCATGTCCTCACTTGTCAGTGTTACATATGTTACTGAGCACAGGATGCCCTCACTTGTCAGTGTTACAAATGTTACTGAGCGCAACATGTCCTCACTTGGTCAGTGTTACATATGTTATGAGCGCAGCATGTCCTCACTTTGTCAGTGTTACATATGTTACTGAGCACAGCATGTCCTCACTTGGTTAGTGTTACATATGTTACTGAGCACAGCATGTCCTCACTTGGTCAGTGTTACATATGTTACTGAGCACAGGATGCCTCACTCGGTCAGTGTTACATATGTTACTGAGCACAGCATGTCCTCACTCGGTCAGTGTTACATATGTTACTGAGCACAGCATGCCTCACTGGTCAGTGTTACATATGTTACTGAGACAGATGCTCACTGGTCAGTGTTACATATGTTACTGAGCACAGCATGTCCTCACTGGTCAGTGTTACATATGTTACTGAGCCAGCATGTCCTCACTTGTCAGTGTTACATAGTTACTGAGCACAGGTCCTCACTGGTCAGTGTTACATATGTTACTGAGCGCAGCATGTCCTCACTCGGTCAGTGTTACATATGTTACTGAGCACAGCATGTCCTCACTTTGTCAGTGTTACATATGTTACTGAGCGCAGCATGTCCTCACTTGGTCAGTGTTACATATGTTACTGAGCGCAGCATGTCCTCACTGGTCAGTGTTACATATGTTACTGAGCCAGCATGTCCTCACTCGGTCAGTGTTACATATGTTACTGAGCAGCAGCATGTCCTCACTTGGTCAGTGTTACATATGTTACTGAGCGCAGCATGTCTCACATTGGTCAGTGTTACATATGTTACTGAGCACAGCATGTCCTCACTTGGTCAGTGTTACATATGTTACTGAGCAGCAGCATGTCTTCACTTGGTCAGTGTTACATATGTTACTGAGCACAGCATGTCCTCACTTGGTCAGTGTTACATATGTTACTGAGCACAGCATGTCCTCACTTGGTCAGTGTTACATATGTTACTGAGCACAGCATGTCTCACTTGGTCAGTGTTACATATGTTACTGAGCCAGCATGTCCTCACTTGGTCAGTGTTACATATGTTACTGAGCACAGCAGTCCTCACTCAATACTGACTGCCTTGTCGTTTACAATGTACTAGCACAGTCCCTCACTGGTCAGTGTTACATATGTTACTGAGCACAGCATGTCCTCACTCGGTCAGTGTTACAAATGTTACTGAGCGCAACATGTCCTCACTTGGTCAGTGTTACATATGTTACTGAGCACAGCATGTCCTCACTTTGTCAGTGTTACATATGTTACTGAGCACAGCATGCCTCACTCGTCAGTGTTACAAATGTTACTGAGCGCAACATGTCCTCACTTGGTCAGTGTTACATATGTTACTGAGCACAGCATGTCTCACTTTGTCAGTGTTACATATGTTACTGAGCAGCATGTCCTCACTTGGTCAGTGTTACATATGTTACTGAGCACAGCATGTCCTCACTTGGTCAGTGTTACATATGTTACTGAGCCAGCATGTCCTCACTTGGTCAGTGTTACATATGTTACTGAGGCAGCATGTCTTCACTTGGTCAGTGTTACATTGTTACTGAGCGCAGCATGTCTTCACTTGGTCAGTGTTACATATGTTACTGAGCGCAGCATGTCCTCACTTGGTCAGTGTTACATATGTTACTGAGAGCAGCATGTCCTTCACTTGGTCAGTGTTACATATGTTACTGAGCGCAGCATGTCTCACTTGGTCAGTGTTACATATGTTACTGACGCAGCATGTCTTCACTTGGTCAGTGTTACATATGTTACTGAGCGCAGCATGTCTTCACTTGGTCAGTGTTACATATGTTACTGAGAGCAGCATGTCTTCCCTTCGGCCAGTAGACTAGCAGCCTGGCGCTCTTTAGCACGGCAGGATAAAAGCAAGATTAACTGAACAAGACTCCAAACCCCCATATTTGCAACCAGATATTTTTTTGTTGATACTTACTTTAAGAATTTGATATGGAAGTAGCAATTAAAAATGCACAGTTGTTTTTACACTTCTTTATTGGAAAATAATTTAACATAGAAAGAATTAGGAACTCATAATATTGAGAAAAACTTTTAACTATTTAAATGTTTCTAGATTATTACATTTAATTAATCTTAGATTAGACCTAGCACTAATGAGTTGTACTTATGCTAAGAAAGCACACAGAATTTGTTTTTAGTTAAATTTACAAACAAAATCAAACACAATGAAAGCAAGTTGCAATAAAAGTGAATCCTCCTGTAAATATACTTCTTGGTCGGAGAGGACATTTACATTGGAAGGTAGAGGTTAGAGGAAGTGTATCCACATGTGCGAGAAGGGAGAGAGGGAATACATTGAGCTGAGCTTCCATTACTGGCATTCCAGTCCGCAAGCCGTGTGACTGGTCAAGGAATGCTCAGATCCTCAGCGCTCTCTCAACCAAGGTGTGTGGTACACAATGTCTGGATTACAAAGAAACGAGAACTACTGATGTCTACAGTCACGATATGAAGGGTGGATCCCTGACTAGCCCCAGGTGGTGTCTAGTAACAGCTGGTGTTTGTTGACCAGATGCAACTTGAGCGTGTGAACTCGTCCAAACACCCGGTCACACACGTGGCAACGTGTACGCCCCTTGTGCAGACTCACGTGGTGCATGAGGGACCCGTGATTAGTGAATGTCTTGGGACAAGATGTACAGGAGTACAACTCTGGCGCTGGCACGCTGGCGCGGCGGAGCTGATACACAGGTAGGATCGACGATGCTGGAGGAAACATAACACCAATATGTTTATATCAGTTCACACACACACAGTGAGAACATCAAACAGCTTACATGAGAGTGTGAATGTTGGCTCAATATCACTTACTGTTCTATATCACTTACAAGAGAGAACAAGTCTATGTTCTATATCACTTACAAGGGAGAACAAGTGTATGTTCTATATCACTTACAAGGGGGAATAGTGTCAGCTGTATATTGCTTACAAGGGAGGGTGAGTGTCGGCTGTATATTACTTACAAGGGAGGATGAGTGTCAGTTGTATATCACTTACAAAGGGGGACGGGCTGGTGTCGGTTGTATATCACTTACAATTCCTGCAGCTCAGGTGTTTACTGTGAAATGTTGCTGCATTAGGTTAGTTCAAGGAATCTTATAAAAGGTGTTTAGAAGGTACACATTCATTTTCAGAGAGTACTTACTTTAAAACAAAGCTCCATGTGAAATAAATGTTTGATCAAAATAAGATCACAAGCTACAAAATAAACAAAAAATATGTTAGCTATGTTAATACTATCCATCATTCGGAACATATCTTAAAGAGTGACTTGCACTCTAATGAACAGCCCGACTGTTTCTAAATGTTCTTTTATATTGTGGTTGTGTGTGGTTCTTTTATGGGTTTGGAACACAAACTAAATGACATATTCTGGTTGACCGATGAATCATCGGATGCTGTGAACCAAGGAAAGATGCTTCCTGAGCGTTGACGAGTGGCTGTACATGGCCAAGCAAATGTGACAGTTGAGCTGACCGCGATGGGCGTTGCGATGGTTCGAGAGGGACGAGGCACGCTGGAACATTCGTCCACACACCTCGCAAACAAAGTCCCCCACTCCTGTCCAAGGGAAGCCAGGACCAGGTCCTGTGGGAAGGAAAAACAACGTCAGAGAGGTGCTTGTTGAAGCATGGCGTCAGAGAGGTGCTTGTTGGAGCATGGTGTCTGAGAGGTGCTTGTTGAAACATGGTGTCAGAGGAGGTGCTTGTTGAAATATGGTGTCAGAGAGGTGCTTGTTGAAACATGGTGTCAGAGGTGCTTGTTGAAACATGGTTCTGTGCATTAATTATATAATAATTATTATTATTATTATTAGCACCGCGTCTTACTATCTGTTCGGGTTATACACCCTTACGCTAATGTGTAATGGTCCTGCTGATTGTGAGATGAAATGGAGGAGCTACAGTTTAACGTGAGATCCGAATCACGTGGAGGCCTGCCATTCCACACATTCACAAGTTGTGATTAATACACGTCTTGTCAGAGGTGAAGGAAGGGTTTGGTAATCAGATAAATCTGTGCCGGGACCGACGATTGAACCCCAGACCCCTAGCTCAGAAGTCTTGACACTACCACTAGACCGCCAGGTCACCCCATTCATTATTAAATAATTAAGACTTCATTTGATTGAAGTAGTATGTTTGTTATAAACTTGAGATATTAGTGGTAAAAAAGGTCAACAAAGCTAAGTCTGTGATAAACTTATAATGCAAATATATCTTAGATTTCAGATTAAGAGGAATTTTACTATAAATTATCATCTATAAGTCAAACAAATCAGTTTTTTTTTGCTAAAGAAAATTAGTATTTAACTTATCATAGAAACTTGAGAGTTTCCTTATATTTATAATATATTTATTATTTAAACATTAATGTACTTTTTTTGTGTGGATGGACTCAAAAAATTAGCCTAGTATTCACTTTTTCATGAAGACATTTAATAAATATTCAACCCAGGTTTGATTGGAGATATTTTCATTTTGTAATATTAAATTCAGATTATATTCTAGAGCACCAAAGAAAAATTTTGGTTTGATTCAAAATTGAAACTCTTGCATTACCATATCCTTATAACAAAACAAAACTGCAACAGTAAAGAATTCAGTAAAAAGTCCTTTAAATTGTCCTCCAAGATTAAAATGAACATTAGTTGTGTTCGGTGCCTGTTAATTTAATTAATTTTTAGCACCGCGTCTTACTACCCGTTCGGGTTATACGCTTAAGTACTAATTACACTAATGGATTAGGAATTGGGGAGGTTGAATATAGGGAAGTGAACCCGCATTTGCGTGGAGGGAGAGTGGAAAACCATTTTAGGAAAAACCACCCCAGTTCACCCGACCGAGATTCGAACCTCGATCTCCCGTCCTCGGTGGTCTGACTCAACACGACTGGCGCGTTAGCCAACTACGCCACCGAGGCGGGTTCGGTGCCTGTTACAAACGGTTCTATTACTCCCTGGCTGTGCACATCGCCGTCGCAGAAAATAGCTATGTTTTCTGCTCCATCTGTTGAGTGGGAGTGAGTGTGGCAGGTTTGGAAATTAAGAAAAAAAAAAAAAAAAGCACGCCATTTTCCAATTAGGCTTAACCTGAAACCCTAGAAATGATTTAGCAAAATTAGCTAATTTTGAGTTGACTACAAGAGTTAGATTATAAAATTCCATAAAATAAATATAAATAAAGTTTTAGAGATACTATGTTGTAAGACTTTTCATAATCATTTTTGAACATTTTGTTTTCAAACATAACTTTTTTTAGCAGACAGTATATTATGTGATCGTAAAAATTTGTCTAATTAATGTTAAAAACATAATTTATGGGACCTAACACAAATTGTAACTGAAAAGCTGTTTGTGTCGCTTCAGAGAGAACGACCTATTCCATCTGCTCCTAACTTACACCAAGCCGTACTCGTCACAAAGCTATCACGTTTGTTAACTACGGTTAAAGACGCATTTAAATATTATATTCCTTAAATTTAAAAATGACACCACTGAGCTACCTTGCACACAGGGTTATTCTTCACTCATATTTTAAGGCTGAGTCTGTGATGGTCATGTGGAAATTGTCATCAACTATAGAGTCAATGGTGGCTCGTCATCATAAGTGATCACACATTTGTAGCAAACAATATCCACACGTCCATCTTGGACTCTACCTTAACACTCTTGAAACCATGCTTGTCCAATTTACGGGCAGCCGTTTTTTACAAAATTCGCCAAGCTCGTCAATTCTATGGGGTCTTGAATTTAAAACAGCGTATAATCTTTGCTCATGTTTGGTTAGTGCTGTGCATTCCTTGGACTGTTAGTTCCGAGTTGTGGTCATAGATGGCATTTCACCCCCAAGTAACTCTAGTTCAGTGATTCTTAGTGCGAAGAATAGCATGCACTTCGGTTTCTTGTGTTTGTGCTGCATAAACAATTGCAAAGGGAAGAAGTTTATTTGATAGTGAATTTACTTCATGATATATATAGATGGCAATGTTGATGTAATAGAAGAATTGGCAAAATTACTGATAAAATATAGAATCCAACGCTGTTTACAAAAGTGAACACTATGTTATAGTAGGCCTATCTTGCAAATGTCAACATAAAAATATTATTTTATATTATAGGGCCTAAATGCCTCTTCAATTATGAATAGTGTGTGTTTGAATGACACACACTTTACATATAAGCTATCATAATTTCTAACATAGAGATCAAATTCATTGTGATATTATCTCGCGGGTAGGTCTATAGTCAATAAAATATGTCTTATAATAAATTTATTTACAAATCAAGTAGCATTTAAAATTTGTATTATTAATTATGAAGCTATTAATTAAGAGCCTATATGCATATTTTATTGTATATGAAGACGCCTATCATTGAGATCAACTTTACCAGCTGATTGTATGAGTTTATTAATTGCATGACTTTTTATTTTTGCCTTTTACACCACTTTTAATAAGAAAGAAATATCACAAGTTGTCATAAAGTTTGTGGGTTCAGAAACATTGTTCTAAAACACATTTACTCAATTTTGAAATCTAAGGTTTACTTTGTTATTAGTGTTTGGTAAATTTTTTGTTAGTACCCAAATATAAAAAGGATTTTCACCACACAAAAAAGGTGTTTATATTAAATAACAAAATAAATAAAACACCAAGCAAAACAAATTTTAAGAAAAGGTTTTATTCACCATCCAAGGTAACAAAAAGTTCTGTATGAAAAATGTACTATAAAAATTAACCGTGCAATTCCTCTTTAATAATTCACAAAATACAGATGAAAATATATATGGTATGTCTTTGCATCTATGTGCTTCTCCATGTGTCTACCTGTGCATCTATGCGCTTCTCCATGTGTCTGTCCTGTGCATCTATGCGCTTCTCTATGTGTTACCTGTGCATCTATGCGCTTCTCCTGTGTCTGTGCATCTATGCGCTTCTCTATGTGTCTACCTGTCCATCTATGCACTTCTCTATGTGTCTACCTGTGCATCTGTGTGCTTCTCCATGTGTCTACCTGTGCATCTGTGTGCTTCTCCATGTGTCTACCTGTGCATCTGTGTGCTTCTCCTAGTGTCTACCTGTGCATCTATGTGCTTCTCCGTGTGTCTACCTGTGCATCTATGTGCTTCTCCATGTGTTTGCCTGTGCATCTATGTGCTTGTGTGTCTACCTGTGCTTCTTTGTGTGTCTACCTGTGCATCCATGCGCTTATCCGTGTGTCTACCTGTGCATCTATGTGCTTCTCTGTGTGTCTACCTGTGCATCTATGTGCTTCTCCGTGTGTCTACCTGTGCATCTATGCGCTTCTCCGTGTGTCTACCTGTGCATCTATGTGCTTCTCCGTGTGTCTACCTGTGCATCTATGTGCTTCTCCGTGTGTCTACCTGTGCATCTATGTGCTTCTCCGTGTGTCTACCTGTGCATCTATGTGCTTCTCCGTGTGTCTACCTGTGCATCTATGTGCTTCTCCATGTGTCTACCTGTGCATCTATGTGCTTCTCCATGTGTCTACCTGTGCATCTATGTACTTCTCCATGTGTCTACCTGTGCATCTATGTGCTTCTCCATGTGTCTACCTGTGCATCTATGTACTTCTCCATGTGTCTACCTGTGCATCTATGTACTTCTCTATGTGTCTACCTGTGCATCTATGTGCTTCTCCATGTGTCTACCTGTGCATCTATGTACTTCTCCATGTGTCTACCTGTGCATCTATGCGCTTCTCCATGTGTCTACCTGTGCATCTATGCACTTCTCCATGTGTCTACCTGTGCATCTATGCACTTCTTCCCGAGTTCAAAGTAACCAAAATGTAAGAAAAGCCATGTGTGCACCTCAGTGAGTAATTTAAACCAAGCCCTTCAAATCATACCCACGCTTATTACTAGTTTTGTATGACCTTGCTGTGAGATGTCACACAGTCTGTTAGAATCTGTCAGACCCACAAGTATTTAGGAAACCATGTTTGGCTGTGAGATGTATCTTCATGTCGTACAGTCGGCTGTACACTTTGTGACAAATGGGGCACGCTGTTCTTCCAAGGTGGCTCTGTTGGTGCAGTCGCAGGGACTTGGGATGCTTGAAGGTCTTATTGCAAGTGACACAACAAATTGGCAGCACTGGCTCCCCTGCTCCCGCAATGCTGCCAACATCTACACAACAACATTGTTACTTACAACAAATGTCTGATGTCACTGTTACAGGCCTGTTCAACAACTTACGAATGAAGAGAGGGAAGAAAATTAGTCATCATACCGTATTGACCAGAAAGTATGCCACATATTTTCTCTAAAATAATCTTTATAAAAGCTTAGTGGGTCTATAATAGCAGCCTTAGATAATACATTACAAATGATGTAACTATGAGGACTGCATGTAACTATATTGATCAAGTTTATAACCACAACAACAGGTGGTGCTCTTAGCAGCTTCACAATCATTATTTAAAATTAGATGGCTCAATAATACAAATTTAACTTGAAGCCAAAATGGCTGACTGAATGAAATAGTGTAACCTTCTATAACTGGTATTACTAGTTTTCACACACTCATACACATACACACACACACACATAGTTATATAGTCTTTAGTGCGCAGTTTTACTTTTAAATTCCAACTTTATTTATGAATGATTTAATATGAGAAAACTATGTATAAAATTGTATATCTGGCTGAAGGGAAGGAGTTAGTTAACTTTCAATGGCCCACTTACCTCATTTTTGAGGTCAGAATGAAGTAGTTTTTCATTTATTTGATGTATTTAACATGCACTTTCAGAAACAACTGATTATATCAGTATACAAGAATGTCTATGAGCAAGAAAAAAAGAGCCTACCAATTTTGACGAGAAAGATATTTTCACATACCTTCCAAAGTTATTTTACAGCCCACAATCGACGGCTTTACTTCACCTCCAAAGGAAGTTTTGCTACAGATTTTTATCACCCAAGAAAAATTTGTCGACCGTGACTGGGCTTAAATTCCCAAACAAATGAAATAGTTGTGTTAATAAATAATTAATAAAACACTTTAGATCATGATTAAAAAATAATCTCTCAGAGGATTTTAACAAACCAATTTAAAACTATGGTAATAAGACATGTAAATACTAATATGAACATTAAGAAAGCTAATAATTATGTTTTCTCTTTCAAAGTGATGGTAAATTTAGGGTACAGCCTATTTTCGGGTCAATACGGTACCATAAGTAGCTCAAGATAAGTCATTAGCTTGTTTACTCAATGACTGGGTAAAAGTTATTTTTATGAACTTCAGCATCAACATAATAATCATACCAAAAAAATTATATGAAGATTTAAGGATCCTTTTAATTTTCTGGGACATCTTTGGGGGGAAAGAAATACATCTAACGAAACCAACATTCATTAATACCATTTTATTGATTGCTAAGGTCAAGCTGTCAAACTCATAATAGACATAGCTATAACAGTAATAGACACTCTCTCGCAATAGAATGGACTGCCTGTGAAAGGGAGATTAGGGTTTTAACTAGTTTCGACCAAATAATTTTCCACTTTCCCAAACTTTAATGAGAAAATATTTTGGTTTTTCCAGGTTTTACATGATTTTCCACTCTACCTTAAAAAAAATTCCAGTTTTTCTCGCTGAATGACTTTTTTTTTTTTATAAAATTGATTACATTAAAATATGCAAGCAGACATAACTTCAAGCATCTTTGAGAGATATTTTTCTACCATATAATGTTTTATGTATAGTTTGTGTTCCTGTGTAAATGTGGTCTAACCCAAACACCACACAACCATCTCAGGCAAAAACTTAATACACCACTTATATTAAATTATTCATGTGTGAAAAGGATGGGTGTTTTTTAGTCATGTATTTAAATTCCCAGACAATTACAGGTTTCCTCAAACTGTGATCGCCATGTTTCTTTTTATAAATATTTCATAATTATGTGTATGTATTTGGAAGAACATGAATAGAAAACATATACTTAATTAATTAGTTTAGCATTGCGTCTTAATACCTGTTCGGGTTATACGCTTAAGTACTAATTACACTAATGGGTTAGGAATTGGGAAGGGTGAATTTAAAGGAAGTGAACCCGCATTTGCGTGTAAGGAGAGTGGAAAACCATTAAGGAAAAACCACCCCCAGTTCACCCGAATGAAATTCGAACCTCGATCTCCCCATCCTCGGCAGTTAAGCTCAGCACGACTAGCGCGTTAGCTAGCTACGCCACCGAGGCGGCTAGAAAACATATAAAAGGGATTAAACACAATATGGCTTTTACAATGAGAAGAAGAACACAATCACATTTACACTGCTGACAATGGACAAAGAGGTAATGGCTGCCTCTTCAAGATAATTGATCGTTACTACCAATCCACTGACCTAGGTTTCATTTTATTGAAACTCATCAGGAGGGAGTGTGAAATGTGCAACGCAATTTCCTAAAAGAGGAAACCAAAAAACACAAAAGAGAGAAAAAGGAAATTTGTAAATAAAAATAAAACAATTACAACATGTAAAAGGTACCAAAAAAAGTAAGCGCAGGAAAAGATTTTTTTTTTAATTAAGTTGTGTTGAGCATTTCACAATCCCTCCTGGTGAGTTCTGATAGAATGAAACCTAAGTCTGTTCATCGTAGGAATTGTTTTCTGAAAGGCCTTTTTCCCTACCAGTAATGTATTATATAGTAGGATATTGGTAGGAAAAAGCCTTTCAGAGATAATCCTACTGTGAATGAACCTAGGTCAGGGGATTGGGTGGTAACAATAAATTTTCTTGAAGAGGTAGCATTACCTATCTGTCCAGTGGCAGCAGTGTAAAGTGTGAACTGTGTTCTTCTCATGGTGAAAGTCACAATGTTTGTTACCTTTTATTTATTTCTATTCCCCTTTCCTGTACTTTCTTCCAAACACCCATACAAAATACCTCAAAAAAGCGAAAAGAGGTTTTCCTTAAAGAAATATATATCACAATTATGTGTGTTATTTTAACCAATAAAATATTTAAAACTGAACATTTGATAAACCTCCAAAGCATGAAAATAAGCCGATGTAGTTACAAACGTCTTCTCCGGCCTTACCGCTAAACGTTGCTTCTCATATTATCAACTATAATCAGAGCTTATGTGTACTACCTGGAAAATGACAATCTAACCAAGTTTGAACGGTCATTAAGTCTTTGTGCAATCAAAGTTGGTCCGCCCGTAAGGAATTGTATCGAGAGCTTTCAACACCCAGAGCAGTAGACTTTTACAACCGAACAACACCAAGTTGTTCATTTGATTCAAATAATCATCTCATTATAACTTCCAACAAAATAAAACAAATACATATTTATAGGAACAAGGCTAGAGGAAACTATCAGTAGGTCCTGCAAGCAAATGACACCAAATAAAACACTGAATAGCCAATGTGTATTTTTATTGCATGAAATGAATTGAGTGTGTGTTTGGATGTACATGGTCTTAACATTTCCAAGCAATTCTCACAATCATACCAATACATGTGATCCATTATCTACCTTGACCAAAACACAACAACCAGATCACATATCCATAAGTTATCACAGGTTCTCTGACAGTGATATGAACGTGAATCTAGGTCGTGACCACTCCATGCTTGCACCTGAGGTGTTTCTTGAGGTCGTATCTGCGGTTACATATTCGCCCGCAGACATGACAGCGGGTCTGTCCTAGGTGCATTTTCTCGTGCAGTTTCAGTGAGATTGGGTGTTTGAACCACTTGCGACAGATCCTGCACACTGCCCCCATTTGGTCCTGAATCATCACTGGAACAAACCACAACTATAACTGTGATGTGGAGTGCACATTTCTGAGGAAATGTACCAGCATTTGTGTGGGGAGAGAGTGGGATGAGTTGGACATTTGTCTGCAATATTTGTAATTTGAGATATTTAATGTGCACTTTCAGAATTTATTAATTATATCAATGCACAAATTACTAACTAAATTAATTCTAGAACAAACACAACTTTTAGTCTTCTGTCCGTTAATTCACTTCATGGTGAATGAGGAACCCACAATTTCACAAATGATAAATCTTTCAGTCAGACCTGGAATCGAACCTGGACTCTTGGTTCAGTAGGCAGTTGCACTTAATAATTTCAAATATTTTTCAACAGAAATGTGTTAACATAATGTATGATCAAGATTTTCACCCGCTCCATCTTTAACAGATGTTTAGATACAAACATAACCGTCTAAAGGGACATAGGCCTCCAGTGCTAGAAACACCATCATCCAAACAGCTCATTTCATCGTTAAAAATCCCAGGACGGTGGTCCCCGGGATCCTGAAATATGGAAAGAGCAAGGTTCAGAGTGGGAGTTCTTAGTAATAACCGTTTCTTACAGGTCAGGGGAGGGGAAAAAAAATTACCAAAAATATGTTTTCTATGCTAAGAGCTTTGGTTCACTACCGCTGTCATCTGTCACTCAAAGTATGAGTTAGTTGTGCTATAAGATCAGAGCTTGTTCAAGACCACCACCACCAAGTACGTACCTTGTTTAGACAGTGTTACCACTTTTGCAACCATTTAAAACTCATGTGACATCTTCACACTTATTACCATACAGTTACTAAAGTTAGATTGAATATTCTAATTTAGTCTGAATCATTTTGTGATCACAGGAGGTGAATTGTTTCAGCAATGGCTATACGTTACAAACTAAGTAACCTGAAGAAATAGATCCAGCATGATAATAACTTACAAACAAAGAAGGGTGGTTTTTAAAGTAAACAAGGTGTCCATCCAAATTGTATTTTAAAATACCCTCACTTTTACAGAGCAAAGGTTTTCAGTCACTATATTTATTTTAAGTGAATTAAACAAAATATTCTTTTATTAAGATCACAACTTAATGTCCTAATATTTTAAAAACATACTTTGAGATTGTGTCACTCTATGAACGGGTTAAAGGATGGACTGTTGGTTATTCTGTTCTAAGTTGGAGTTCAGTGCATCTTAGAGAGACATTAAAAGATCGCTTCACACCAGTATAATTTAAAATAGCTGTGAGACATTCTTTTATAGTTTATTTTTCATATAACATAACCTAATTCTCACACATGTACATAAACATGACTCAACTTTGTCTAAAGATGCGCTGTAGAGGGTGAAGAGATTGCCTAAAGATCGCTGTAGAGAGTGAAGAGATTGCCTAAAGATGCGCTGTAGAGGGGTGGAGAGATTGCCTAAAGATGTGCAGTAGAGGGGTGGAGAGATTGTCTAAAGATGCACTGTAGAAGGGTGGAGAGATTGTCTAAAGATGCGCTGTAGAGGGGTGGAGAGATTGTCTAAAGATTCACTGTAGAGGGGTGGAGAGATTGCCTAAAGATGTGCAGTAGAGGGTGGAGAGATTGGCTAAAGACGTGCAGTAGGGGATGGAGAGATTGGCTAAAGATGTCAGTAGAGGGTGGAGAAGGTGCTAAATGTGCTGTATAGGGGTGGAGAGGTTGTCTAAAGATGCACTGTTAGAGGGTGGAGAGATTGTCAAAGATTCACTGTAAAGGGTGAGAGATTGCTAAAGATGTGCATGTAGAGGGTGGAGAGATTTGGCTCAAGACTTGCGTAGGGAGTGGAGATTGGCTAAAGATGTCAGTAGACGGGATGTAGAGATCTAAAAATGCGCTGTAGAGAGTGGTAAGAGGTTTCTAAAAGTGCGCTGTAAGGGTGGAAAAGATTGTCTAAAGATTCATTTTAAGGGGTGGAGAATTGTGCCTAAAGATGTTGCAATAGAGGGGTGGAGAGATTATAAAGACGTCAGTGGAGTGGAGAGATTGGCTAAAGATGTGCAGTAGAGGGGTGGAGAGGTCTAAAAATGCGCTGTAGAGGGGTGGAGAGGTTGTCTAAAGATGCGCTGTAGAGGGGTGAAGAGATTGCCTAAAGATGTCCAGAGAGGGGTGAAGAAATTGCCTGAAGACGTGCAGTATAGGGGTGGAGAGATGACATGAAAATCAAATGTTGGCTTAGAGAGTTGAGATTAGTATATTCAACAAGGACAACCGTGCTAAAAGAGATTCAGATTTGTATTGACTGGAAGAAAAATGTTATTCTGAATAGCATGAATAAAAGTTGCATATTGTTTTAGTGAGTTGAAGAAAAATCCAGAAATTTGATCAAATACCTTGACTTTTCCCTGTTTTCCAGGTCACTGGACATCCTGTGGTATAAACATCCCTTGGTCGAGAATCGTACCGCTGACCTCTTACGTTTGAATCAAACACCAGCATGTAACATACAAACTGGTAAAGAGAATATTGAAACCAGTGCAAGAACCAAAGGTTGGAAAACTTGTATTCAATATTAAGAACTATTTTAAAAAGTGTGCAAATTAAAGTTGTGTCTACAAAATAAAGACAATTTGCTAAAATAATTATGAATTGGGGGTTGAAGATGATTTAAATAAAGCAAAACGTTTTTAAGATTTTTTTTAAAATTTTTAATCTTGAATCATTCAAATCACAATATATTTGTACAGTATGATATTTAAGGTTTTATTCGAGCCTCTGTGATATCAATAGTTTGACACAAGGAACTGGCAACTGAGTGTATGGTGGTGCCTGAGGATGAGTAGGGTGTATGGTGGTGCCCGAGGATGAGTGCGAGGTGGTGCGAGGGATGAGTTCGAGGATGAGTGATGGTGGTGCCCGAGGATGAGTGCGAGGATGAGTGTATGGTGGTGCCCGAGGATGAGTGCATCGTGGTGCCCTAGGATGAGTGCATGGTGGTGCCTGAGGATGAGTGCATCGTGGTGCCATGAGATGAGGATGAGTGCATCGTGGTGCCTGAGGATGAGGAGTGTCAGTTGTCCTGTTGTGCATGGTGAGGATGTGCTTCTCCATGTTGTAGCGTCGACTGAACACCCGACTGCACACTGGACACCGAGTCTTGCCCAAGTGCATCTGGCGATGCAGCTTCAGCGAGATGGGGTGTTTGAACGTCTTAGAGCAGACCTCACACCGTGGGAGTTGGTCCCCGCCCCAACAGACCTCCATTGTCTCCAGGTAGTCCACATCTACAACAACAGCGGTCAGCGGTAACAGCGGCCGCTACGACATGCAGATCACGGTCAAAGTGTCAGTACTGGCCTATTGTTGAACATCCACCACACGTATTTTCCATCATGTGTTTGAGTGAGAATACGAGTTACAGGTCTTATAGAGGAAACAGAGGTTTACATTATATATCTCTAAATAGCTATTACTACCCAATTGGATGGTCTATTACCTTCATTACATCCTTGTATTTATAAAAGGAGGGCAATGGAAACTGTTTAGCTAACGATAACACCGAAATAATCACACGGAGATTTAGTTGAACGCTCATCATCAAACTGCGGATGTGACGTCATAATTGCAAACCTCATTCGGTTTACAGTGTGAGGAGATACACTACTCACCTGTCTCCTTGAATAACCACCCAACTATCTCCTGGGTATATTACCCACCTGTCCCCTTGACATACCAATCCCGTCTCCCCTTGACATACCAACTATCTCCTGGGTTATTACCACCTGTCCCCTTGACATACCAACTATCTCCTGGGTATATTACCCACCTGTCCCTTGACATACACCCAACTATCTCCTGGGTATATTACCACCTGTCCCTTGACATACCAACTATCTCCTGGTTGTATTACCACCTGTCCCCTTGACATACCAACTATCTCTTGGGTATATTACCCACCTGTCCCTTAACATACCATCCAACTATCTCCTGGGTATATTACCCACCTGTCCCCTTAACATACCATCCAACTATCTCCTGGGTATATTACCACCTGTCCCCTTGACATACCATCCAACTATCTCCTGGGTATATTACCACCTGTCCCCTTGACATACCAACCATCTCCTGGGTATATTACCCACCTGTCCCCTTAACATACCATCCAACTATCTCCTGGGTATATTACCCACCTGTCCCCTTGACATACCATCCAACTATCTCCTGGGTATATTACCACCTGTCCCCTTGACATACCATCCAACTATCTCCTGGGTATATTACCACCTGTCCCCTTGACATACCATCCAACTATCTCCTGGGTATATTACCCACCTGTCCCTTGACATACCATCCAACTATCTCCTGGGTATATTACCCACCTGTCCCCTTGACATACCATCCAACTATCTCCTGGGTATATTACCCACCTGTCCCCTTGACATACCATCCAACTATCTCCTGGGTATATTACCACCTGTCCCCTTGACATACCACCCAACTATCTCCTGGGTATATTACCCACCTGTCCCCTTGACATACCATCCAACTATCTCCTGGGTATATTACCACCTGTCCCCTTGACATACCATCCAACTATCTCCTGGGTATATTACCCACCTGTCCCCTTGACATACCATCCAACTATCTCCTGGGTATATTACCCACCTGTCCCCTTGACATACCATCCAACTATCTCCTGGGTATATTACCCACCTGTCCCCTTGACATACCATCCAACTATCTCCTGGGTATATTACCACCTGTCCCCTTGACATACCACCCAACTATCTCCTGGGTATATTACCCACCTGTCCCCTTGACATACCATCCAACTATCTCCTGGGTATATTACCACCTGTCCCCTTGACATACCAACCATCTCCTGGGTATATTACCCACCTGTCCCCTTAACATACCATCCAACTATCTCCTGGGTATATTACCCACCTGTCCCCTTGACATACCATCCAACTATCTCCTGGGTATATTACCACCTGTCCCCTTGACATACCACCCAACTATCTCCTGGGTATATTACCCACCTGTCCCCTTGACATACCAACTATCTCCTGGGTATATTACCACCTGTCCCCTTGACATACCAACTATCTCTGGGTGTATTACCACCTGTCCCCTTGACATACCATCCAACTATCTCCTGGGTATATTACCCACCTGTCCCCTTGACATACCAACTATCTCCTGGGTATATTACCACCTGTCCCCTTGACATACCAACTATCTCCTGGGTATATTACCACCTGTCCCTTGACATACCACCCAACTATCTCCTGGGTATATTACCCACCTGTCCCCTTGACATACCATCCAACTATCTCCTGGGTATATTACCACCTGTCCCCTTGACATACCAACTATCTCCTGGGTATATTACCACCTGTCCCTTGACATACCATCCAACTATCTCCTGGGTATATTACCCACCTGTCCCCTTGACATACCAACTATCTCCTGGGTATATTACCACCTGTCCCCTTGACATACCATCCAACTATCTCCTGGGTGTATTACCACCTGTCCCCTTGACATACCAACTATCTCCTGGTTGTATTACCACCTGTCCCTTGACATACCAACTATCTCTTGGGTATATTACCCACCTGTCCCCTTAACATACCATCCAACTATCTCCTGGGTATATTACCCACCTGTCCCCTTGACATACCAACTATCTCCTAGGTATATTACCCACCTGTCCCCTTGACATACCACCCAACTATCTCCTGGGTATATTACCCACCTGTCCCCTTGACATACCACCCAACTATCTCCTGGGTATATTACCCACCTGTTTCCTTGACATACCACCCAACTATCTCCTGGGTATATTACCCACCTGTCCCCTTGACATACCAACCATCTCCTGGGTATATTACCACCTGTCCCCTTGACATACCATCCAACTATCTCCTGGGTATATTACCCACCTGTCCCCTTGACATACCATCCAACTATCTCCTGGGTATATTACCCACCTGTCCCTTAACATACCATCCAACTATCTCCTGGGTATATTACCCACCTGTCCCCTTGACATACCATCCAACTATCTCCTGGGTATATTACCCACCTGTTTCCTTGACATACCACCCAACTATCTCCTGGGTATATTACCCACCTGTCCCCTTGACATACCATCCAACTATCTCCTGGGTATATTACCCACCTGTCCCTTAACATACCAACTATCTCCTGGGTATATTACCCACCTGTCCCCTTGACATACCATCCAACTATCTCCTGGGTATATTACCCACCTGTCCCCTTGACATACCATCCAACTATCTCCTGGGTATATTACCCACCTGTTTCCTTTACATACCACCCAACTATCTCCTGGGTATATTACCCACCTGTCCCCTTGACATACCATCCAACTATCTTCTGGGTATATTACCCACCTGTCCCCTTGACATACCATCCAACTATCTTCTGGGTATATTACCCACCTGTCCCCTTGACATACCATCCAACTATCTCCTGGGTATATTACCACCTCTCACCTTGACATACCAACCAACTATCTCCTGGGTATATTACCCACCTGTCCCCTTGACATACCACCCAACTATCTCCTGGGTATATTACCACCTGTCCCCTTGACATACCATCCAACTATCTCCTGGGTATATTACCCACCTGTCCCTTAACATACCAACTATCTCCTGGGTATATTACCCACCTGTCCCCTTGACATACCATCCAACTATCTCCTGGGTATATTACCCACCTGTCCCCTTGACATACCATCCAACTATCTCCTGGGTATATTACCCACCTGTTTCCTTGACATACCACCCAACTATCTCCTGGGTATATTACCCACCTGTCCCCTTGACATACCATCCAACTATCTCCTGGGTATATTACCCACCTGTCCCCTTGACATACCATCCAACTATCTCCTGGGTATATTACCCACTTGTCCCCTTGACATACCACCCACTGTTTTATGTGGAGTAAAAATATATTTAATGTTTGTATTTTAAAAAATACCAGTCAGACACCTTATCTCAGTTGGTAGCGTGTCTGCCTACTTAGCTAAGGGTCCCGAGCTCGATTCCCACCGTGGCCGAAAATTAATTATTGATGATATTATGGATTTACCCTTTCACGGTGATAAATTAACAGGCAGGTACTGGATGTTGTGTCTGTCCTAGTCTTAAGTTAGATTATAAGGCATATGAAGTTATGTCGGACCTATCAAGCCGGTAATGGAGAATATATGGCTTCAATAAAAAAAATTACCCAGGCCACAGGCTGGAAACTGAAACACTTTAAATACCAGCCATAAAAGAAAACCTAATCTTCCTAAAAATAGTTTTATTGTAAAAAACATGAAAGTACAATCTTACTAGCCTCGTAATTAGGGTAGGTCTGGCACAATCCAACAACAGCCAAACAGACTAGAGAATGTTTGTATGTGTCGAATAAATGACAGACCAATACAACATATTATCTGGAGAATCACTGGAAGAGTTCACAAAACACACAACTTCACAACAACAAAAGACAAATAATTTAAACAGACAGATTATAATTATTTAGTGATTCATAAAACACATTTTTGTAAAACTATTCTTAGTTAAAAATAAGTTTATATGCAGGCCCAGCAAATTTATGAAATTAAATTAAGAATATTTAGAAAATAAACCTATTGAAATCAAATTTTATATTTAAAATACTAATTGAATATTCTAATAAATGAATCATAAATTGGCTAATGTTTCCAAAATCAGCATTTCAAGAAATAATATGAAGATAATCTACTTATTATGTCCTAGATCAAAATATTGATAGTTTAATTTCTATAAAGTAATAAATACAGCATTTACTTTCAAATATAGCAGGTACTTGTTTAAAACAAATGCTTGGCACAAAGTAAAATATTATGTTAAAGGTGCTGCCTATCTGAAGGGAAATAACCTCACACTGCTGTATTTCTTATGGTGATTACATTTCTGAAGATTCTTAAACCACTAAAACAATCCTCAACTATTACAGAATGTTTTTGTGAACGTAAAATGTTGCGAGTATTTAAAATGCGATGAGGATGGGACCACCTACTGTCAATCTCTACTGTCGATCTCTACTGTTGAATCTGGTGTCGACATAATCCAGAACTAACAAATATTTGAGTTTACAAACTTACTAAGTGCAGCCCACAATTAAAGACCGGGGACGTCAATCAAGGAAGGAGTTTACATTTGCATTCAAAATGTTTGAAGACGGAGAAACCACCCCGCCATTGACGTCTTGGGGAGTTTACTTTGAAAAAATCGCATCAAGAGTGAAACAAGGCCTGTTTCTCAATTCATTCCAAGGATGAAGATGCTGTTAAGTTGATGCACAGCTTGAGTGTTCCTAAAAAGCCTAAGGAGATGGAAATACAATGCACTCGTGTATTGTTTCACAAGTACTTTCAGCCCGCGGAGTCTATTTTTGCTGTGAGATTTAAGTTTTTCAATGCTAATAAAGAGCCTGAAGAGAACATAAATAATTGGCTGGCAAGAATACAGGAATTGGCGGCGAATTGTGAATTCGACACCAGCTAGACTTTACTCTAATAAATAAATTTTTTTATGAATGTATCACGGTCCCATTCGCGATAGGCTTTTTGAGGAAAACACCATTAGGTTGACAAAGAAGTAGATCTAGCTAATGCTAAGCATGCATCTTCACTTCAATATCGGTTAACAGATGTTAAGATAAAAAAAAGGAGCAAGTTTATCTTATGTCTACAAGGGATAACCAAAGTAGACAAATTAGCCAACTAAAACACCCGCCTGGTTCCTCTAAAGGGATTCGTTGTGATGTTTGCGAGGTTATAGCCTGCTTCAGAAAACTGTAAGTTTCGTGGTTACACAGATAATATTTACTCACAGATTGGATATTTAGAAGGGTATGCAGAAATAAGGGTAAATCGAATAACACAAATATGAAGCAGTCTTATTTTAATGGGAAAAATTCAAGAAAATACACATTTTTTATCTGAAGATATCAAAGATGATAGTGAAAGCGTGTACAAGATTAACAAGGTGGTTATCATGTGGTTTTTATGATTAACAATGAAAGCATTAAATTTCAATTTGATACCGAGGGCTTGAGCACAATAGTACCATTGAAATTGTTTATCGGAAAGTTCTCAAATTTATTACCAACTCCAACTTCCAAAACTTTTGTTTCGTATTTTAAGGAAAAAATTGATACCAATTAGGTACCATCACTTTCAAGGTCGAATATAATGGACAATTTTTTCCGAACCTTCAATTTTTTGTGGTGGAGTCGGATGGCCCACCACTGCTGGGAAAGGCCTAGTTTAGTGAATTGGTATTTCACATTTTAGACACCAACCGTAACAAGATGGTGAAACCAGTGTTCTTCTCAGAGGACAGCACGAACATATTCTTCCAGGAATGTCCTGGCAATTTACAGACCGTCTTGGTAAGTTTAACAAAGAAAAGTTGTCATTGTCTCTGCAGCAAGATGCTCAGCCCAAATTTATGAAGGCTCGTCCAATCCCACTTGCTCTTCAAGAGGGGGTTGCCATGAAATTGACAGACTTTTGAAAGAAGGGATCCTAGAGCCTGTGGACTAAGTCAATTTGGATTGCCTATAGTTCCCGTGATGAAAAGGGTGGTGGAATTAGAATCTTTGGCAACTATAAGTTGACGTTAAATCCATGTTTACAAGTAGTTCAGCAACTCTCTTTCCTTGGATGTTGAAGGATCTGTTTCACAAAGTCCAGGGCAGTAAGGTGTTTGCGAAGCTCGATTTGTCCAACTTCTGTTAACAGTTTGAGTTAGAGGAGACATCTCAATTGCTCAAAACAATAACCACGCCAAAAAGCTTGTTCAAATATACCTGCTTGCTCTTCGGGGTCGCATATGCTTACGCAAAGTCCCAAAAAATAATGGACACTTTACTTGGTAGTTTAGAAGGTACTGCTGCGTTAGTTGATGACGTTCTAAAAGGGGCTGAAGACCTAGCACAACTCAAATGTCGACTCACAAGGTTTTGGAGATATTCAGAGAGTATGGGTTGACCTTAGCCATAAAGAAATGCGAGGTAGGTAAATCTTCAGTGGATTATCTGGATTCAGGATTGACGCAGATGGCTTGCATTCAACTGAATACAAGTTCGTGCAATTTTAGAAGCTCCCAAGCCAAAGAATGTGAAGGAGCTGCAGTCATACTTAGGATTTATAAATTATTTGTCAAGTTTGCCTTCTAGCCACAATTCTGGGTCCCCTGTACAAGTCTAAAGGTGTTTCTTGCAGATCAAAGAGTTAATTCAAGCTAACCGATCGTTGGTTCATTTTAACCCACAGTATCAGTCGATGGATCAGACCTAGGACTCGGTGCAGTGATTTCACAAAGGTATCCATAACGGTTACAAGAAACCCCTAACGGTCAAGAGAAGCCGCTAGCATTTGCAAGCTGCTTGCTATCCAAAGTGGAAGAATATTACAGCCAGTTGCACAAGGAAGGAACAGGACTCATGTTTGGCATTAAATGTTCCATACTTACTTATTAGGAAGGAAGTGGACTTTGGTGAACGACAATAAGCCATTGTTAGCTATCTTTGGTCCAAAACATGGTATTCCAGCGTGTGCAGCAGTGCAGCAATGAGCTCTGATATTATCGAATTACAGTTATGATGTTGAATGGTTAAAATCATCCCAAAACGTTGCTGATTGGCTGTCAAGGACACCACTGCCAAGCGACCTAATGTTCAAGAAGATATAGATGAGACAATTAATAATGTTTTGGACAACAATAATAATTTGTCGTTGACTATAAATAGTTATTAACAACCACATAGAAAGACCAGATCATTATGAAAACCATCAATTGTTTAAAGTACAGGTGGCGGGCCACAAGCTGTTGAGGCCAATCAGACCTACTCGGCGCAAGGATGGACTAACATTCCTAAGGAAAATGGAACCAATGAAGGCATGGAGCCCCATTTTGGCCAAAAACAAATGGTGCCACAGAGTAATAAACGTTATAAAATCCGTAAAGTGGGCTGTCTCCAGACAATCCTGGAGGAAGTTCCTTGCTGTCTTACAAAGGTTTCTACTCGATCATAGAACTGCTCCCCATGCAATCACTGGGATTTCACCATCTCAAGCTTTGATGGGAAGGTGGTTGAGGAATTGTCTGGACCTACTTCCCCCCCTTCCAACAACAAGCAGAGTGCATCAAGCTCAAGATAAACAGAGGCAGTCCCAACACTAGTCATTGTTCTGTGGGCGACCGAGTCCGAGTGGGTCAGTGCAAAGGTGAGGCAAATACTCGGACCGCAGCATATCGTGGTTTATGTTCCACACCTGGATATGATCTGGATTCGACATGAGGACCAATCAAGAAAGCCACCCAGAAGTACTGATGAAGAACAAGGGCAGGCACCGCTGACAGCCATATGCCCAAATAATGTTGAACCCGTTCATGAGGACACATTGAGTGACCCAGATCTGAAGCAATAACCCGAACCCCTGCAGCTGTGCACCTAACTAATGAGGAAACTCTTGGAAGAGAGCACAACTTGGAAGTTCGTGGTTCGACTCCACCCTCACACTGCTGTATTTATTATGGTAATGTCAGTTCTGAAGCTTCCAAACCACTAAAACAATCAACTATCTCAGAATGTTCTGTGCCGAGCCTGATAAAGATAACTTCATTTGTTTGAGAAAGGCTGGATCTATGTTTTTTATCAATCTCAGAAATGCAATATTTCATTTTAAACAGCTGAAAATTATTCAATTTCACCTAGAAACTCAGATATATCCAATACACTAGATCAAGTATGGCACATCTATGGCACACGTGTCACTAACACTGATTAGATGACATGCCAACATGACAAAAAAATAAACATTGGATAAAACTTATCACAAGTGGTATGAGTTTATGAAGCCAATAATATTTCAACGGCCATGTTATTCAATGAAATGTTACAATGAACTTCATGAAGTCACGCCTACAAATAGTCTTGCCTTGTAATCAAAGTATTAACTTTAATTTATTGAAGTTAATATTGTCCGAAACTCATGTGAACATTTAATAAATTTACTTCTTTCAAATTCAGGTATTATTAAAAAATTACAAGTCGATTTGTCATTCATTACATTTATAAAATTCAACAATTTTCTGTTTCTAAATACTCGTTAAAAAGCGTAAACAAAAGATGGCACACTAGAATGGTTCAAAATTACATTTGCCGGAGAAGTTTAGCCAACCCTGCACTGGAAATTAAAAACTATCACAACCCTCTAACGTCGCATCATGACGAGGTATCTTGTGTACCAACATCACATCACATCATCATAAGGTATCTTGTGGACCAACTAACATTAGATGACGAGGTATCTTGTGGACCAACTAACATTAGATGACGAGGTATCTTGTGGACCAACTATCAGATGACAAGGTATCTTGTGGACCAACTAACATCAGATGACGAGGTATCTTGTGCACCAACATCACATCACATCATGATGAGGTATCTTGTGGACCAACTAACATCACATGACGAGGTATCTTGTGCACCAGTTAACATCACATGATGAGGTATCTTGTGCATCAACTAACATCACATGATGAGGTATCTTGTGTAACAACATCACATCACATCATGATGAGGTATCTTGTGGACCAACTAACATCAGATGAAGAGGTATCTTGTGGACCAACTAACATCAGATGAAGAGGTATCTTGTGGACCAACCAACATCAGATGACGAGGTATCTTGTGCACCAACTAACATCAGATGACGAGGTATCTTGTGTACCAACTAACATCAGATGACGAGGTATCTTATGTATCAACTCACATCACATGACGAGGTATCTTGTGCACCATCTCCATGTGTATCAAAAGGTCGCGCACCCGGTTTAGCACCCTGCCACAGACGATGCATGTTGTCTTGCCGCTGTGGACCTTCTTGTGTTGGAGCAATGTGGAACGCTGGTTGTATTCCTTGCCACATTCCGTGCAGCGGAACTTGGCTGCATCGCCGGGCCACTGCAAGCCTGCCAACACAACAACATCGTGTCTTACTTTTAACAGGCATAGGGCTGTGACTGAATAAAACACAACCGTCTATTGAGGCACTAATGATAGGAATCCTGGAGACTACTCGGCCACACAGACATATTAGCTTCACACAGAATTACCAGCATGTGGAATGTGCTAACTAGTGAACCCACAAGAACCTGTTCCCATAAACTTTGTTGACCTCAATGGAATTTGAACCACTGTCTTGGAGGTGGTTGGCTCTTGATTATGGCAGATGCCCCAAAGAGATGTTTGTCGATCAGTAAAGAGCTCTTCTATAAAGATGTGTAGAATAAGGAAGCAGCCTGGGCACCTCAGCTTGTAGAGCAACTGTCATTATACAAAAATAGATATCCAGGTGCTATTTTAAAAATGAACAAAAAGTCAGTTTGTTTGCTGTGTTAAGATATCTAATGGGCTAGCCTGGTAGTTATAAAAGTTACCGCGGGTTCATGTGCCATCACCATGTTGTGGAAATCCCAAAGCGATGTAGTAGTTGTGGGATGGAGTTCTCGATGGTTGAAAAGAAGGATGAGTAAATGAGAAAAGTATGACCATCAAACATTACAGGTACTTCCCCGACACTCGGATGAGGTGAAGCTATTGCTCGACTCCAACTCTGTCAGTAGGTCCCAGTCTCCCGTCTTGTGTAAGTAGCAACATACTAAGCTGTCAATAGATGTTGTAGTGAGAGTAGGATGATGTGCCACAGCAAGAGTCAGGAGAGGATGGTAGCAGGTAAAAAAAAAGGGCTGTGACAATGAAGCATCGTTATAAACGGTCACTGGAGCCACTAATCTAAATGTCCTGGATTTAAATCCCTGCGATAACAAAAACAGTAATATTATTTATTCTTCTGTTCTAGCAAGTAAATGAATACTCCAGTGTGTGATTGTGCAGGATTAGAACTTATGGGATTATGGATAAAACATATGTTTAACCGCTGAAAATGTTTTAAATTTGGACAATCAAGAGCCCATCATGAACCTTATAAAATTAAGTCCAGCTCTTGTTTTAGTTGTATTTGACTGGTGGAAATGACCCAAAGTCCAAAATTAATCAAATTGGGAGGTGAGAGAAGAAAGGGCCTAATTTTTTATGGCAATAATTGTTTTTTTATCTGATTTAACACACAGCATTACGGTCAGCTAAATGGAAATTAAGTGGATAAACAAGCTTTATTATGTTTAAAGAAAACACAATATATATTGAAACAGATTTATTGATTTGTTATTCAATATTACAAAGTGAACAAATAAATTAGCAATGAAGGAAATAACAATTTTTTTTAATGTTAAAATGTCACATTAAAAACACTATTAAAAGTACATATTATCTTTAAATGGTAGAATTTTTTTTAATTATTAATCATGATTCAGAATTGTTTTTGTTCATAATGAACTCTTTTATATAATAATAGTTTGAGATTTTAAGATAAAACAAAAAATGACCAAATTATAGCTGAGAAAATACATATTCAAGTGATAATAGAGACCCAAATCGTGAACAATAATCGTGCAGATACATTAAGTACAATAAGTGTATATTAAAAATGAAACTACAGTACTTGTGTTTTCACATTAAAACAAAGCATCCGGTATCAGACAGTGGAGGAATTATTACGTTCGCCAATTAACATTAATTAGTGTCTGCCACATAGAACAGGCCTTATAACAAAATTAAATTAAATTATGGGGAAAATAGCAATCTTGACACGGGAATCAAACCTGGGACTTTATACTTTGTGAACCAATGAAGAAATGCTCTAACATTGAGTAATCTTGGTTCTTGGCATATTTGGCACAACTCAATACTTACCCCCCTTAAATGGCCCTGGATACGAGAGGAACCAAATCACTCAGCGGTAGAGCAATCTGGAATAAAGCCTAAGGTCCTCAGTTCAATCCTCATTTTTTAACTTAAATGGTTATTAAGTTTACATATAACCCAAACATGTATCAAGACTCAGTGCTAAAAACAAAGTTCATACACCCCAGCAAGGTCAGTGCTCCACCGTGTGAGTTACCCAGGTCATTACTTCAATAATCTCCTCACCCAAGTCACTGAAATGTTTTGTTTTTATCTCAGCAATAAGGAATAGATATCAGTTGGTGTATCATGCTGGGAGCAGTCCATGCACTTGCTCCAGATGTCTGCGCAGCAGTATCACTCTGTTTAGCACCTTGTGGCACAGCGGGCAGCGTGTGTTGCCGTAGTGCAAGTGCTTGTGGTTGGACAGGGTGGACTGATGTCTGTATCTCTTCCCACATATCTCGCAAGAGAAGCTGGCCGTCACGCCTGGGGGAACACACCAACACATCCCAACATGACGCCGCTGTCAAACCCAGAATCAGCACTCCCCTCATGCTTTGTTAACATCCCCCTTACACTAGTTGTGTATACCTCCATTTTCTTACAAAAGGACATATCAGACAGCTAGAACAGTTACTAGCTCTACTTTCATGTGTTCATACGTCAATACATGTGATCTGCAGCCGATAGATACTATCAATAAGTAATAATGAGAAATGTTTTCTATGTTGGCATTATTTTCTACAAGATGCTCCAAATGTTGATAGAAAATCAAGGTATGCTCAACTGTGAAATATTTCCAGCAATAATAGCGCAGGTCCCTTCGACCAAGTGGTCAGAGAGACTGACCTTTATTGACTCAAACAAATCTATTTTATTCTTGGTGTCAAGACTGAATTCATATTTTATATTATTTACGATTGTTATTTTGTTTTTATTTGTAATAGTTGTAATAACTTGATTAAATTAAATATATTTGACTATTATCATTAAGATAAATCTATAATTAATATGGTATAGTTATTTGTTCCTATTCCACAAAAAGGGAGGAATAGTGATTCAAAAACTGCCATTTTGTTACATTTTGGTGCAGTCAGTGGTGCCTTTATTGATTGCAAGTTCAGACTAAGGTTAGAACCAACTAGCTTGTTGATTACATGTTCTGACTAAGGTTAGAACCAGCTAGCTTGTTAATTACAAGTTCAGGCTGGGGTTATATTTACACTAACAATACATCAAAATGTCATCTGAGAAGTCATATTTGTTTTGATGTATAGTCAGTTTGCAATAAGACAAAACTTTTTAACCATTAAATATTATACTAAAACCATTTTAATATAATTATATCCATACTAATGAATTAAATAGCCAAGCTATTTTAATTGAGTACAGTTTTAGCCGCATCTAAATATTATATCTTTTATATTGAAAAATGACACCAGGACACTGGAATCAACGCTTGCCCACTCATTTTAAGGCGGCAGAGTATGTAACAGATGTGCTACAGGTGAGCAATCGATCAAGAAGACAAGCGAATGCGTACTATTGGCAGCTTAAAGCCCCTCACAAGTCGAGGGAGGGTGACTACTTGCCATCTTAATTGATCATCATATGTAGCTGGTGATTTCCACATGTCCATTAAAGACTATGCCTTAAAATACCACAGACATTATTCTGTTAAGTTTCAGCAAGATTGGCAGCGGTTACAATCTCATGTAAGTACATTATTTAGAGGTGAGCTTATAATGGCAGTAAGAGGGAAAGGAGAGGAATTCACTCAATACAAAGTAAAGCTGCAACAATTACACACATTTATTTGCAAACATCAGATTTGTACAAGTACAAGATATAATAAAAGGCAAGAATTCAGTCACACTAGGTCTACTTGAGTGTGGAAGAGTCCTTGAGAGCCCCAGGACAGCTTGTAGCTTATGAATGTAATATTGCTCGAACCAGACATTGGATCACTATTTTAAATTTGTCAAGTCTATCCAAGATGTGGTTCCAAGCGAGTAAACGAGCCGGACCTGACAACCCACGCAGTGGAGTCCTCTGATAGTGAATACAGGAAACTAGCAAGGACTGACACTATAACGTTTGATCTAAGTTTAGCTTCCCCATGTGGTAATCTACGTTTCTGGGTTAGACAAACCTAGAGCACTGTAACAATATGTTTCAATGGTTTACAACTAATAATAGTGCAGACAGACAGAGTGAACCTAAGGATGAATGACAACAAGCATACCAGCGCTTACATCAAGTACTATATTGTGATTCTGGTAGGAGGGACAGTGGCCGACAGCTGCGATAAGTTACTAAATCTACTTTCATGTATTCATACATCAAGCTACAAGATATGCAGCTGTCACTTTCAATAGATAATATCTATATTAATTAACAAAACTCTAAATATACTAAAATTATTAATGTAAACTTCAAACAAAGGGATTGGCTGCACTGTGATTTAAACAAACAGGGTTGGTAACTGATCCAAGTTCTCGTGTGTTACCTCTTCACTCCCTTAACTCAAGTCGGGGACACTATCTGTGCTCTGTCCTTCCTTGTGGACACACTGCAGGTGCACCTTCAGGTAGTAGGCGCGACTGAACACCTTCTCACAGATGGGGCATCGAGTGTGTCCGCGATGCAGCTTCTGGTGCATGGAGAGGGAACCCGCGTGCCGGAACTCTTTACCACAGAGGCTACAGCTGAACACACCTTGGCGCGGCGCGAGGATCCATCCTGCAACACACCATGTCTTCTTGGGGTCACAGTGAGGGACATCAAGATCATGGGCTGGATTGGTTGCATAGCAACTAAACTAGGGGTCTCAGGTTCGACTCCCGGCACGAGTGAATCAACCCACTCTAGTGGTCGAATGATTCAAGGCTTCACACTCACAATAGCATCAACTGACTAGGAGTTCAGAGTTTTAATCCTGGTCAGGTATATTTCCCTACACAGTTTCCCACTCAATTCATGCAAATGCAGGCACACCAGATTTCATCGTCCTCAAGACATTAGTGCAGTAAGTCATTATGTGTAATGCATCTAACTTGAAAAGGTATTAGGACAGCGGAGAAGGTGGTGAGTTAACGAGCGGGGGACTGGGTGTGGTGATAGTTAGTTTACAAGTTGTGTGCTGATGTAACCAGTCAGTTTAGTGTTGACATCACTCTCTATAAATGGCCGAGAGAGACTAAGAGACATAATCAAGCGCAACTGTGCAGTATTTATATCATTAGAAGTAGGGTAAGGCCTTTATATCCCAATTTAATTTATTTTAGTCCCAAATAAACCTATACCAGTTTTGAAAACGATATTTATTGTGAATTGGATTTTTTATTTGACTAAAATGATAATTTAAATACATGGACTTGACAAATATCAATAATGGTACTTTAGAAGGGAAATAGCTAACAATGTTTAAGAACAAATACTAAATATTACTATAGTTTAATATCATTTTCAATCCGGTGACAAGAATCCATTAAAATTAGTATTTAGGTCATTAGATTGGCAACACAACATAAAACAACAATATTTGTCGTAATATGGAGTTGATAAACATTTGCAGGAATGACCAAGTTAACAAATGTTGATTAATAGCTGAAGACAAAGCCAGGGCTTTGTGGATATTATATGTGAGGTGTCCTTAGGGAGTTTAACCAAAATACCAACGTTTGGACAGTTAATAAAAGAGCAGCTGATGGCCATACTCAAATGACTGCTTCGATAACAGTGACTGAATATGATAAACAATTGTACATAATTGTTTTGAAAGCATTTACCGCTGATGTTGCCATGCTTAAGACACGTTGAGGGAATAATAACTTTTGATTTCGGCTCCATTTTATATAGGATGAGGGATGGAACAAATTGTGTGGACAAGAATTTGAAGTAGATTTATAAATTGTACTGGATACCAAACAATCAGAGCAAATTTTTCTGGTGGTTGTTGGTGATTGACATTTGTGTAGAGCTTATAAATCCACCAACTCTCACTTAAATACTAGAAAATTGTAAATTTCCAACACTAAGCCAGATGTATCCATTCATATTGATTAATGAATTGCCCAGACAATGAGTTAAGATCAACCAATCACCAGATATATTATCCCCGATTGGTTTGTGTGGAATTACCAATAAAATCTATAAATTGACCTCAAATTCTTATTTGCACAGATTTTTTCATCAATTTTAATATCATATCTAATTAAGTTTTGTAAAAAAAAAACCTTCTAGAATGCTTACCAAACAGAGGTTGCCAGTATTTTCTTTGAAGAAATTGATAAATTAAAGGGTAAAATGATTTAAATATCTGGCTATTTATCTTGATGGAGCAATATTGGACAAATAATAACATGATTGGTGGAATTATTAAACACACATTATTAGTAGACAACATTTATATAATGAATTTATCCACAGGCAATCGAGACGCGAGTATTAGGAACCCAGCCAACATTAGCACAGAGAATAAAATAGAAGTGCAGTTTATGGTCAAAATGCAAAAAAAAACTTGTCCAGTGGTATGAAAATTGTTAAAGGCAAGGGAAATAACACAAGAATACACAATAATATAAATAAAAGTAATGTAATTTAATAAACAAAGTCACAATTACACTTACAGCATATTCTCAATGGAGAACTCTATGGTTTACATTCAATTACTGCCAATGACGAGCAATTCATTTGGCGTGAAAGATAAGACATTTAAAAATGCATAGGATACAACAATTGTATAATATTGACTCGCCAGACAATGTATTTGGTTAAATTTAAACTCGTCAAAATCCGGGTTAACAAACGTTGAGATCATTCACCACAATATTGCCCTAAATTATCTCACTTAGAGTTAGTTGATGTTCTCTTTAGCAGTGTATTCAAAGATAAAAGTACTTTACATTAACTATTTAGAAGATCTCGACCTTCTTCATGAGATACATTAACATTATTGAACTTTCACTTTAACCATTTACAATATCGAGTTTAACTTTAAATTTAATTATATATATATAATAACCGTTTAGTGACTGAGAAATGTAAACATTGTACAATAATGTTATGTGTGATGTTTAAGATAAGGAAGGAACGAAGGAGAAATATCAACAAACAAACAAACAAACAAACAAACTTCCCTCTTCATTTCTTAAGACTTACCATAATTTCTCAGTTACACATTTTAAATTTTCACAAATATTCCTTTCGTGTCTTTTTATTATTAAAAATATATATTTCAGAAAAATGAAAGTGATGATAAAAACTGTACAGTGATGCGACAATGTCGGTTCGTCTAGTCGACGCCGTGCACAGTGGACAAATGTCTCTTCAAGCTGTACGTGCGATTGAGCACAATACGGCACAGGGGGCACACTGTGTTGCCTCGGTGCAGGGTTTGGTGCAGCTTCACCGAGATCTGATGGCGGAACCTCTTGCCGCACACCCCGCAGCTAAACTCAGCATGCTGGGGCCCTACACACACTCACATATCAGTCTCTGATAACACTCCACTGTTCTAGTACACTAGTGTTTATTACAGGAGAGTTTTACCTTGATAGGGAAGTATAATATACACAACCAAATGTTTCAAGGAGGAACAAATGGTGTTTAAAGAGATTATTTCTTCTCTGAAAAGGTCTACTGCAAGTTTCAAGATTGAAGTTTAATGTTCAAATATCACAAATATTTCTGTTTGTTTTTTTAATTCCCCATGTTTTCCAGGTGTGAAACAAATACATTCATATAACTAGCAGCTTCAGCACAGGAACAGGTGGGTAGTGTACGGAGGGGACAGGTGATGGGTTAGTGTACCGAGGGGACAGGTGGGTAGTGTACGGAGGGACAGGTGGGTAGTGTACAATGAGGGGTGGGTAGATGTTGAGGGGACAGGTGGGTAGTGTACGAGGGTAAGGTGGGTAGTGTACCGAGGGGTAAGGTGGGTAGTGTACCGAGGGGTAAGGTGGGTAGTGTACCGAGGGACAGGTGGGTAGTGTACCGAAGGGACAGGTGGGTAGTGTACGGAGGGGTAAGGTGGGTAGTGTACCGAGAGGACAGGGTGGGTAGTATATCGAGGGGATTGGTGAATACTAAATTAAGGGAACTTAGCGAGACAATTACCTGCTTCATCGGCTCTTTTTAACGTCAACACTGCTGTGTTCTCCAAGCTCTTATTTACGTTTTAGTTCACTGCTTCTAAATGTCTTCCTGTACTGTTGTACTTTTAAGTTTTAAATAAATCTACTAAATTTAGAGTCTCCTTTAAAACAGAATTTAAAATGAAATAATACATGTTAATTTATTATAAAGTCAGTGAACATATCGGGTTTCTTTGGAAGAAGGGAAATTGTTTTTAAAAATGAGAAGAGAGGGCAGCTGACACCTTCATCAGGAGTCATGAATGGCTAGTTTTAAAATGAGTTCATACAATAATACACAACTAATTTGATAAAAATAATAATTTATTTACTGGCATGACTCGGCAGTATGGTAGCTACATGTACCTACACATATTTTGCCAAATACATGTCCTATACCAGATGTATGTTCATTCATCTCAGGACACAACAAGCACTTGACAAACAACTACATCTTCACACAAATACTCCATTTGACTAATCAATAGATAGAATTAAAGCTATGAAATTACAATACAGCAATCATTTAATAAGTTCTGCTTATTTTGTATATAGGCCTGCACATTCATAACAAATGTTTCACAATTATTTCTAGATAAAGCATGTTAAGGGGGCCAGGTTGGGTGCACATGGGGTAGATGTTGCCATCAGGTGTGCGTATAGTGATGGAGTTTAGCTGGTCTGTGCCTCATTGTAACCATGAATGTCAAAGGTGACCCAAAGTAGCTGTTGTCGTCTGATATGCTCACCCATAGCATGTCCTCATCGAAAAGGTGGTTAACAGAAACATTTGTTTTTTATTACTATTTAAGTACATTATTATAGTTTATTTACAACACACAATTTATTTATTAAAAACGGAGATTAGTTCTTGTTAGCCTAACTTGATGCTGTGGACCAGGAGCATGTGTTTCTTGAGGTTTCTGCGGCGACTGAGGATGGCAGAGCAAATGCTGCACTGGACCAGATCAAAGTGGATAGTCGAGTGCGCGAGGGCAGAGTTCACATTGTTGAACTGCTCGCCACAAGTCTTGCACGGGAAGAAGCCAGGTACGGATGGGCTGCCGGGGACGGACTCGTCTGTGAGGCTGCCTGCAAGAAGCGTGTCACAATCACTTCCACAGCAATGGCGATGGTTACAACAAAAGATTGAGAAATGCTGCCAAACATTTTGTTGTACCAACAGCGCTAACCTATCACACTTGTGTTTCTGTTCGACAATCAATTCTTGTCACATGTTTGAAAAAGAAATACTAAAACTGTTAAATTAGCAGTCATTATACAAGCTCTGGAACACGACAGGATACAAACAAGTTGTGACTCAAAAGTTGATCTAAACCCCCTTGTAATGTCCTTGGTTCGAAGCTAAACCAGTGAATGAGCAATATAAAGTGCTAGACTCGATATTCATTTGATTGCTATTGACGGAGAGGTCAGTTTGGATCCAAGTAAGAGGCTCGTGTTTATGAGCACAAACCTGTCTCTATAGAACCAGAATTGACTGAAAAGAAGAGTTACCAGATCTACTTTCATGTATTCATATGTCAAGTGATGTGATTTGCTCAATGTTGTAATGTTCCCTGTATTAAACCTGGAAGACTCGTATCCAGACAAACAAGGGGTTTGAGTCGGACTTGAGCCTTGTATTCGACTAAAAACTAAAACATCAGTGCAGTTTGGTGTGTCTTTAGTTCCTGCAGATATTTTTTATTTAGTTCAGAGCCTTAAAAAGCTGGTATCAACAAACTAATGTAGAAAATAAGGATGAAAATGTGGAAAGTACCCTAAAGGAAATGCACCAGCATTCTGAGCCATCGTTAAGCTCTAAAGTGATTGCAATACACACAAAACAGAGGGGGTGTCCTTGTTTGACAATCCCATGTACACAAGAATGATCATGGAATGTAATCAAGAAGCGCAAGTGCGCAGGAAGTTAGTTGGTGATAATTCAGTACCCAGTATTTATCTCATGTCTCATTGTGTCGGCTTGAGGGTCCACCCGTGCTTCAGGAACCAGTGTCTGCGCAAGTTTTCCCGTCGACTGAAGCTCCTGTTGCAGAGTTGGCAATGCGTCTCCCCGAGGTGAGTGGCTCGATGATGGGAGAGAGAGTTTATGTGCTGGAACCCCTTGCCGCACATCTCACAGCAGTGGCGAGGGAAAGCTGTGGACCACAAGCCAGGGTTGTTGGTAATGTGGTCAGGACACTATGTGATATTAGAGACCACAAGTCAGGGTTGTTGGTAATGTGGTCAGGACACTATGTGATACTATAGACCACAAGTCAGGGTTGTTGGTAATGTGGTCAGGATACCACAAGTCAGGGTTGTTGGCAATGTAGTCAGGACACTATGTGATACTAGAGACCACAAGTCAGGGTTGTTGGTAATGTGGTTAGGACACTATGTGATACTAGAGACACAAGTCAGGGTTGTTGGTAATGTGGTCAGGACACTATGTGATACTAGAGACCACAAGTCAGGGTTATTGGTAATGTGGTCAGGACACTATGTGATACTAGAGACCACAAGTCAGGGTTGTTGGTAATGTGGTCAGGACACTATGTGATACTAGAGACCACAAGTCAGGGTTGTTGGTAATGTGGTCAGGACACTATGTGATACTAGATACCACAAGCCAGGGTTGTTGGTAATGTGGTCAGGACACTATGTGATACTAGAGATCACAAGTCAACGTTGTTGGTAATGTGGTCAGGACACTATGTGATACTAGAGATCACAAGTCAACGTTGTTGGTAATGTGGTCAGGACACTATGTGATACTATAGACAAGTCAGGGTTGTTGGTAATGTGGTCAGGACACTATGTGATACTATAGACCACAAGTCAGGGTTGTTGGTAATGTGGTCTGGACACTATGTGATACTATAGACAAGTCAGGGTTGTTGGTAATGTGGTCAGGACACTATGTGATACTATAGACCACAAGTCAGGGTTGTTGGTAATGTGGTCTGGACACTATGTGATACTATAGACAAGTCAGGGTTGTTGGTAATGTGCTCAGGACACACACAATTCTTAGACTGCTGTAGAACGAGGACAAGTTAAGATTCTTAAAAAAAATTAGATGCTTAAAAAAATGTTGGTGCCATCATTGTAAATATGTGAGTGTACATGTTTATCAAGTAGTATTTGATGTTTTTTATGCATATTTCCCGTGAGGTATAATTTTTACTGTCCACTTTGCCAGTCAACTCTCACATGGTATATATAATTTCACTATTGTCCTTTCTTTGATCCATATTTTTAAAACCGATGCTTCAAAACTATTGCACACGAGATTAAATATTTCATGACTATTTCGTCAAATCATTTATAAGGATGCATAAAATTAAGCTATGATGTATATCCATTATCAACCAAATTAATAAAACACAGTTCAGAAATAAGAAATTGCAAACCCATACCAATTAATTTACTTTTTGCTGGAGGTCATATTATTTAATGAGAATAAAATAAGTAAAAAAAAGCAATCATATTTACCTGTTACATATTCCCAAGTCATTTATAAATGTCAGTTTGAAAGATGGCTCAACATCCTAGCCAAGAAATTAAAGTTGTGAGATATGTGTTAGTTGTTTTAAAGAGAATCCAGTCATTATAGTCCAGAGTTTGAGAGCAGGCACCGACATTTTAAAAACCGTTTCATTTGCGTTTATTCCACTTTTGGAACAAAATCTCACTTTTATTTATTGTTTGTTTGGCTGAACTAAATCAACAACCTTTTTATTGTTTTTTAAGTGTGTGCAGTAGGTGTTTTTATATCAAGTAAAGTTTTAATAAACACAAAGTTGTATTCAAGTCATAAAGTTAGATTTGTACCACACATATTTTAAGTTATTATTATTATTATCATCATCATCATCACAGCAACTTACTACCCGGTCAGGTTATAAGCACTTACGCTAATGTGTAATGGTAGAGTGATTGTGAGATGAAATGGAGGTGGGATCCGAACCACGGTGGAGGACCGTGAACCAGCACCGGACATTTATTAATTTATCCTATACACATACCCCAATACCTATTTTATAAAAAGGGACGTGTTATCCCATCTTTTATCTAATTCCTTATTTTAGCTCCTTCCATTTTTTATATAATACTAATATGTTTACATAAGCACCTAACCTAAGTGTCCGTGCATTCTCGTCTATCCTCTTGTTTCCTACTAAGTGGTCCGCCCCGGGTATATTATGCCCCCAGTACCCTATCCCATTGGATATCCCGCCGCATCCGGATCCAAGCCCCGGGGTCGGAGAGAGCTACAGCGGGGACAAGCATCCCCCTATGGTGGAGGCCTGGCATTCCACACATTCACAAGTTGTGATTAATATGCATCTTGTCAGAGGTGAAGGAAGGGTTTGGCAATCGAATAAATCTGTGCCGGGACCGAGGATTGAACCCCGGACCCCCAGCACAGATGTCAGACACCTTACCCCTAGACTGCCAGGTCACCTTATATTTTGGTTGAATTAATGTAAACCATACACAAAAATGTATATTATTAAGAACGATGATTTTTTGTGAGTAAAGATATGACCACACAAGTTCAGATTTTCAATTAAATTTTATATGGTGCACAGTATGACATATTTTAATATTGAGTCAAATTAATTAACCTTGAATTTTTTAACTGGTTACTTGAGGTAAATGACAGAACTGGACTAACCAATACATCAACAAATGACAAGTTTATAGAAGAAGTCAGGGAACACAAAGAGTTATAAAGTGTGGAAGGAGCAATAAAACTACACGACAGATGTATTCTAAATAATAAAGATTAAACCGAAAACTATTAAAAAGTTATTTATTTTAGATTTTTTTTTCAACGCAAAACAAATACCTTTCGAGTTATTTTATAATGTTTATTCGATTTGTATAAACATAAACGTGTAAGTGTTAAAACAGATCCATTTGCCCAAACCAGACAAAATTGTATTTGCTAGTTAATACTATGTATTGACCCCCATCTTGTATTCTAGAGCACATTTACAGATCTCTGGGAGTTGTCACCCACATCACGTCTTAGCTATGGAAAATATAACGATATTAACGAATTTAGGAAACTTGCTGGGATATTTTAACAAAAAATATATTTCACACTGCCTGCGCTCATTACAATGGTACTATGGGGATAGCTAGCCACGTCAAGTAAACATCTTGAGGAGGAGAATTGAGAAAACTCACCAGTTATGAGACACCTTAGTGTGCTCAAAGGTGGATGGAGCCCTGGCTGCCAGGTATAGAGTCAGACACATACCTGAGTCAGCTGGTTTTTGTTCCTGGTCGCCTGATATTCCTTGTTGACACTCCATATTGAATTAAAGTTGTTTTGTTATTGGCAATCAGTATTTTTGATGTTAAAGCAGGAATCCCTCTTCAGGGTGTGAGGATCATGTGGGGTGGGGGGAACAGGATTTTTTTTTTTATGGAAATGAGAATTAAACTTTTAGAAATTGATGTCAATTTATTTCACAAACAAGAAAAACAATCAATTTACATTTAGGAGGAAGAATATGAAAGTAACATTAACTCAAATAACATGATGGGATAAGGACTGAAGAGAGCCAAAATGATTCTAGCACTGGCTTAGCAACAATAAAAATAAGGTTAGTGGATTGGAGTTTGGTAAATATGTTGCTTACAGCTTGGATCGTTCTGGTTACTTAAAATTAGAAGAGCCCCACAATTTATTATAACTGAAACAATCAAGTTATAATGATAAATATTAAGATTAGGCCTAGAATATATATTGTAAACATTGTGAAGATACTCTTAAAGCGAGATGGAAAATGAAGTCTTCCAAACGAGATAATAGCCCTATCATTGACCTAAGAGACAAGACTTCAATCCTGACCAATCGCACCACATACTCCAGGCAAGTACTGGTGCATTAATTTAAAATGAATGCTCTCCTCCTGACAACCAGACTAGTCAGCAGTGTGAGTGTCTCAGAAGTCGGGCTGAGCACCGTGGAACTCCCAAAAACAAGGGTCTCGGCACATGGGTGTACGGCACTCCCGACACTTGAAGCTAGTCTGTTTGTTAAGACCCCGCATCGTGAATCTGCCGCGAGCGCGGCATTGCAGGCAGATGTGACCGTGGGAGGACTTGAAGAGGTGATGAGCACGTCCTTGACCGTCTGTCAGAACCGATGCTGCCACTGTAACAACACGGTACTTGAGATCACCTTCTTGGGGACACTGCCACCGCAACACGGTACTTGAAATTACCTATTGAGGTCCTTGTGCTGGGAACTAATTTGTACCATATTTTAGACAACTTTCGTAGAGAAAACCCACCCAAATTGAAGTTGAGCATGTTCCTCGTGATGCTGACATGGCCAAGATTGATTTCATACGTGCGGCTGGCTGACTCAGGAAATCCCAGATGTAATACCTACTTGCTACACTAGTCAAATGTTGGAGAAGTTTAATTTTAATTCACCAAAATTTTATTTATGTTTATTGAGCGTGTGTGTGAGTCGAGGAAAGCCCTGTGGAAAGGGTTGCGGCAGCAAGTCTGTTGAGACCTCGCACGGTGAGTCTTCCTTTAGTGCGGCCGTGGAAGGACAATTTGCACAAGTGATGTGAGCACTCACCAGTGTCTGCCGGTACCAACGCCAGCGCTGTAACAACATGGCACCTCTTCGAGGCCACTCATGCCAAGAACAGGTTTTTAAAAATACCACCAAATGAACAAATTGCATAAAAACCCGCCCAGCTGGCTATAATCCAGGTTAATTTACAGTCATTTTATTCTAACTATTTTAGTTTGTGGGTAATATTAGTATTGTAAGATCTGGTGTCAAGTGTTGGAACAGGTCTGAGTGCTGTTGGTGTCAAGTGTTGGAACAGGTCCGAGTGCTGTTGGTGTCAAGTGTTGGAACAGGTCCGAGTGCTGTTGGTGCTGTGTTGGAACAGGTCCGAGTGCTGTTGGTGCTGTGTTGGAACAGGTCCGAGTGCTGTTGGTGCTGTGTTGGAACAGGTCCGAGTGCTGTGGTGCTTGTTGAACAGGTCCGAGTTGTGGTGCTGTGTTGAAACAGGTCCGAGTGCTGTTGGTGCTGTGTTGAACAGGTCCGAGTGCTGTTGGTGCTGTGTTGAACAGGTCCGAGTGCTGTTGGTGTCATGTGTTGGAACAGGTCTGAGTGCTTTGTGTCAGTGTTGACGTCCGTGTGTGTGTCAATGAACAGGTCCGAGTGCTGTTGGTGCTGTGTTGGAACAGCCGAGTGCGTGTGCGTTGAACAGCGAGTGCTGTTGGTGCTGTGTTGGAACAGTCAGTGCTGTTGGTGCTGTGTTGAACACAGGTCCGAGTGCTGTTGGTGCTGTGTTGAACAGTCAGTGCTGTTGGCGCTGTTAAACAGTTAGAGTGCTGTTGGTGCTGTGTTGTCAAGTGTTGGGTCAGCCTAATGATATTGGTGCTGTGTGTCAAGTGTTGGTCAGGTCGAAGTGCTTTGGTGCTGTGTTGGACAGGTCCTAGTGCTATTGTGCTGTTTGGACAGTCTAGTGCTATGGTCTGTGTGAGGTCTGTGTAGTGCTGGTTGGGACAGGTCTAGTGCGTTGTGCTGTGTTGGACAGGTCTAGTGCTGTTGTGCTGTGTTGGAAGTCTAGTGCTATTGGGCTGGTTGGGACAGGTCCTAGTGCTATTGGTGCTGTGTTGGGACAGGTCCTAGTGCTGTTGGTGCTGTGTTGGGACAGGTCCTAGTGCTATTGGTGCTGTGTTGGGACAGGTCCTAGTGCTATTGGTGCTGTGTTGGGACAGGTCCTAGTGCTATTGTTACCTCCATCATGGCTGTGAAATTGGTAGGCTAATCCTTCGACTCCCGACTCCTATATCTTTCTACTGTCAGACTCCGACTCCTTCATCAATGGCAAATCTATAATAATAATTAGTAGGTTATTAAGAATTTACTGTAGTAAAATACTTTTACTATAGTAAATGTATTACAAATTAATATATATTAAAATTGTAAAATACTAATTAGTAAAATGGTAACAAAGGACATTTTCCCCACCATGTGAATCTTTAGGCTACTTAGGTCTATAGACCATAAAATATATAAATTTTTATTATAATTTCATAATATGTAACACTTCACTAATTTTTTCCCCTATTGTTATTTATAGTTTTTATTTTCAAGTCCGAGTTGGTAACTTTCTTCAGACTCTGACCGCCATACAATATATTTCAGAAACTGGAAGTAGCATTTACTCATGTAATTCATTAAGAATGCACTTTAATTGAAACTGGTAATTTTAATGGTCATATTTATTATATTATGTACAAAGTAATATATACAAAAAAACACTATCATTATCTTATTGGAAACACATTAATTTTGCTAAAGCTACAAGTAAAAATGAATATTATTGACACAAAATGTTTTTAAAGCGAAGTTCCCACTATTTGGTTAATCCGATGCAACAGACTGTACAGTGTCTCTAATAAATCTGACTTTTAGTTACAAGGACATCAAGTTTTGGTTTATGTCAGTTTGATTTTATCAAATTAAGTTGTAACATTTTTCAGCATTTTTAAATACTTTATATTTTAATGTAATTTGTCTACCAAGAATATTAATTTACCACATTTACAGTACAATACAGTACTTACTTGAACAAAAAACTATACATATGTTTATATTCTATTTGAGATTCAACATACATTATGTGCTTGGTAAGGGTTTATTTATTTTGTTACAAGTTTTCAATGTTCACAATCAGTATTTTCAATCAGTTTCAATCTCACAAATCAGTTGACAATGTTCACAATCATTTTCCAATGCTCACAATCAGTTTTCAATGCTCACTACAATCAATTTTCCACTGTTCACATATAACCTGTACCACACATTCGCTGCAAAATACGTATTAAACTTGCCATTTGGCTGCACATCAAGAGACCTAACATTTATAAGTTTTGAAATTAATTAAATTCATATTTTAATTCCTATTATGTACCCTTTTTTTTTAATACTCAACACAAACATAATAAATAACCAAAATATTTTTAACTTGCATTTTATTTCTGAAAATATATTAAGTAAACTTATTGCATATTGCCAAAGAAAATACAAACAAATGCTGTTATTATGGTTTGAATGTGCTGTGTTAAAGGGTTTGCAGTCCCACACATCAATAAATATAATTATTTTCCTAAAATGCACACATTATTAAAATGTTACTTAAGCCAAATTGAAACATTTAAAATAAAGAAATAGTTGCCTGATTCAAAACTGTATCAAGTATTACTTCCTCCACAAAGTTTGAATTCAGAATAAGTGTACCCGCATTTACATGGAGGGAGAGTGAAAAACCACTCTCACGAGTGTGATGCCTTAGACCATGTGAACACCAGGCCCACAAGAATCTCAACTGTTCGCACACTTGTGTACCGATATTGACGGCATATATTTGGCGCAAAAATTTAACAATTTCCTGAAATAAATCTCTGGTAAAAATTAATAAAAAAAAACTGGGTACACCGTCCCTAGATTTCTCAAAATAAGGACTCATTTCCAAATGTCAATCTCAATAAGTTTATGATAAAATGACTTGTCTGTTGGTTATGGTTTAGATTAGGAGGGATAGCCAGCACACTTACCTTGGTGATACTGGAGTAGAAATTGTTTAGGTAGAACATTAAAAAACACACAAACACATTTTTAAGGACAAGGTTTCACAGAGAGCTTCTTCAGTTCAGGAAAGTAGACTGATGCTCTTGGTTGAACTGCAAGGTTGACTGTGTTTTTAGTGTCCTATCTAAACAATGTCTACTCCAGTATCACCAAGGTAAGTGTGCAGGCTACCCCTCCTAATTTAAATCATGTCTGTTGGTTGATTAAGAGATATAAGTTTTATCTTGACATGTAAAACGTGTGTTCCTCCATCAGTTAAAACTTGGTATTTAGAGGCCATTCCTAGAAGAGAAGTCAACATTTTAACTCTAACTCTAAATATTTAGTGTATTGGCGTTGGTGATGAGCATGCTATGCGTGGAAAGAGGGAACATCGCGGAGATTTATTTTTTATTTTTTCCCAGATACCTTAAAGACAAAATTTGTAGGTTGAAAAAATAGAACCATTAGCCTAGTGGAGCTAATGAATGATTAAAATTTAATCATAAATTGTAAAAGAGTTTAAGGTTATAGCGCATGCATGCACATACACCGATTGCTCATGTACATTTTTCCTGGATAAGGAAAATATTTTCAAGGCGTAACTGATGTAATGTAACATTTATTGTTTTACCATGCAAGTAAATAATTGTTTGTTTTAGAACAAAAATCTTTTTCCCAGACAATTATAAAGTAGTTTGTTCATTAATAAAAACTTCTGTTTAAAGCTTTAAGTTAAATTCTATGTTTCCTCCATTATTACCCAGCTTTCCTGGTTTTCCTGGACCACTTTTAAGGTAGAGTAAACCCTCAATTTTGTGCACTTATGATTTAACAGACAGCTTATTTTCTATTTTAAAGACTGACCAACAAATCAGTAAAATCCGAGTATTTGTTTAAGAGGATGGACACACCTTTACATTGTGTGCACCTAATGCACACCATTCAAAAACAGTTTCATTTGGTTGAACAAATGTGTGTGTGTTGTTGCTGTTTTATGTACAGTATTTTGAGAAGCATGTATATAGTTGTGTTTTATGCTTATTTATTTTGGCATCTTTACTGTATTATGAGTGTTTACAGTAGTACCAACAAAAAATTAACCTCTTAGTTTAAGTACCAAAATAAAAATTAAAAATTGTTGAATCAGTAGCTAATAAATATTTCCATTGCTAAACGAACATAATGAAATGCCAATACCGCACTTATCTTTAAAATATGTATAATATTACTCTCATACTTTGTTGCAGTAAAAATACACTTTACAGACACACCCTATTAATCCTGAGGTTCAGTCAAGTGATTGTTATCCGAGCGTTACACTCAATGGGAGAGCTCCATTCTCTCTATTGTTTGGCGACATTGAGATACAAGGCAGGGTTAATTAATGTTGCCTCCAGTCTCTAGCACTGCATTGTTCATTCAGGTAGTATCCTCCATCTTTACCTCTACCCCTGACAGGTTTCCCAAGGACTCAGACCCCTGAGGGGGCTCCTCTGTGATGCCATGCACCATGCGCATGTGTCTCTTCATGTTGCCCTTGCGGCTGAGCATGACGTTGCAGACAGTGCAGCGGGTTGTACCCTGGTGGTAGGCCATGTGATCATAGCATGAGTTTTGGCGTCTGAACGCCTTTCCACATATCTTGCAGACATACCCTAGCCCCTCTGTGGAGAGCATGCTGTCTGTCGGCGGCCCGCTCATCATGAATCTACTTCCGCTGGCCGGGACTGTCGTAAACTGGACCTCTCCAGCTGCGCCAGCTTGTACTGCTGTAAATTGGAGCTCACCGGCGGCGCCATCTTGTCCGGACAAGCTCAGGCCAACCATGAACTGGCCTTTACTTGTGACTCCATCCAAAGGAGTCAATGACGTGCTGGCCACATCTTGCGCTGGCATATATGTGCGCTTACTGCTGGTTCCATCAGAACAAGATGTGAACGAGCCAATACCTGCACCAGAATCTGAAGAAATCACCGGTGTACCAGTGGTATCTTGGGCCAACAAGACCCCAGTAGGAGGCAAGAAGGGAAGCTTACCGGTGTCCCCTTCTGGCGCCGTTGTGAACTGGTTTTTACCTCCTCCACGGTTGTCAAACAGACCTTTCGTTTCAGTCTGCGTACCAACAGCGGCCACATCCGGGGAAGTGCTAAGCCTGGTTTCACACAGGAACACCAACTGTGCCATGTCTCCATCCCCTACAAAACAATCAGCAGCTTCTTACTGCCAACATTCCAACACAACAACACAACATGCACAATGAAGAGCATCAATACTAGTCTGAAATACATGAGCAGTTGTTATAGTCAGAATTACTATAATTTAAAGATGGGTAGAATCATATGTTTCTCAAATCGGAATCTTAAATTTTCTTTTATATCTTGAATCCAAATCTTCGAATCTTTAAATAGTTTAATTTAATTAATGTTCAAATATTTAAAATTTAATTTAAAAACTTTTTTAAGGCCAATGACAAATGTTATTTTGTTTGTAATGCCCATGTCAAAACAACAGAGAGAACATTTTTTGTGACTTGGTGACTCCCAATAATTGCTTAAAGCTGTTATTCAAAGTTAAGGTCATTCTAGTTGTACTAGATATACTTTTTTAGAATGTTAAGAATCACGAGATTCACCTCAGGTTTAAATTAATAGTGTTGACATAGCGGCCTAATCTGGCTTGGACAATAAAAGGCTGTGTAGGCTCTAATTGGTCAAACTCAATACCCAATCAACCAAGGGTGAATATCCGGTATAATAATTTGAGCAGCAACCATTCAAAGGAAGACATTAATTTTAAACACACCAACATTAGTGAATATTTAAAAGAAACGAGCCGTGACATGTAGAAATGTGTGTAAGACGACATCAACACTAAGATACAGAGTTAGCCCTCACATTATAATATTGTGTAAGGTCCGTCAATATTAGGTCGTCAAACAATTTTAACTACAGTGTGAATAATATTGGAGTTTTAGGCGTATCAGGTTATATTTAAGGGGTAAATTCTTTTTGTTTTCTTTTTACAGTAGACTCGATTTTTCGGAGTGATTGATGGGAGACGAAGCACATATAATAGAAATCACGGATAATACAAAAAAATTCCTTTTACCTTGTACATACATTATATACTTAATGAATTAATGGAAGAAGTCCTTTAGTCATTTGTTTTCTCTCTGAGGGTTGTACTAATTGAGGTTAATTTTCAGTGCATGCATTCATTGTGTTTGTAATGTGTCGTCCTGCAAGTGAGCACACATTCCTCAGCCTTCAGTGCCTTGGTTACTGACTGGCTTCATCACCCGAGATAAGCTCTGCCTCTCCTTCCTCCTCCATCACCTCTCTATTTCGCTAGTCTCAGCAACGTCTGTACAACCTTGAGCGTGCTGTACTATTACTGTCTCTCTTTGAGAGATCGCCACGCCTGTGCAGTGGGTGGCAATAACAGAAAGCATTCAGACGGTGGTGTATTGTTTGTGACATATTGAAATATAGCCACAGTTAAGCCACAAACCGGTTGATCCGCCCCTGGTAAATCGAGAGTCTACTGTATTTAGCACCCCGTCTTACTAACCGTTCGGGTTATACGCACTCACGCTAACGTGTAATGGTAGAGTGATTGTGAGATGAAATGGAGGAACTACAGTTTAACGTGGGATCCGAACCACGGTGGAGGCCTGGCATTCCTCACATTTACAAGTTGTGATTAATACACGTCTTGTCAGAGTTGAAGGAAGGGTTTAGTAATCAGATAAATCTGTGCCGGGACCGAAGATTGAGCCCCGGACCCCCAGCACAGAAGTCTGACACCTTATCCCTAGACCACCAGGTCAGCTGTTTGAGACATAGTTGGCTGTTTATTTCTTTTATTTGAGGAGAGTAATAGAGATAATATCGTTAAACTTTAAGAGAAAGTTGCTCAACATCTGCTATTGGTTGTGCAGTGTGCTGGTTTGGTTGACATTCTTTGCTTAATTTTTCTGTACAGTGACGAAACAGAATGTAGAAGATGATAAATTAATTGAGATGGTCAAGATGTATCCTGCTTTGTATGATCATGTGCATAGAGATTATTAAGATGTAAAGTGATTCATTTTCACATCAACAATTGGAAGTATCCCTTTTTTCACTCGGGAAGTTAATAAATGACTTATGGCAGCAATCAGAGATAACAAATGTATTAATAATAATGCTTCTTCATTCACTTGATTTAGAAGAAGCAGTATTCTTTGTTAAATTAGTTGAAAAATGACACCTGGACACAGTGATCAAAGCCGGTACCTTTGGATTAGCATTCCAATCCTCTGCCACTGAGCTATCTATCAAGGTCATTCTTCACTCATGGTTTTAAGGTAGAGTCCGTGATGGATGTGTGGAACTCATCGGCTACTATTTAGCGAGCATAGTCGCAAGCTATAATTGATTACAATAACTATACATTTTTAAATAAAATGTAAATCAACACACAAGGTGTAAATCATTTTTCAACTAATTTTACTTAATTAGATGTTGCATTTCTTCTATTTATGTTACAAGTTATAAGTTGAAAATAATTTAATATTGAAATTTTAAAGATTTTATATTAGGTGTAATTAGTATTATGCCTTATTTACAGATGAACATGAAAGGCCCAATGGACAAGTTTATTAAGAGGTAACATCCAAATACATAGCATCAAATTGTTTTCGATTCTTCCGACTCGGGTGATGAGTTGGTGGAACCAAAGAAAAAATAACCAAACACATCATCATCCAAAAGAAGTTGCTCTTACATTACTTGTAAATATGATCCCTCTTATATTCAATTTGGTTTTATCACCATGAATGATGATGGAGATGCTACGCCAAAACCTTAATGCACTATTCTAAGATATGGAGGCTGACTATAAACAGCTACTATTACAGGCCGATATATGTTGGTTGTCAAGAGGTAAAGTTCTGTTGAGTGTGTTTGAGCTGAGGAATGTTCTTGATGATTGGATAGATAGACTGGCCTACTTGACCGGTATCTTTTCCATTTCAAATGAACTTAACACGTCCATGCAAGGAATAATGTCCTCTTGTTTTATAATGACCAACAAGATAGAAAGGTTGAAACAAAGGCTGAAAACATGGAAGAGTAGAGTTTACAGATGTTACTATGACACGTTTCACTATTTGGCTGATACTATTAGTGAAGGAGGTGAGAATCTTAACATAAAATCCTTGCACAAAGTAATTTTTCATAATTTGACAAAATTAGCAGAGTGGTTTGATTTCTACTTCCTAGAAGAGGAGGATCCACGGAAAGGGACTGGATGGACCCGAAAACCATTTATGAAATGGAATGATGAGATGTCTATTAACAAAGACGATAACCTGATTGACCTAGCCGCAAGTAAGAATTGAAAAATTATTTCCAAAGTGCAACTTCAGTTACTTCCTTCCGGATAAAAGTGAAAACAGAATTCTAAGATCTTTGTGAAATAGTAATGAAAACCATTTTATCACTTGCTCGACCTATCTTTGCAAGACTGGTTTCTCAACTTAGTGCAATTAAGACGAAGCATCATAGTAGTGTGGATAGTCCATTACGAGTGGCACTGTCCCCAATAGAGCCATGGCTTGAGAGAATGTACAAAAATAAGTAATCTCATTTGTCCCATTAAGTATTTATTAGGTTTTTTTTTCATTAATATCAATAAAACTGTCCTTCCAAAAAAATTATATTTTTAATATTCACTCCAAAAGCCAATCCCAGGGTGCCACTGAAAAAAATATACTGGTCCACCACACAGTAAAGTTTTGAATAGCACTGGTCTAAACAATCACTATGGCAAGAGAATGGCCGGGGAGGTTGAGATTCAAATTCTGCAGGGGTGTACTGAGGATGGCAAATGTGGCACATTTCCTCCGATTCAACCGTCCTCATCCCTAATACGAGTAGTTCAGGCCACCACGTAGGAAGACATCATCCGTCTTTGTTCTGTTCGGTCTTGTGCTGTGCTTTTAACTCTTTCTTCCAAACTTGTGATAGTATTGGTGTTGTCTCTCGGAACAGACATGTCTCAACTCTGTTGCAAACAGTGGGTCTGGTTAAACATACTATTCCTTGTTATAAATAGTTTGAGTCAAAGGACCAGTTGGTTTCAGAGCAAACAGAATAGAATTAGAAATATATTTTATAAAAAGGAATTTGTCATAAAATTGGTGAAACGTGTATAAAAGGTAAGATGTTTGTTTAGTGTACATTTACTAGACTGAGATCAAATCTAAGATAATAACGACCAGAGGAAATGAATCGGTAATAATCTGAAGATAAAGCCACATTTGGAAGGTAAAACATCTTAGATTGAAGTCAAATCTTAAGACTATCAAGTCTAAATCTATCAAGTCTAATACAACCCAGTCTGGCCAACATCGCGTGAACCTCTCTGTAGAGAGGTTACCTTGCTTGGTTCCACTATGGTGTAGCTTATAAGATAGGGTCATAGTGTAATCAGTCAAGGTAAGACTGCTACCTTGCTTGGTTCCACTATGGTGTAACTTAAAAGATAGGGCCATAGTGTAATCAGTCAAGGTAAGACAGCTACCTTGCTTGGTTCCACTATGGTGTAGCTTATAAGATTGGGTCATAGTGTAATAAGTCAAGGTAAGAATGCTCCACAATCCCTATTTAACACAAACAAGTGAGCTTCAATGAGTTAGAGCTACAGCGCCGTGAACTAATATGTACAAAACATTTGGGTTTTTCTTAAAACAATGCCTGCTATTTTTAATAAACCACATAAAATGAACAAACACCTTGTATGATGTCAATAAAAACTCATTACATATAACATTACTAGTATTTCAAACATCATAACTACTCAATTTAAATAAATGGTGAACAATTTTAACAAGTATTGGAGCATAACTCACTTTTTTTTAACCTATTAATCTTTGTATGTCATCTATAATTTGTTTATGGAGTCAAACTGGAAACGATAACCAAAATTAACAACTAAGTTTTTATAATTCCATCTTATGATCTTTCTTTAAATTAGTTTTATTTTGAAATGATCTATTTTCCCTTTCCTCAATACATTTTTCTAGGGTAAGATTTATTAATTTTCTAAGCGGATTATATAAGTGCCTATGAGCACTTAGCAGTAAGCACTTGTAAGGAGAGTAGTTAGTGTCACAATGTGTTTTCCCATTTTACTCTTTAGGGTAAGATCCCAGCTCTGAGAGAGCCAACATTTCTAAGATGCGAGTGCTGAGAGATGAATAGTCACCTCCTGTCTTCAAGTACTCCAGAGAATGTGTTTGTTGTGCGCAGTGCACAAGTTATTATGTATTTGATTAATAACTAAATGTTTCAATAATTTGATCAGTGGAATAAAATGAATATCACCTGTGGAATTTCTTTAAATGACAGGGTCATTGATCTGGAGGTTCACTTTGGAATTATATAAAAAATACATATTGTGGACCCGCTAACTAATTTTTAATATTTTGATGTGTCTACAAATTAAGGACTTCAATAAGTATAACATTAAGATTTTTAAAAACTTGAATTGAAAATGAGAATATTGTCACATAATTTTAATAGTCAAGACAAAAATATTGTTTATACATAAATTTAAATGACAAACAAATTTACACCCTATCCAAACAAGTCAACCAGAATCACAAGCCCCATTTCCTTATTTAGAGGTTTCGACTGCATCAAACTAGCATTAGAAATGGATAATTATATTTATTTAGATGTTTTAGTTTGAAAATACAAAAAGAAATTAGTGCTTTTAGGTATTCATTTGAAAATGATATGAAACTATTTTGAAGGATTATACATATTTTATTATTACTACTTTGACATATGGTAAACAAAAATACATAACACAATGTCCTGTTCAAATGACAAATAAATTGAATAATTATTTAGCTTATGAATTAGGATTTCACTTTGTATTTTTTTTATTTTAATACTGTTTATTTAGTTGTAAATTAGTTTTTATATTTGTTCGATTTGTGAATATTATAATGATTGTCTATAATCAAATAATAATATAAGAGATCCAGAACCTATTTTAGAACCAATAGTATAGGAACTAGAACCTTAAAATGTTTGTTTGGAGAACCCGAACATGCAGCACAACCAATACACTTAGTTTCGACTCTTGTTTTTCTTTGTGAATATAAAAAACACATTATGTATAAAATAAAGTGCAACGAGCAAAACAATTTGTAATAAATAAAATCATAGAATATTAGGAAAATGGTAGAGCACAAATAAAAGTAAAGACACTAACACATATTATATACACTTCAATATTTCAATGCTATTATAGCATCTTCCTCAGGAGGTAGTAGTAATTAGAGTCTACTAGACAACATCATGTTTAGTCCTACTACTATTACTACTACTACCTGAGGAAAATATTGAAGTGTGTGTAAATATGTGTTGGTGTTTTTACTTTTATTTGTGCTCTACCATTTTCCTAATATTCTATCATTTGATTTATTATAAATACTAAAATTGTGTCTCCTGAACTAATGTTTTAATTGCCCCAGCAATTCAATACCCTGTTTAGTGAGGCCAACAAACCAATAATCACACTGTCATACTGCTAACAGTCGTCTTTAGGGCTGAATGTACAGTTCAGTCTATATTGTAACAACATTATCTAACAGCTACTAAAGTTACTAGATCTAACTCAAGCCATGTATCACCGGCTGTCACTTTTGATTGATATTATCTATGACTATAAAATAACAATACTAAGTCACATGTTATCAAAGTTTCTTTCTACCTCCACTCTACTTTGATCGGCCCAGGATAAGGGGCTGTAGTGACATCTAAAATGTCGCAAGTACTTTTATCAACGCAGCTTGAACCAAGAAAATGTGTCTTAGATGGAAATTAAACCTAAGAAACTACCACCTATTGGACATGGTTCATAACCAGGGTAGATCAGTGAGGAGTCAAGTGGCTGGCACATCAAACTAATGTCCACCTGGGTAGTGGCTGGCACATCGAACTAATGTCCACCTGGGTAGTGGCTGGCACATCGAACTAATGTCCACCTGGGTAGTGGCTGGCACATTAAACTAATGTCCACCTGGGTAGTGGCTGGCACATCAAACTAATGTCCACCTGGGTAGTGGCTGGCACATCAAACTAATGTCCACCTGGGTAGTGGCTGGCACATCAAACTAATGTCCACCTGGGTAGTGGCTGGCACATAAAACTAATGTCCACCTGGGTAGTGGCTGGCACATCGAACTATAATACCGGAGACACTTGTTCAGATATTGACATTTTAACATCAAATGACCAAACAACTCAAATGGGTAGTAAGAGGGGAAAAAACCCACATCAAATGCCAATACAAGAACATCTGCTAGTACAGTGACAATTGCTCAGTGGTGACACAGGGAATGTCACTTATTGGAAACACAGCCATGATTATAACACAAGGTGCCCGTTCTACTCTGTGAACAGTTCCCTTGATCCAACAATTTTTAATGACCTTATAAATAGATTTAAATAGATTTAAGAATATTTTAGTCATATAATTTAGCAATAAGTTTCAAATTTAATCAATATATTTATCTAAGAAACCTAGTTTGTACAATATTTCTTGACTTTGCCGCCGGTGGCTAATCCATGCCATGTACATGTTTCATGTGGCGACGATAGCTGTTTTTCTGCCCCAGCACCGTCTGACAGATGTGACACTGTGTTGTGCCAAGGTGGCGTGCCATGTGGTTGTACCGGGACGCGCGGTGTTTGAAACTCTTCCCACAAACCTCGCACGGGAACAAGTCTGAACGCCCTGCGTTGCCTGCGATCCACATAGCCAGGCCTGGGAAAGAAATGCCAGGAAATTTCTACAGATACACCTTCTCATTATTAGTTACATTCCAACAGAAACACCCCCCTCGGGGCTCCAGGCTGTATTTTTATTGATACAGTTGAAATAAACCATTGTGGGTGAAAACTGTCATTTTGCACTATGTTGTATGTTAAGTGGCAGTGTTAAATTGGGAAGGAAGGGACTGTGGTGAGTTCATGTTCATAGTTTTAGCAACAATAAAATGTTTTAAGGCAAAATAAATCAAATGTTGATGCTTCACGTGTAAAACTCTACAGACGGTGAATATTGGTCACGGGCTTTAGGAAATTTGACTAAGACTTCACCCTTTTGTTTAGAAATTAGCTCTCATCAATTTGTAGTCATTCCCGTGAATAATATTCAACAATGTGTAGAACATTACATCAAACACCATATTATGTTCCCGGCCATGTTCCAAGCTGTCAGCCCCGCACAGTTTACTCTGTTAGGAATCCCCATGGCAAGTCAGTGTTCTGAGCCACAACAGATAAACAATAAACAAGCACAATCCATGCCACACTAGACAATTTTAGTGACGGGGCAGTGCAGTTGACAGTTTTATTAACATAGTTCATTGGTAAACTTCCAAACTTTTAATAACAAGATTTATTATTTGCAAAGACAAACTAAATGAAAAATTTTGTAAAAAGATCATCAAAGTTAGCTTGAGCTAGAAGCAGGCAACAAATATAGTTTTTTCTTCATTTAAAAGCCATGAACCATCTGAGATATGGTTTGGAATTATTTTTGTTCTCACTGCATCTTGTGAGTGTCCAGCCAAACTGTATTTTAAAATAACCGACTTCACATTTACCAGCCCCTTTACATAATTACCATAACATTTTCACACAACACATGTGAGATTATGTCACTCCATGTAGGTTTAAAATATTTCAGCCTAAGGCAATGGGCTACTGGGTAGTACGATCATTGAGACATTACCTTACACCTGTACAGTTTCAAATTGTTGTGAGACATATTCTTCTATAGTTTCTTCCTCGTTTAACATAATTGAATGCTCGCACATGTACATAAACATGGCTCAACTTTGGCAAAAGGTGTGTTGTAGAAGATGACATGTAAATTACCCGTTGACAGAAATTATTATAGAAGAAAGTGGAGTTCATGGAGAGGAGGAAGAGGGTGTACTGGATTGAAAATAAAGAAGGAATAAGTAATGGAATGGGAGTGGAGAGTAAGACAAGGAGGTCAGAGCATGGAAATAGTAGTACCTTTACGGCGACGAGTTTGAAGAAGATAATCTGTGTGGGCAGAGTTTAGCGTAGTCATGGGGGACTTCAGTGGCATGTTGAAACAGAGAAACAAGGAAATGCTTGGAGCAGATGACTGGGGAAGCAGGAATGTGAGAGATTTGCTAAGAAAATGGACAGATGGTGGGGAACTCATGGTTTAAGAAAAGGGAAAGCCACAAGGTGACCCGGTACACTGCTGAGTGCTCAAGGAAGTATGTTGTGGGCTACATTCTTGTGGACAAATTGGTGTGGAAAAACATCATGGATTTGAAGGTAATTCCATCGGAAAGGCTGTAGACAGTGACTATCAGTTATTGATGAATAATCTCAGTGTAAAGAATGAAAATAGAATCAGGAAATAAGTATAAGGTATGTAAATTGAAAGAGCAAGACTATAGAAAGAAGAAGATTCAGAAGGTTAATGGTGGAGAAAGCCAGCAGAAGGGCAAGCAACAAGAGGAAACGGAAAGAAACTTCTTTGTGGAATGCTGGAGTGGGCTATAATAGGGTCTTCAGGGAGTGGTTCCTAATGAGGATAGTGGAGGTGTACAAAGCAAGAAAGAAGGAAGCAAACAATAGAGGGAGGGAAAGAGAAGCTGGATGGAAATGTGGTCAGAGATTATGGCAAATAGTGAAGAAAGTAATATAATGCTGTATAAAATGGTTACGAGTAGATCGAAGAAGAGACAAGCAAGAGTGGCTATTTAGTAATGGCGGACAAGAAAGTAAATGAGGTGGATAAAAAAAGATAAACTTAAGGAAATGTGTAAGGAGCATTTGAATTGAATAAGAAGGATAGTAATGGAATGGAGTGAGATGAGACAAGGAGGGTCAGAGCATGAAATAGTTGTACTTAGGGACGAGTTTGAGAGATACTGTGTGGGCTAAGAGGAGGTCATGGCTATCACTTGGAAGGATGGTCAAAAGACACTGGAAAATGAAGGGTGAGAAGACGCCGGGAGTAGATGAGGTTAGTATGGAGACGCTAAGGGCAGCCAAAGTAGTGTGAATGCAGTGGATGTGTGGAAGGAGGGGAGGATTCTGGAAGACTGAGCTGATTGTTGCTTAATTTAAAAAGGGAGTTTAGAGGTGTGGGAATAGTAGGAGAGTGGTACTTATGTGCAAAGCTCTATGAGAAAGTGCCAAAGAGCAAAGTCAGTTGAGGGAGGAGCAGTTTGGCTTCAGACCAGGTAGGTCCACAGTCGAACTAATATTTGCCATGAGGCAGTTGCAGGAACACCATTATGAGTTCGAGAAGGATCTGATGACAATGTGTTTAGAAACAAGGTGTGGGAAGCATTGAAAAATAAATAGGTGGACTAGTGGGGAGAGAGAGAGCGTGAGCTGTGTGAAAGTGGGAGGGGAGAGGATGGAATGGCTTGAAACAAGAAGTGCGCTCTAGCTATTGTTGTTTGTAGTAATAATGGATCTAATGATGAGAGATGGTAGAAAGAGATAGGGAGGGAAACATGAAAGAAATGGTGTTCGCAGCAAATCACCAGAAGGTGTGGCGAAACAAGGAGCTAGGAGTTAAGGAAGCAATTGGATATAGGGAATGAGGTGGTAGAACAATATGGCATGAAGTTTAATGTAAAGAAGAGTGAATAAGTGATTACAACACGCAAGGAAATTAGGCACACAAGGGGAGTAGCAATAGGAGAACTGCAGAAAATGGAAAGTTTCAAGCACCTTGTAAATGTGGTAGGTAAAGAGGAACGCAAGCAGAGGCCTGGTCAGGAGTAGAGATGTGCAATATTGTAGTATGCATCAGAAGCCTGGGTGATGAACAGATATAAGAGCAGGATACAGACTAGGAGGGATAAGGGTGAGAGAGAGAGAGAATGAAGGAGGAACCACTCCCTGCAGGATAGGAGATTGGAGTGGTAGTGACATGTGAAGAGGGGAAGATGGTTTAAATGGAGGTGGGGGGCAAAAGCCAAGAGGAAGTCCCGGGGACAGGTGGCTATAAGAAGTGCGGAGGAAGAAAAGTGTGGGAAGACAGGAGTAAATGGAGAAGCTATGCTCGAGACAGACCCTGTCTGTGATGAACTGCGGTAAGTATTAACTGGAGTGAAAATGTTATTTTTGACTGTTGTAAATAAGTGATTTTGAGAATGCATAAGAATTTCTCAACTTTTCTCGGTTTTCCAGTTCTCTGAAAACCCTGATCTTGGTACCCATTTGGGTCAGGCGCATACATTTAATCACACTTATTTTATAGGGTTGATAAAATTAGAACTTTTGTACATAGATATTCCCATCACCGACAAGCGAGTCTTACAGTCAGAGCTGTTGCCAACATCAACATGGAGAGCATGAGATAATCCCAACTAAATCTAAACTGAAGAAAATCAAGTTTTGGCTGTAAGTGTTTATGTTTACCTTCAATGAGATATACACTGAACCATGGTTAGGAATATTATGATATTCCAAGTTGTGATTGTGTCAAGCATTGATTAATCAAACAGTTTATTAAAACAGCAACTTTATTAGCAAAACATGGCTTACAAAGAATGTACATTTTTATTATAACTTAATATTTCTTAAGGACCTAACACACAAGATGGTAATAATTTATTTTAAAACAATCCATATTGACACTTTGACCAACACGTATTTGATCAAATATCATTCGTTTGTTGGAAAAATAATATCTGTAAATGCACATAGAAGGGAACTTCCACAAGATCTTCATTGTTTTCAAGAAAGTTTCATCGTTTGGTGACGTTTTAATCCTTAGAACAGTGTTTCATGACCAGTTATCCCTGTATCAATGCTTATTGAAATAATATGTTTATAATTGAAATTATCTATTTTTTAAATAATAAGAAGACTAATTTAGTATTAAAATAAACGTTTTTATTTTGAGAATATTGTATTATTTTCAAAGGCCTGGTATATTATATTTAGAACTAATTTTATAAACTTTATTAATCGTTGAGGTTTGATCATTTTTTAGATGTTTTTTTAAAAAGTGATAATGAGGCTCTTACACTGCAAGACTCTACAATCACAGAAATAACAAGGCAATCTCCCAGAAAATGTTTTACCTTTAAAAATTGTTTCTACAAAGAATTGTTCATTACTAAACCAAAATTAAAATATTAAATTTTTCCAAAATCCTCGATGAAAAAGCATAACAACAACATTTAAAACATCATTAAAATAATACAACAATATTGAAAAAAACAATATCTTAAAGTGAATTAACTAATTTGTGTGTTGTCAAGTGAAGAATGCAGAAAAGTGCTCTTGGATGTGATTTCTAGTTAGATCATAGTAGTGTCAATCAACCACTCCTATCTCAGAGCTAAATGAAACAATAGAACACTGGTGAGGTGGTAATGTTCTCTAAAACTACAGCCAATAACCTCCACTTACTTGCAAACATAACAGGTTTAATGATAAGCTCACTTGTACTCTCATGCGTGTATCTATAACTAATCACTTCAGGGACTGGAAAAACACAAACAAGGTCTGTTAGATTGAGTGACATCTTGTTTATGTTTCTCTGGGTGAAATGTCAGGAAACACAATTTTAAAGAGGTGTTGTAGTCTAAGTTATATTTTGGCTTATAATTATCTATTTCCAAGTTTCTTGTTAATCAATTATTTCGGGTTTTATAGATTACACTTTCCAGCCCTCTTAAGTAATTATGCAGAATCTTTGATAAACAGTTCTTGTATACATTTCTCATTAAGTAGTCGGCCAATGGCGAAGGTTGAAAATAGAGTATTGTTCAAGTTTACATTGCTCCAGCATTTGTTCCAGCTGATGATTACAAATATCTAGTTCAGGACTTTCATATTGTGTAATAAACTATAGCTATCCTCAATATCAAGTGTTCAGAATAGTCCCGACACACCTAGCCCTCACATCCTGGTGCCTATATACACACACAGCCCTCACACCTAGATACACACCCAAACCAGTCGACTAGAAACAAAGTGAGTCTTCTAATCACCGAGACAAAGGGAGGAGTCAACAGTCCCGTTTCCCTCTGTGCCTGATGCCTGCTGCCGCGCAAAGTGCACAACATTGTGACGTCGGCGCATGTGCTCGCGCAGCTCATACTTCCTGTTCATGACAGCGTGGCAGAGCGGGCACTTGGTCTCGCCAGTGTGAGCCTTGAAGTGCTGACGCAGCGAGGCAGGGTGTTTGAACATCTTATGGCACTGATTGCAGGCGTAAGGCTTGATCAGTCGAGGCACGGCTACCAGAGGTCCTGGGAACACCATACAGCCTTTACACACTCGCTTCAACAACATTCAAACATATTAGCTATGTTATGCGAGTCCAGGCTTCGTGCTATTTCCAGCCCTTCAAAGGCTGCACTTGCTTACATTCACCGGCAAATAGCTCGCTCTGTCGGTGTATCCTATGAAATGTTTTCTTGACTTTAATAGCTTTGAAAAAAACCTGGTCTTAATGTCTTTCAAAAAATATATTTTTTATTGATTATTCGCACACTCTAGAAATCCATTATTTGTGCACCATATCTACCTATGGTATTAAGATGGCATATAACAAAAAAATAATTACTTGAATTTTTGTCCAATTAATTTAACTATTAAGTCTGAGCTTTTCAATCAAATGTCTAAATTAATTATTTATAGATAAATTTACTCTCAGTAAGGTTGTTAAACTAATTAGACACAAAAACTTCTTAGGTTTTTTTTTTTTTTTGAAATAATCAAAAAATACACACCCTCAAAGAAGGTGAATGAATTTTAATTATTTTAAAAATGGTTTACATAGTAAAATTACAAAATTTCCCCAATCTAGTATGAGTATTTACCAGAACAGTGTGGAATGTGTTGAGCTGCTCTACAGTTAAAATGAGGGGTTTTGGCATCAATATTTCCTCTTACCCTTAGTACAATTTACAGGGATTCCCTGGAGTAAAGTTTATAAGTTGTGGGTGAAAATTAATATTCCAGTATTTATATAATCAACAAAGATAAAATAATATTTGGTGAAACAAGATCTCTATCTGTATTTCGAATGATTTCATTTGATATTTATAATATTTTACTCACAGGCCAGAGACAACAATCTGCAGCTACTTCCGAGTGGTTCATTGTCCTAGTTTTATTTCCGATAGCAAAATATTTCACCGATATTGGAAATGTAAGGCAGAGCCTCTTGTAAAACTAACAAAACCAGGAACTAAATCATCCCTTGCGTCACTTATTCCACCCTTATTACAAATATAAAAACACACACTACCCTCACTGCCACCAAAAAATTATTATGAGAGATACCAGTATTACCTACAGCGCAAGATTAAATTGAGTGTAGGGAATGTAAGTTAAAAGTGTTTTATAGCAAAATATTCTTTGGACTAGATAAATAATTCATTAGAAAGAAAGAGTATGATTTTCTTGGCATGGTGACCTCAACAGTTGTTGAATATCTATCATGAGCATGGCAGCATTAGATGAGAAACTTTTTAAATGAAAAGAATATGTTGTCATCAAATTCCACAACACCCTCAACAGATATTCAACAACTGTTGATATCACCAGGTGAAGAGAATTAAACTCTCATGCTTCTACTGGAGAATTGGTATGAATAGAGCAACGTTATGTCCCACCTTGAATCCTGAATGTGTGGCCATACACAATAAACTTCATGGGCTTTATAGTTTGCCATCCAAGACAAAGATTGAGTTGGAAAAAGAATAGTATAGTTCACTAATTAGCTGCATTTAAGACTATAAATAATTCAAATAGAACAAAAGTCCACAAGTTCTTACATTCTGTGTGCTTTAATTTTTCCGCAAATTACACTATGTCGAAATAATTAGTCCCTATTGTACCAAAATAGTTATAAAGTTCAGACACATCTTCAGTATTTTTCACTTGACACAGTGGAATAGTTTTTACATATTAAACTATGTTTGTGTTTGGTTGCAAATGAGTTAAATGGCCTCAATTCAACAGCTTTACAAGCAAGTCTACTGAAAATTCTACTCAAAGTTACCAAGTTACATCTCGTTTTTTACCAAAAAATAAGCTTGACCATTAAATTTCAATAGTTAACTGTTTATATTACACATATGAATTATGATGCTAATGAGATGGAGATGAGGAAGGAAACCAGCTCAATAAGCCTGAACCTGGGTTTGAGCCCCATCATTGACAGTACAATCTACTGCGAGTGTGACAATAGTTTAAAGAGTGATCTCACAACTAAACAATATTTGGCAGGAATATCTACACTTAATTTGATGTGGCTAAATGTTGTGGATTAATAAGTGAAAAATAGAAACTTTTGAGTTTTAAGAATAAAAGAGCATGTCAGCCATTCTTTACAAACATACACCTCACCAAATGAATAAAGTATGTTTTTCCAGCTATAAAACTATACGAATTGAATGTAAAATGTTCCAAACTTACAAAACCACAGAAAATGTAGCCTATGTATTTTTAGGGGTAAGTTTATTATTTCTGATGGTAGAAGTTGGTGTTGCAGGTGTGTTTGAGACGTTGATGGCAGATTGGTGTTGCAGTGTGTTTGAGACAGTTTGATGGCAGAATTGGTGTTGCAGGTGTGTTTGAGACAGTTTTATGGTAGATGTTGGTGTTTCAGGTGTGTTTGAGACAGTTTTATGGAGATGTTGGTGTTTCAGATGTGTTTAAGACAGTTTTATGGTAGAAGTTGTTTCAGGTTTTGTGAGACAGTTTTATGGTAGAAGTTGGTGTTGCAGGTGTGTTTGTGACAGTTTTATGGTAGATGTTGGTGTTTCAGGTGTGTTTAAGACAGTTTTATGGTAGAAGTTGTTTCAGGTGTGTATGAGACAGTTTTATTGTAGAAGTTGTGTTGCAGGTGTGTTTGAGACAGTTTTATGGTAGATGTTGGGTTTCAGGTGTGTTTAAGACAGTTTTATGGTAGAAGTTGTTTCAGGTGTGTATGAGCCAGTTTTTTAAATCACTGGCTATACAGTTAGTGATTTCCCTCCATAAAGTTTGAAGCTATGTTATTACTTACCAGGCAAGACTGTAATTTGGTATAAGAAGATAGCCTAGATAAATGCACTGATCAATTTTTATATTTTTTTAATTATTCTCGGTATATAAAATAGGTGTAAAATATGTCACGTTCGTTACACCATTATACAACGACGGTTGTGGTGGTCTTTTTCCAGCTTGAAGTAAATAATAGGCCTAAATCATGATGTGCATATTACTAGATGATAGCCTATGCTTAGTATGTGGTTTTTAGATAATTATTTTCAGTAATTCTAAATTTTCTGGCTTTAATGAGATTTTATTTCATACCAAGGTTTTCTGACAATTTAGCCTTATTTACGGTACGTAAAATCCATTAAAATAAGGATGTAGGCCTATCCAATGGAAGGTATATTAAGCTGTCGATTATAATAATGTGCTCTGTGGTAAGTTTTTGAGCTTTTTTTTATTTTAACTTCCTCATTGGCATGATCCTACTTTTTTACTGTTTACAGATTATCGGGCCTTCAAATCAGATGGCAAAGTGTTGTAAGAACATGAAAAATGATCCAAATAGATGGAAAGAATATCTTGAAAGATAGACAAAGGAAGATGGAAGCTAGAAATAAACAGAAAGTTAAAAACGAATTAACGTTTGTGCGCTGAAAAAAAAAAAAGACAAGCTGAGGCAACAAATGTATGGAATGAAAAAAAAAATTAACGGGAAAATGCTGTTGAATCAGAACTTGGATCTTACATAACACCAAGAATTCTTGGAAAACCAAAAAAAGTTTGTTTTCAAACGACTGATCAGAGAAAACTTTGGGCCTTCTGTAAGACTTTGTTTAAAAACAAGAAAAAGGGATCTAAGAATGCAAAAGAGTGTAATCGATTTTTACCACAAAGATGAAGTTAGTCATCAGGCTCCTGGAAAGCGCGATGTAAAGTCTGTAAGAGATCCAGTGAGCCAGAAACAAGGCTTATTCCAAATTAGACATGGTCATGGGCATTGGAGAGGCTTATCAACAATTAGACATAGTTAAGGGCATTGGAGAGGCTTATCAACAATTAGACATAGTTAAGGCATGGAGAGGCTTTCAACAATTAGACATAGTTAAGGGCATTGGAGAGACTTATCAACAATTAGACATAGTTACGGGCCATTTGAGAGGCTTATCAACAATTAGACATAGTTAAGGGCATTGGAGAGGCTTATCAACAATTAGACATGGTTAAGGGCATTGGAGAGGCTTATCAACCATTAGACATGGTTAGGGCATTGGAGAGGCTTATCAACAATTAGACATGGTTACAGGCAATGGAGAGGCTTATCAACAATTAGACATGGTTATGAGTATTGGAAAGGCTTGTCAACAATTATACATGGTTATGGGTATTGGAAAGGCTCAACAATCTAAGCAAAGTAAACCCAATGAAAACATATCCAAATCAAAGTTTTATAGCCTGCGACCGCTATTTTAAAATCTGGAACTGTCTTTCCAAAAACACAAAATGAAATGCTTGATGCAGTATGCTGTGACACAAGTTCCGACAAATGAATGTGATAAATGTGAGACTAGCTAAAGAGTCTTCTCGAGAAAGATGTTGGTTTAGAGAAAAAACCCAAATGGAAAGAATGGAAGACCATCAATAACAGACCAAAACTTGTAGAGAGTAACACTGTATTGCGGAAGATGATAAATGAACTCAACTCACAACTGCCTGTGTTTAAAAAAACACACCTATGTCAAGAGAAAGCAGTCTAAATATTTTATCAGGAATGCAATAAGTCCATAGTAAAAAAACCTAGTCAAACCATTATGCAAATAGACTTGGCAGAAAACTATTCAATAGTATATCAGGATGAAATTCATAGCGCACACAGCGAATGTCATGCGCAAGCAAACTATATTTTATCTTGCTGCATTTTGACATCGATTAATTCAGAAGCATTATTACAGGTGTCAGTGAAATTTATGTTTTCAGATAATTGTGATGTCCAATTCAAGAGCAGGTATACAGTTTCAAACGTGTTACTCTAAAAAAAAATTGTTGAGGTAACATTGCACTAGAATTTCTTCACCCCGGGCATGGAATAGGTGGCGCCATCAAAGAAACAGTGTGGAGAAGTAAAAGGAAGGCCAGATTTTGTAATAACTGCTTATGATTTCTACAAATAACAAAGATGTTTGTATTTTGTATGTATCTCAAGCGGATGTACAGTACTACGAGCAGATACTTAACAAGAGGAAGGAAGGAACTTGCTGAAATTCCAGGAATCCAGTCAATGCATCACTTCAGGGCTTATGATGAAAATAACATTCTCATCAGTACCACAACAGAAGATTTAATGTTAAAAGTAAACATTTTTGGGAAATCTGAAGATGAAGACAGTCAAGAGGACCAAATCAGTAGTGTTCTTAGCCGTAAGAGGTACTAGGATGTATATAGCAACTCATCCTACAATGCCGAAGAACAGAGTCATGGGAATGAAATGAATGTTATGGCCTATACCTCAAGAAAATATTTCTCCAGAAACATATGTCTTGGTGAAAATTATAAGTACAAAGAGAAAAGAGTTCAGATATGTTGCAATGTGTCAAAGTAGAGTTAAGGCGATGGGGAAATAGATGTTTCATTTTTAAAAAGTTATGGCAATGAACTGAAGTGATCCAATAAATAATGAGTTAATTTTATAGTTTTGACTAAGTCTTTCATACAAATTTAATCAAGTCTTTCATAAGTATTTAAGTTAATTTTAATACATATTAATTTTTCACTTGAAAATGACCCTTTTTAAAGTTGCACAATTTACCTTAAAATAGGATATAAAAATGTTTTTAAGACTCATTTATCATTTTAATATCATAATTTCATTAAATGTAGCTGTAAGAAATTTTTATATTAAATAAACCATTTTTTGAGAACGTTTTCATTTTTGTCACATCCGTTACATCCTACCTTGTCACGTCCTTGTACATTTTAATTAAAAATAATTTGTTGTCCAATCATAATGGTAAACATACCAAATCGTAGCTTTAAACTTGTGGTATTCTTTAAAAATAGTGAATATTTTTATCTTTTATAGAACCAACAGAGTTTTAGAGATGTATGATCCTATATATTATTTCTGTTGTCAACATCCCTTTTCCTCAACTAATACCAAGCCTACAGCAAATAAGGTATCAGCGAATAAGATTTTTTACCCAGACTTCTGACATAGCATACTCAGTTTACGTTAAAACATTGTTTAAAATTTAAGTCAAAAAAAAAAACTATATATTACTTCTGTTGCCTTTGCAATGACTATCAATGTCACAGGGAGAGATGCTTCAAAGAGCTGGGTTGTACCTGCCAAATGGTGTATTTACTCAAGGACAACTCTATGTAGCCTTTTCAACAGTCACTAAATCTAACAATCTTTTTGTATCAATTACCGAAAATGACAATAAAAAATTTCAAGATGATTACATTCTGACATCAAATATTGTATAAACTATAACTTTGATCATTTTCAAACTTTGTACAGTTTTACAGTTAAGTGAGATACACCATTGTACTTGATTAAAACTGTTATCAACTATTTAGTTTTTATTTACAGCATCAAATATGTATCTGAATGTCATGTCCGTTACAAAAGAATGGCCGATGTATGACTGTTGAATTGAATAGAGTACACAAGGATAGGAAAGTGTAGAGAGAGTGTGAGGATGAATTAAGTACGAAGCAGTTTCTTGACTACCCTCTGATAAGGTATGTATCTTTAAATAGTTTTAATCCACACACTGAATGTGTTGCAGTAATCTCTTCAATCAAATACTAAAAGCTGGTATGGAAGGAATATATGGTATAAACAACTACTGAGGCAATCTTTTATTTATTTTGGTCCAAGTCTCGAGTCCCTTCATCTCAACTTAATGGTGGTTCTTTCAAACTCATTTCTGCAATTTAATATAATATATTATCGGCTAATGTTGCTATTACAATATAATCTATTTTTAAAAAATTTTAAATCTATGAAATCTCATGTTTTCTGCTTGTTTACCCTGTTCTATGAAATCCCCTCATGTCCCCAGATGTTTACCTTGTTCTATGAAATCCCCCCTTTTTTTTCTCCATTTTATGAAATCCCCTTATGTCCCCAGTTGTTTACCCTATTCTATGAAATCCCCACATCTCCAGTTTTAAAGGCACTGGACTTTGAGTGAACTACAAACCAGTTAAATCTCTACTAACCCAAACTATTAGTTTCCAGACACACTTTATGTTAAGTGTAATACAAACATTATTTTATTGAGATCAGAACTTATTGTCCTAATATTTTAGAAACCTACTTTGAGATTGTGTCACTATGAACGGGTTAAAGAATGGACTGTTAGTTATTCTGTTTTAAGTTGGAGTTCAGTGAGATCTTAGTGAGACATTATAAATCACCTTATCCCTAGTATAGTTTAAAATAGCTGTGACTTTTTTTTCATCGGGTCTTGCAACCCAAAGCCATCCTCACTATACCAAACCAGGATCAAACCCAGATTTTCACGTCTTAGGAAACCTAAACATTATTTTTTAGTTTATTCTTTGTAGTCAATTCTCTCACATGCATATAACCACAACTTTGCCGCACAGTAAAGGGTGGAAAGAAGACACCAGAATCACACTTGGGGGAAGAATTTAGATTAGAGTTAGGGTTTGTATTAACTGGACCAAAATGTTATTTTGACTATTGTAATTAAGTTTCATATTTGTTTAGTTAATATGTTAAAGTTTCAAAAATTTGTTAAAATGTCATTTTCCATGTCACTTGACACCCTGTCCATGAATAATTGGTTCTGAACCACTAATAACTAGTATTAGAGCTTTAAAACAAATTTAACTTTTATTTTTACCTGCTTTGGTGGTCGCATGGTCTAACACGCTACTCTCTAAGACTAGACTGCTGAAAACGGGGAGATCAAGGTTCCATCCCAGCCAGGTGCACTGGGAGTGATTTTCTAATCTCCCACTCAAATGCAGGTGCATTACCTATAAATTAAACCTTCCTAATCCCCAGCCCATTAGTGTAGTTAGTATATAGGTGTATACCTCAAGTATTCGAGGACCAATCTCTACTTTATACCCATAAAAAATATAAAATACCAGTTGATAAAATGTTTTTTGGGGCGTTTTATTCTCGTCAGTAGGAAGATTTATTTTGAGGAAATTGCACGCAAATTAAGAGGTTTACTCTCATGTTGCATATTACTACTGTACATTCAATCTGGGGTACCAAGTTGTCTTAAGGGGGACTTAACTCAATGTATGTATATCTTTATGAGACTCTTTGGTGAGCCAGGTTTATTATGACTTGCGTTGTTTGGAGCACCCCTGCGACGTCACCACAGTTGACTGGAGTATCTCACCTAATATCACCCTCCAGCAACATCTTGGTGCCTGGAGAAGTGTTTATTTTGCTTCTAAAATAGTTTGAGCCACAGGATGGGAGGGAGAGGTTAAGGCTCGTAATTGTTGAGTTTTTATAGCAAATCTTTTTTACACTAATTACAAATGGTTCCAGTAGCCTAAATTAATTTTCTAAAGTGAAATTTACAAGTTGTGATTAATACATGTCTTGTCAGAGGTGAAGGAAGGGTTTGGCAATCAGATAAATCTGTGCCGGGACGAGGTTTGAACCTGGACCCTCAGCACAGAAGTCTGACACCTTACCTCTAGACCACCAGGTCACCCTTGTTTGGTATAAAGCCTCACTTGAGGCATACTAGGTCTGACTATGAAACTGGCCCATTTTATTGAGTCTAGCTAGGTATTGTCTTGTTTGGTATAAAGCCACACTTGAGGCGTACTTGGTCTGACTATGAAAATGGCCCATTTTATTAGAGTCTAGGTACATGTTGTCTTGTTTGGTATAAAGCCTCACTTGAGGCGTACTAGGTCTGACTATGAAAATGGCCCATTCTATTAGATTCTAGCTAGGTATTGTCTTGTTTGGTATAAAGCCACACTTGAGGCGTACTTGGTCTGACTATGAAACTGGCCCATTCTATTCGAGTCTAGATAGGTGTCGTCTTGTTTGGTATAAAGCCACACTTGAGGCGTACTTGGTCTGACTATGAAAACTGGCCCATTCTATTAGAGTCTAGTAGGTATTGTCTTGTTTGGTATAAAGACACACTTGAGGCGTACTTGGTCTGACTATGAAAATGGCCCATTCTATTAGAGTCTAGGTACATGTCTTGTTTGGTATAAAGCCACACTTGAGGCGTACTAGGTCTGACTATGAAAATGGCCCATTCTATTAGAGTCTAGCTAGGTATTGTCTTGTTTGGTATAAAGACCACTTGAGGCGTACTTGGTCTGATATGAAATGGCCCATTCTATTCGAGTCTAGTAGTGTTGTCTTGTTGGTATAAAGCCACATGAGCGTACTTGGTCTGACTATGAACTGGCCCATTCTATTAGAGTCTAGCTAGGTATTGTCTTGTTTGGTATAAAGACACACTTGAGGCGTACTTGGTCTGACTATGAAACTGGCCCATTCTATTAGAGTCTAGCTAGGTATTGTCTTGTTTGGTATAAATCCACACTTGAGGCGTACTTGGTCTGACTATGAAACTGGCCCATTCTAGTATACTTAGGCCCAATCTTCCAATGTCATGTTCTACTCGTTAGGACTTAACATGAGGTTAAGTGATAACCACTCCTTTTGATTTTACAATGCCTGGTTAGCTCTAATGTCCATGTAAAATAGCTCTTAAAGTTAAGGCAAGGTCTTTCTTCTGATTGGCAAACATAACTTCCCCATTAACAATGTTTTTAAACACCCCGTCATATTGTTTTCAAGGCAATTGTTATTATCAAAGCGAGGTTACATTTTTCTTATGAAATGGCTGATTTGTTTGATGATGATGACTTTGAAAATGAGTTACAAGTTTTATGGAACCCAAGACTTCCAAGACCAAGGATATACTTGGAACGGAAGAATTTCCTGGAATTTTATAAAAAGGAAGAATTTTTCTTATATTTTAGTTTAAGCAAAAAGTGTTAGAAATTCTTGACGTGATTGAACACCTACTAGAATTGTTTATTTACAATTGTTTGTATTTAATTATTAATTCAATCAGAGAATTTCCTCTTTGCTAAAATTGCAACTTTGTGTTTTATGATTTTCAATAGACATTTTAAGCACAAAATAAATACGATAAATTGAAATTTGCTTTGATTGATTTGTTTTCATAACAGTTCATAGACATTGTAATGACTTGCTTATATTCTTTTTATCAAATAAAGCTAATCAAACGGTTTTAAACAAACCTAGCGTTCCAAGAAAGTTAGTGATAAGAACTAATGGAAAGCACCTTCTTAATTTAAAGAGCACATAAAAATAGTATATAGTAAAACACAACACCAAGTTTAAACAATGATTAAACTTTACAAATAGTTAAGTAACGAGGATTTAACGAGACATTGTAAGACTGGCTTTAAGTCTGACTATGAAACTGAGCCTTAATTCAAAAAGTTGCTCATCAAATGCTATGCTCATGACAAATCCTTAAGAACTGTTGATATAACTAGGCAATATTTTTGTTATTAAAAACACTGCAAGTATATTTGCCTTAACATGCGTTCCCGCCTAGCCCACCATGAAAAATCAAACAAACCTCTCGTAAACTGAGCCCAGACCTATAGTTCTAACAATAGCTAGGTGGTGATGTTGTGTCTCTTGCGCAGGTGCACCTTCAACTCGTACTTGCGGCTCAGCTGCTGTCTGCAGATAGGACACTCTGTCTCCCTGTGTGGATCTTGTAGTGCAGGCGCAGCGAGTCTGGATGTTTGTACACCTTGGTGCACAGTTCACACTCGTATGTATGTACCAATGTGCCATCGTCCTGTTGGATGAGACGCACACCACCACGCCCTGCAACCCACACCTGACACTCACAATACCACGTGTGCGTCCAATCGGCACTCAAGATGTTGTTAAAACAACAAAGTTCCCTTAGCTTGGTCGGTAGCATGTCCAGCCACTGAGCCAAGATGCTCCAGTTCAATTTTGGGCATGACCGAGAATTGTATCTTTGGTTTCCCCTTTCCAGTGATGGCTGGGTGTTAGTCTATTCTAGAGATAAGCTAGTTTGTAAGGCATATGCTGATACATCCCCTACTTTGCTAAGCACAAGTTTATGTTATATTTTCCAGAGTAACAGACTCCTAGGAACTTATCAAAAGAATATGTCTTTTTACATCATTTTATTTTAATTTGTCTATTTAACTCAATTGTGATTAAATTGCAAGCTCTGAAACTAGAATGAACCTATGGAAACAGCTTTGTATAAATAATGTTGTGAATTAAAACTTGCTGATTGTTTTCAAACTGTCTTAATGATCCAGTTTGTTCCAGATAACTATAACTTTCTGCCTAACGACTGGTTTCTTGTATTTAATTAGTTAACCACAATATAAGATAATTTAATTTACAAAGTAATTGAAAAGGGTGACCAGGATTTCATAATACAATCTTTAGGTACATAAATGACTAAAGGTGCAGAGGTATAAAACATGTATTGATGATGTAATCCCAAAGTAGATCAGACCCTACCACCAGTACAAGTCATACTTGCATACACAATGTGATCGTCCGTTGTGTCTCAAACTGTGGAACCATAGGGAAAGAGCCAAAAAGTACAAGAGAGTTATAACATGATAAATTTGCTTAAAAACATACCAGTAAAAATACTCGCATTTCCTATTTGATAAAATGTACATTCATTGAATTATCATCTTCAGCAAGGGACAGGTGGGTAGTAGTACGCCAAGGGGACGGGTGGGTAGTAGTACGCAAGGGGACGGGTGGGTAGTAGTACGCCAAGGGGACGGGTGGGTAGTAGTACGCCAAGGGGACGGGTGGGTAGTAGTACGCCAAGGGGACGGGTGGGTAGTAGTATGCCAAGGGGACGGGTGGGTAGTAGTACGCCAAGGGGACGGGTGGGTAGTAGTACGCCAAGGGGACGGGTGGGTAGTAGTACGCCAAGGGGACGGGTGGGTAGTAGTACGCCAAGGGGACGGGTGGGTAGTAGTACGCCAAGGGGACGGGTGTGGGTAGTAGTACGCCAAGGGGACGGGTGGGGTAGTTAAATACGCCAAGGGGACGGGTGGGTAGTATGTGGATGGTCTACCACTGGCTAGTGTTTGAAAGAGTCGCCTAGACTAACAACAGCCTCTTAAATGTATAATTACAAGTATTTACTATCAAGTGACATCAATAACTTTCACGCCTTATTGAGCATCTTTTGTTGTATAATGAGAAAAAATTCAGAAAATTAAAAAAAGTGTGGTAAAAAATACTATTTTTTTTAAATTTTATCTTTTCTTAAGCGAAATAAGGTTTATTGCTTAACCTTCACCATTTCATTTACTAATATCAAGCAATTGTACATTTCTTGCTCCAGCTCTTTCTATTTGTCCTGACTGTTACAGTGGTTAAGGGTCAGGAGAGTAGAATTTAAAGGTGTATCCACATCTGCATGGAGGGAGTGGAGAGAACCATTTTGGAAAAACTACCAGCAAACCAAATAATCCTTACCATTTTTCACAAATGAACATATCTGACATATAGTCACTAGATCTACTTTCATGTGTCCATAAGCAGGCGCGGATACAGGGGGGGGTCAAAGGGTCAGCTGACCCCCCTGTGGTGTTTAGAAAATTAATTTAAAAATGTATATTTAGAAATAAAATACTAAAAAATTAAATCATACAAGTTTTTATCTTTCCTAGGGATGTGCGAATGTTCTTTTAGTCTCAGGTGAAGCAAAGATTGAAGCATGCCAAGAAAGGTTGAAGCTGAAACCAAATACAGTTTTTTTTATCAAATAACACTATTATTAATTTTTAAATTATCTAATAATACTTCTAAATAAAGAGAAAGTTTAGTAGGGAAAAAACACACTATATTATATTATTTTTATGCTGACATATCTGAGTTTATTCCTGCTTGCGTTATAGGTAGATATAATTCAATATCAAGTTAGTGTTAAAATACTTTTTATTGCTGTTATGTGATTATTATAATTTATTTAAATGGGTAGTAATTAGTGATTTTCAAATATTTTCGTTATTTATAGAGGTTTTATTTTATCTTCAAAACTTCTCAAGATGCTAAGGTGGTTGTCGAAGTGACGACGTCGAATCGAAGGTGACTTAGGCTTCAACTTTGACTTTGACATTTCGAAGATTTGCACACCCCTACTGAATTCCTAGTGCAGGCTGTTCACCTCATACACCTGTCTTCAACACAAGTAGTGGACCGAGTTAAAGAGGGGTGGAGTGTGCTATTTTTAGAAAGACTTACCCCCTTCCAGTGAAAAGTACGTTAATCTGTTTCAAACCAGTCAGAGGTAGCTGGAAATATTTACTTTTAGAATACCGGAACGATTCGTTCGAGTGGCCTTAGATGAGGAACATTTTACGTGTGCGTTTCGTTTTGTTAATGCTTATGTGCAATAAAGTGTAATTTATAAATATTTCAGTCTATTTGTGATTATAATGACCTATGATGGTTTTCTTTACTCTTAGTAAACTGTGAGTGTGGTAATTATGTTTTGTTTTTTATGGTTATTGTGCTACTGCCTATTGTCATTGTGATACTGTGACTGTGATACTTCCTCCTGCTATTCAATTTTGTGTTAAATTATTGTCTTTGCTAGTTATGTGATTTGAATGCAAGTATTGATATTATAATGTCAAAAAGAAAGGGACAGACGGATTTATTTTGTTTTTTCAAGAAAAAAAAATCCTGAATCAACAGGAAACGAAACTGTGGATTTAATTGAAAATAGTGCGTCAGTGAACTTAGTTTGTGACTCACCCTCAACCAGTGGATTTAATTCAAATACTAAAATCTCTATAGAAAGTGTAGGACCAGAAAAATTTGATATTGGCAACTTTGTTGGAGCTGAAACTATTTCCGATGACTTAAAATACCACATGCTAGTAGAACCGTGGACTCCACCACTAAGCTACAAGTTCCCTAATGTTGTTCAGTCAGGAGGCATTAGACATTTTCAAAGATCATGGCCGGACAAGTTTGTTTGGTTGACGTACAGTGCTAAGGACAATGGCGCTTATTGTATTGCATGTGTACTTTTTGGATCAAAGGAAGGAGGTAGGAGTAGAATATCTCTCGGAAGCTTTGTACGGACTCCGTTTCTAAACTACAAAAAAGGAAATGAAATGCTTTGCGGACACGCCTCCAATGAATATCATAAAACAGCAATTATAAGATGTTCTGAATTTAAGAATACATTTGAAAACAGGACACAATCAGTTTAAGTCAGACTAAATTGTGAAGTGAAAAAAAGAATTGAAGAAAATCGAGCACGTTTGATACCCATGATAAAGACAGTTATACTATGTGGCCGACAAAACTTTCCCCTAAGAGGTCATCGTGATGATGGAGAGCTTAGCGAAAACGATAGCACAGAAAATGAGGGAAACTTCCGAGCACTTTTAAGATTCCGTATTGATGCCGGTGATAGTGATTTAAAAAATCACATAAAAACAGCACCCAAAAATTCAACGTTTATTAGTAAAACAACTCAGAACGAATTAATTGAAGCTTGTGGAGAAGTTATCCTTAGTAAAATTGTTAAGTCCATTAAAGCAGGGCAATTTTTTTCGGTACTAGCAGATGAAACAACGGATGTTGGAGCAGTTCAACAGATGAGTCTTTGTGTTAGATTTCTGGACATAGTTTCACTTAAAATTCGAGAAGAATTCTTAGGTTTTGTGGAAGCGAGAAATCTCAGCGGCGAGGCTCTCACAAACTTACTTCTTGAAAAATTAAACAATTTGGGACTTAAAATTGAAAACCTGCGTGGTCAAGGGTACGATGGAGGGTCTAACATGTCTGGTAAAATCAAAGGTGTGCAAGCTCGTATTAGGGAAAAGCAGCCTCTTGCTATATATATGCACTGTGCTTCTCACAAACTAAATCTGTCCATTTCTAAAGCATGTTCTTTAACAAGAGTAAGGAACGCTATTGCTGTGGTCAGTAACGTAACAAATGAAGTAAGAGAATCCAGTAAACGAACAGATTTAATGAAAGCAAAAATACATGAACAATATCCTGAAGAAACAAAGTGCAAACTCAAAACACTTTGTGAGACGCGTTGGGTAGAACGACACGATGCATTTTTACAATTCTTACATGTTTTTGATGCAGTTGTATGTTTCCTACAAGTATTTGATGCGGAAGCACCATCATCAAAGTGAGCACTTTTACTCACCTCAGTTCTCAGGTTTGACTTTATTATAACTCTGCATATTGTTTCATTTATCTTCAGTCTAACAGTCACGTTGTCTCGTCAGCTTCAAAACCCTTCGTTAGACCTGAAAAACTGCTTTTATATGGTAGCAAATGTTTTAGAGACATTGAAAGATTATCGGAATAACCCTAATAAATATACAGAAGTCTATAATGAATCGGTGAATTTGGCTGTAAAACATGAAATTGACATCACTATACCAAGGACCTTTCGAACACAAACTCATGGGCCAAATGTTGCTGCATATAGTCCTGAGGAATATTATAGACTAAATGTCTACCTGCCATTTGTGGACTATCTTATTTCTGAACTGTCAACTAGATTTTCATCAACTGGACATGATAATATTATCACATTGTACGGTTTAATACCAGCATTTGCTAACCAAGACAATGAAATTTTATTACAAGCAGCTCAAACATATGCTAATGACCTTCCTGGGACTCCGTCAGAACTTCGTGGAGAGATTGACTTGTGGCAACAACGCTGGAAACATAAATCTAAGGCAGAGTGTCCATCTAGTGCGGTTGACAGCTTAATGCATGCTTCAGATGGTTTTTACCCAAACATTAAAGTTCTTCTCCACATTTTGTCTGTTCGTCCCGTGACTACTTGCACTAGTGAGAGATCATTTTCTAAACTAAGAAGGTTAAAGACATACTTAAGGTCAAATATGGATGAGGAACGATTAAATGGTTTGGCCATGTTAAATATTCATCTAAGCATAGAAGTTCATCCTGATGAAGTTTTGGAGAAATTTGCTCAAAAGAATAAGAGGAAAATGCAATTAATGCATTTATAAAATATGAGGTACGTTTGAACAATGTTTTGTATAGGTTTTATAGTTATTATTATTATTAATTATTATTATTAGTAGTAGTAGTAGCAGTAGTAGTAGTAGTAGTAATTACTGTTGCTTTAAAAAGATACTTGCTATTGACATTATATAATTTTAATTTTTGTGGATTTCTAGAGTTATTTAGGTGACTACGCTGAGAAATTGATCAGACAAAAAAAACTATCACATTGCTATAATGCATTTTCAAACGTTCTAAAATATTCTTATTTTACTTAAATAATAAGCTTACATTATTAGTAATTATGTTATTTATAATTAGCTTGACCCCCCTATGAAAATTTTCTGGATCTGCGCCTGTCCATAAGTAAGTCATGCAAACTGCAACTGTCACTTTTGATAATAAATCAATACCTCCAATAATATTAACAATAACCATGTATTTTGATGTAAATAAAAAATAAGAATTTAAGAAAACATTTGTGTTTTAAAATTTAAATTTAGAATATTGTCATACCATTATTTTCAATCTATTGATACTAAATAAAGTTTTTAAAGACAAACCTTTTAGCAAATTATATCAACTATCTCAATTATTTTTATACAAATCAGCTATTTGCTTCAGTTCCTGTCGCAGTAATTAGCAGGCGTGCGAGCACCAAACCAACCCCAGTTTGTATTTTCAATTGGAAATACCCGTAAGAAAAACATTTTTAGATATTATTATGAAAACAATTAAACAATTTTTATATATTAATTATAGATTTCTGGTCCTTAATCTTGTATGTTGTGGCAAAATGAAGCATTAAATTGTGCCATCGTCTAACACCTCTAAATAACAAGGAGAAATGTATTTTTGTGCCAATATTCAGGTTTACCTGCTCTTTAACACCTAGTGATCCCCACTTAATTTGGTGGAGTGACTTGTGTCGGATAGTGATGGCAGCTATCACTAAATAAAGTAAATACTATGAAACATAATTAAAACACAAGGGTTCAGAAATTGTGTTCCTACTTGGTTCAAAATATAATAAGTTTACAATAAAAATAATTATTTTCATAGAATATTTTAGAGTTTTATGTGTTTTTTTTTAAAACAAACAGGCATAATTTCTATAAAATACATATATGGATTAAATAGTCAAACTGTTATCTTTGTTAGTTAGGGTTATAACCGTATCTAGATATTATATTTTTTAAATTTAAAAATGACACTTGGACATTTGGAATCAGGACCTCTGGCTTAGTACGCCAATGCTCTAACCACTTATCCAGGGTAATTCTTAACTCATATTTTAAGGCTTTGTCAGCTAAATATGAGTGATCACAGGATGGTACAGTGGTACTAAGCCAAAGATCCCGGGCGTCACAAGTTGGTGATGTGATGGTTGAGGAGAACACCCAACAGCTCTTGCAGGCGAGCTAGCATCGCTAGCTCAATTATTTCTCAGTTGTTTGTGTGGTTATTTTAATCATTAGTACACAACGAAACCCTGACCCCGACCAATGTGGTCACTTTAGCTTGTCCAAAAATGGGAAATGGGGAATATTAAGGGCAAGAGTGGATGAATACCAAGTTCCTTACAAATGGACCGCTAGAAAAAATTACTATATCTACTTTCATAGTTCAAGTCATGTGTGATCATATTTAGCTACAAGCCAGTTTGTCAAGGAGCAAGACTATATTTAAAACTATTTAGATAGTTGACAAGAAAGCTGTTCACTTACCAAACACTGGAGATCAACATTATCTCTCTTCTCATTTGTAGCTTCTAGTTTCTTTACAGGATAACTGTCAACAAGTCGAGCTTTGTCAACAAAAAACTATTCTTCGCAACTTCAACTGACCGAGCACGCAAGTTTTAACAAGCCCACGTATTGTAAGAGCGTACGTTTTGTAAGAGTGGACATTTTCAAAGAGTCGACGTATCGTCTTAGCAGACTTTTATAAAAGCAGACGTATTGTAAGAGTGGACGTATTATAAGAGCGGACATTTAGTAAGAACAGACTTTTGTAAGAGCTGACGTTTTGAAAGAGTCGCATTTTATAAGAGCAGACTTTTGTAAAAGCGGATGTTTTGTAAGAGAAGACGTTTAGTCAGAGTCGACGTTTTGTAAGAGCAGATGTTTTGTAAAAGCAGACGTATTGTTAAGAGTGGACGTATTGTTAAAAGAGTGGACGTATTGTTAAAAGAGTGGACGTATTGTTAAAAGAGTGGACGTATTGTTAAAAGAGTGGACGTATTGTTAAAAGAGTGGACGTATTGTTAAGAGTGGATTTTTTGTAAAAGCAGACGCTTAGTAGGACCAGACATATTGTAAGAGTGGACATTTTATCAATCATAAGAGCACATGACACATTGTTTAGTCGATATTTGTCCACAACAGTGTAGGTGTTCCTTTATTTTAATAGATGTTGAACATGAATCAAATAAAATGTGTGATGTGTTAAATACAAGCAGATTTGTTTGTAGCAATCAAGCATCCAAACAAGACAGGTTTGCAATTGTTCACAATTAAAATAAAATAAAGCAAATCTCAAACATAAAAAACTATAAATTAGATTTATAAAAAATGCTCTCACCAGTTTGTGATTGAAGCCATGTTGAATGAGGACTCTGCAATGGTTTGTCTTCAGAGAATAGCAAGCTTCTGCGCTTTATTACCGCAACAAATAGCACCACACAAAAAAAAACTCGCGCAAGTTTTATTATAAATAATAATTCGACACGAATGTTTACATTGGCAGAAGACTTTAGAACAATAGAATATTAATCTGGTCTTGAATTAAGTTCAAATCTTAATATAATTACTAATAGTTTTAAACATGTTTGTTTTTAAACCCACAATAAAGTGCGTAGAAAATTGATCTTTCGAACAAGTGAAGAAATTACCTGGGTTTCAAAATGTCACATGACAGACTTAAATGCCTAGGTGTCCATGTCCAGTCATATCCTATAATCCACCTCTTTAAAGCGATTGACCCTTTTAATTTGGCGTGGAAAGGCAGAGCCATGGGAACAAACGGTTATCGTCAAAGAATTGTTATTGTTTTACCATTTTCTTCTTGGAAACTGTTTGTTCAAGAATAGAAGCATGTTTATGTTGTATACACACCTCCTCTTATCATTTTAAGAGTGACCAATCAATAATTTTGACATTTTTCAATAGAAAACAGCCGGTTGCATTACTAAAAATAAAAAATGTAACTCCTAATAAACATCAATACATTATCATAGAAGAGGTGTTGAAAATATTACTATAAAAATTTTACTCATTCTCAGTAAAGTTGATATTTCCAAATATATGATTTTTCTGTGTGACCTGTTAGGTAGCTAGCGCCAGCTACACTTTCCGTGATTCATCTGTTCTTGTTGGCGCGGAAGGATACTTTGGTCTGTTGTGAAGCCATGCCCTGCCTTTCCCCCTCCTGCCCACCATCCCACAAAATAGGTTTTAGACTTGCACTTGACAGGGCCAAGGGCCTTAAGATGACCCTAACTAGTTTGCTTTTTATAAAGCAACCACTATGTTTCTTTAGGAATTAATTAATGTTGACTAGTGCTGTTCAAGATTACAAAATGTATTGTCCTTAAATAGTAAGAAATCTCTTTTTAATTTAGTATGTCTTAAAAATATGTTTATGTTTTTAACATTTGGTATGTCACAAGAATATAAGATAGAATATGGTAGAGTTCCGTTTCATCTGTGTGAAATATATTACAGTAATCAACTTTTAAATAGAACAGATTAAAATATTACCTTCTTTGGTCGACATCATCTCCCCCTGTAACATCTTCGAATCTTCATTAACTGCTTCCAAATTATCTTCTTGCTTGGATGTAGTATGTTCACACGCAACATGTTGAAATAAAGGCTTTGATTGCGTGTAAGAGTAGTCATTGTTAACAAAAATTGAATCTCTTGTACAAAAGTAAAAAAAACTCCTGAACGTTAAATTTGTACGGTAAGAACGGACCAGTTCATTTCTAGAAACGTAACTCATCCATTCAACTTAAATGCTGTCAAACGCATTTCAAATACTCCATGGAGTATTGTCAAACATTTTCCATTGTCTATCAAATAACAAACGCATGAAGCCAACACCTTGCTCAGCCCAAAAAATTATTTTTAAAATGTGTAACGGATTAACAAATTAATCCCTTCAATCATTAGGTTTTACAACATACAGGAACAAAAATAACTGTGTGTAGCATTTCATATTTTAAGTCAATACATCTAAAAGTAGAGAGACTATAACTTAATACATAGTTAGGCTTACCTGGTTGGAGAAAAAACCAAAGACCGCCCTAAAACCACTTGGAAAACAATCTTCTATTTTGAATGTTGTTTGGAGGAAAATCTTCAAGGCAAAATGTAACGGCAATCCTTATTTACATTTTGTCAGTAAATAACACCATTTTAAATTTCACAAAGTTGGAATATGAACTAAAGTTATAACTCTAATAAATATAAAAACGTACTTACCAAAACAATGTATGTATACGTGCAAAATAAACAGCAACTCTCCCAAAAAACAAATCACCATACAAACGACTCATTGTCGATGAAGCAAAACATTTAAATAATAAACCGCATCAGTTCAATAAACAAACGTTTTGTAGACTAAGTCGCTATTAATAGACCACTTCAGCGAGTGTGATACGGCGCACCTTGAACGTGATCACAAACATGGCAACTTCATGTGCAGATCCATGTACCTTCAAGTGGTGCAACAACTTGCCAAAAAGTTAGCGCTGCCAACACGACAAACCCTTCAGATACATTCGTAGGCTCATCAGTAAATTGAGGTCAACCTTGTACCAGGTCAAGACAATTATGGATTTTTAAAATTTAATTTCATTAAAATTTTGACATTTTTCAATTAGATTGTTTAATTATGGTGAAAGATTTTATTTTATAATCAAAGAGATGGCGGGAAAATGCACCTTAGTATTATTTAAGTAATAAAATATAGGCTAGTAAAAATTAAGTTACAATATTATTCCGATTATCGATATATCGCCAGCCAATCCTAGCGCAAGCAACACCGAATGTATCAATGTGACAAGTAATGACTGTTAAAGTGAGTTTCCATTTGTTCTGTCAGGCCAATAAACACAAAGATAACATTTCCTCAATTAAAAGTTAATAAAATAAAAATACTAAATATACTTAAATAAATATCTAAAAATAATTAAAAATACAGTAAATTGTGGCTCACCTTATTAAAATAACTGCAGCTCTTCCTTGATGGCACAAATGTGCAGCCCGTCGATTAAATAATGGTAATAAAAGGTAAATCATTGTTGTAAATCTTCTTTCTTCAAGTATGATACAAGTCAAGTATAAAATGTACATGGGGATGTAATCACGGTCACGCACACAGGCCCCAGCACCACAATAAACTGTCGGCCACTATACACATATGATGGTAACATACAGGAGACGAGATCATCCCATAGTGAGTTATTTCAACAGTTGGCAAAATACAAAAAATTGTTACAAGAGCTAAAGGCAAAACACTGGATATTGTTACAAGAGCTGGAGGCAAAACACTGTATATTATTCAAAGAGCTGGAGGAAAAACACTGGATATTGTTCAAAGAACTGGAGGCAAAACACGGGATATTGTTCAAAGAGCTGGAGGCAAAATACTGGATATTGTTCCAAGAGCTGTAGGCAAAATACTGGATGTTATTCCAAGAGCTGTAGGCAAAATATTGGATGTTATTCCAAGAGCTGGAGGCAAAAATTGGTATCAGAGCTGAGCAACACTGGATTATTCCAAGAGCTGGAGGCAAAACACTGGATATTATTCCAAGAGCTGGAGGCAAAACACTGGATATTGTTCCAGGAGCTGATGGCAAAACACTGGATATTGTTCAAGAGCTGATGGCAAAACACTGGATATTGTTCCAAGAGCTGATGGCAAAACACTGGATATTGTTCCAAGAGATGATGGCAAAACACTGGATATTGTTCCAAGAGATGATGGCAAAACACTGGATATTGTTCCAAGAGCTGATGGCAAAACACTGGATATTGTTCCAAGAGCTGATGGCAAAACACTGGATATTGTTCCAAGAGCTGATGGCAAAACACTGGATATTGTTCAAGAGTGATGCAAAACACTGGATATTGTTCCAAGAGCTGATGGCAAAACACTGGATATTGTTCCAAGAGCTGATGGCAAAACACTGGATATTGTTCCAAGAGATGATGGCAAAACACTGGAGATTGTTCAAGAGCTGATGGCAAAACACTGGAGATTGTTCCAAGAGCTGATGGCAAAAACTGAAGATTGTTCCAAGAGCTGATGGCAAAATACTGAAGATTGTTCCAAGAGCTGATGGCAAAATACTGGAGATTGTTCCAAGAGCTGATGGCAAAATACTGAGATTGTTCCAAGAGCTGATGGCAAAATACTGGAGATTGTTCCAAGACTATGGCAAAATACTGGAGATTGTTCCAAGAGCTGAGGCAAAATACTGAAGATTGTTCCAAGAGCTGATGGCAAAATACTGGAGATTGTTCAAGAGCTGATGGCAAAATACTGGAGATTGTTCCAAGAGCTGATGGCAAATTATTGGATTTGTTCAAATATCTGTTGACAAAATAGATATGTTTTGAATGGAAAACTAGTGTGAATATCTAATATCTCAAACACAAATAATAGTAGTAAAATACTGCAAAGACAAAGAGTAGAATAAAGAAAGAGTTGTTGATTTGGGAGGAGGAAATATATATAAGAAAAAAAATCGGAGTTATTTTTTAAAAAAACCTGATACATTGAAAAAATTTAAGGTACAGAAAATTAGTGGCTATTAATTAGCAGAATTGTTAGCAAAATAATTGTGTTAGAAGAGGTAGCAAAACAAAAATTAACTTTAGGAATAGGTGGTGAAATAATTAATATAGATCATGTATAAATTTTAGTAGAATGTGTTCTAATAAACAAACATCATATTGTGATCGAGATAATTTCAATACATTGTCTGATTATTAATATTTATGGGAGAACATGAGCAGTATTTTATTGCAACATTAAAAGTTATGCTTGTAAAAGAATTACCGCCACCAAACTGCACTGCCAGGGAACATTACTGGGATAGTTCCTAGAGCCTACACTGCCAGGGAACATTACTGAGATAGTTCCTAGAGCCTACACTGCCAGGGAACATTACTGAGATAGTTCTTAGAGCCTACACTGCCAGGGAACATTACTGAGATAGTTCCTAGAGACTACACTGCCAGGGAACATTACTGAGATAGTTCCTAGAGACTACAACTGCCAGGGAACATTACTGAGATAGTTCCTATAGCCTAAACTGCCAGGGAACATTACTGAGATAGTTCCTAGAGCCTAAACTGCCAGGGAACATTACTGAGATAGTTCCTAGAGCCTACACTGCCAGGGAACATTACTGAGTCAGTTCGTAGAGCCTATATTGCCTGCACAATCAGCCACATGGGAAAATACCTTCAATCAGTTAATATGAACACTAATACAATTTAAAATTATTAAATCATCAAATGAGTTAAGACTAACAAAGTGCAAAGTTTGACCAACACTCTCTTCCCAAGTGGCCGACAGAGCCCAGGTCAGACATCGCACCCAAGGCCAGGTCTAATGATACAGGTTACACAATGAAATACACAACAGGCTATTAAGGATGGACAACACTGATATAGCTCAAAAACAGGAATTGTCTTTTATAGCAATTCACCCCTCATTGCTCTTTAGGACATTGTTGTTAATTACAAAGTTAATTCTACTTAGGCCCCAATGTGTGCCCATCCCCAATTGGCCAAAATAAACTAAGAACATATCACATACAAGCGCAGCAAATTGGATTGCTCAACTTGAGAAAACTACGTCGAAATTTGCTTCACTATTTAAAAAAATACAGATTTGAGCATTTCTAGCAATTCAATCTGTCCAAAAAGTAACAATATCTAAATAAACTTGATGTGTGTTAAACAATCAACATGGTATCACCATTCATTAAAACAAGTCCATCTTTTGGTACAGCCATGTAGCGTGTTGCTAACTAGAGGTGGTGAATCTCGGGAAGTCACAAAACAAGAGGTCGGATGCTGAATGTGTCCAAATGATAATCTCAGATAAATGAATGTGCAATTTTTTTCAAAAACGTGTATATCAGTAAACAAAGGTAAGATTATGTAAAAACTGTTAAATTGGGGTTCAATTGCTGACTTACTTAGGCAAGGTGCATTGACACAATTCACACTTGCTGCGCTTGTCACTCAAGCAGACAAGACCACTAGTACCAAGGTGCTTCCCCCAGGGCGTCTGAAGGGTGCAGCTGCGTCTAGCACTTACCTTTAGTCGTTACTTCAATATCCATGGTCCCCCACACTCTTTCACTTTTCACAAATATTTAAGGTATTTATTAAAACTACCGCTTTGACATATCAACATTTGTTGTAAATTTAAAATGTGTACCTCCTTTTTTTAAAAGTGTTCTCGACTAAGATTACAACCAGATGTTTGTAATAAAGTTTTAACAAGTTCTAATCTTTGTCCTGTCAGCATTAAAATTATTTACATATAAAAAGTATATTAAAAAGTTTTAACTTTAATCTATTTATGACATGAAGGGGAGTAAAAAAAAATATTTCAAGTATAAAATGAAAAAATAATAAACTTAAATTTTGTTTAGTTCAAATAAAATTAGATTCATTTATTGTATATAAGGAATGTTATATTAAAGAATTCGGAACTGTGCAAAGTTAGCTGAATGTTACTTTTGTAAAGCTTATTTGATTGTAAACTAAGTTTAAAATGATCAAATAAATTATCAATTAGCCAATACCCTAAAGTACCAGTAAAGTAATTGGTAATCCTGAATAAAATATATTTTGTAAGCCTTCTTCCAATACTAATATTGTTTATCAGCTTCCAAAGAAAGTAGAATTAGACTAGTTCTACAGTAAATCTCAACCAGGCGAAGAGCAGGGGACTGTTGAACCTGCAGGCGTAGAAAAAAGGGCACAGCTGAACCCTTCTGGACTTAACAAACTTCCCCAACACAGAGAAACTTAATACCAGAAAAAATTATCCTGCAGAAACCTATTAAGTGAATATAACTTTATATTATAAATTGTATAAGGCCTACATGTGTCTTTTATAACTTAATAATTTCGCTAATTTGAATAAAGCTGTCCTTGATAAGATAGATGTGACCTTGTATGAGCATCAATTAAAGGAATTTATATTTTATATCAATTTTAGATTGTTATTTAGGGGTGTGCAAAGATTTAAAGTAAAATATTGAATTCAACAATTATCACTTTTTAATGCTGACACTGCACAAAGAGGTAATGGTTGCCTATTCAAGAAAATCGATCATCACCACCCAATCCCCCGACCTAGGTTTCATTCTATCAGAACTCATAAGGAGGGAGTGTGAAACACAACTTCCTAAAAGAGGAAACCAAAAGAACACAAACGGGAGAAAAAGATTTTTTATAATAAAGGAAATTTATAAAACTAAAGAAAAAAGAAATATAAACTACTAAAGTAAATTTGATGAAGAAAGCCCACCTAGGGAAAGAGGAAAAATGTGGCAAGAATCCGATGCACAAAGGTGACATCTTCCTTTCTTCTGTCTTCTATAGTATAAGTAGTCACACACACATTTTAACACAAATAGAATAATATTTCAGCCCTGTTGCCTTTATCAAACACAAAGAAGTACAGATAATGTCAAAATATAAAATAAATTCAAGATGGAGTAATCCAGTGTTTGTGTCAAATGTATTTGCTCTTCTTTGCGTTTGATAAAGGCAACAGTGCCGAAATATTATTCTATTTGTGTTAAAATGTGTGTGACTACTACTATAGAAGACAGAAAAAAGGAAGATGTCACCTTTGTGCATCAGATTCCTCGAACATTTTTCCTCTTTCCCTAGGTGGGCTTTCTTCATCAAATTTACTCTAGTAGTTTATTTTTCCTTTTTCTTTCGTTTTATCAATTTCCTTTACTAGAAACTTATTTAACCATTGGGCCACCTCATTTCTAAACAAATGGGAAAGAAAGGAAATTGGTAATGAATTATAGGACACTTAGGAACAGGTAGAAGAAATAAAATGAAGGACAAACACAGGAGATGGAGATTGGATGCCAATCTATAATAATTATACTATCATCCTTTACCAATTTTCTCTCTCCCTTTTGTGTTGTTTGGTTTCGTCTTTTAGGAGTTGTGTTTAGCATTTCACACTCCCTCCTGACGAGTTCCAATAGAATGAAACCTAGGTCAGGGGATTGGGCAGAAACAATCTATGATCTTCAAGAGGCAGCCATTACCAGTCTAGTGGCAGCAGTGTAAAGTGTGAAGTGTGGTTTTTCTTTCCACTGTAAAAGCCATTTTGTGTTTGTTCCTTTTATGTGTTTCTAACTGCCTTTCCTGTACCTTCTTCTAAATATAATACAAACCAACCCAAAAAGTGAACATGCTTTCCTTGAAGAGACAATTAAACAATAAAACTTCATCAAAATAAATATTCAAAGTTAAAATACATTTAATTTTTTTCATTTTGTTATTTCCATTAAAAATTAGTTTGCATGAAAAAAATCCAAAATAAATTACATTTTGTGATAAATAGGGACGTGCAAAATTCACATTTGCGATAAAGCTAATTTTTACACAAATTTTGTTTTCACGCGACTGCACTAATTTAAAGTTTTTTTTAAAAAATAGACAAAATGGCTTTGTAATTTGGGTAAATACGACACCCAATATATTTGTCAACGTGGTAATACTGGCGATAGTGATACACCGTGCTTTTGTTTGTATGGATAGTATCCGTTTTTGCTGATATGAAAGGGATCACAAGATATACACAAGTATTTTCATGGATTTAGGTGGGGGTTTTTTAGGTTAAAATTAAGAATCACAAACTCTACTTTTACACAGTTCAATACTTAAATTTCGATAAGATCAATTCTTGGTTTTCGTCTTTTAAAAGATTTCATGCTAGGTCCAAGCTAGTACATTAATATATTGCTACAGGTGGTCATGTGGCAAAATTATTTCTTCTTTATTTGTGTTCCCTTCTTATTTAAAAGTTGTTTAGTCTTCTGAGACATGTTTCGATGTCATTATTTGGTCTAAACATTGATAATCCATTATTCCGATAGGTACTGCTATTTGTAAGACTCGAAGGTAATTATATTGAGATATCTAGTTTGACGTTACTAAGCGTGAAATGCTTGGTGCATATTTATATTTGAGTTTTCTCCAACTTTGTAAATAAATAGTTAAATACACAACATGAATGAAAAGTGTAGACAGTTATATCATAGTTTTTTTGATGAATACTAATTTGACTTATTTACATAAATAATAACATTGCTTTTATCATATAACATCATCGCTTTTTTAGATAATACTTAGCACCGCGTCTTACTACCAATTCGGGTTATACGCTAAGTACTAATTACTCTAAGATTAGGAATTGGAGGTTGAATTTAGGAATGAACCCGCATTGGCGTGGAGGAGAGTGAAAACCATTAGAAAACCACCCCCAGTTCACCCGACGAGATTCGAACTCGATCTCCGTCCTCGGCGGTCGAGCTCAACACGACTAGCGCGTTAGCCAATCCCACGAGCGGTGCTTTTTTAGAAAAAACAACTCCTTTTCCCTCAGCTTTTGCATGTCTCTAGTCATAACTTACAGGCAATATATTACTTATGTTTGGAATATAGCATTTAGTAAATTATATTTATACCTAAATGTACGTACTTATACAAAGTGTCATATTTTTATCCAACATTTTAAACAAGAATATCTATCTCATATTTGAAAAGTGTACTTAGCACACGCCCTAAACGTTATTTCAAAAATGTATCAAAATAAGATGTTTGTGTTAATTTTGAAGAGTAAGTTAAAATTTAGATATAGTGGGAAAGAATTCCAATACACTTGTCCAGGACTCGAACCAGCACCCCTTGTAAAACATCGCTTGCACTTGATTGGTAAAACAATAACCACCAACAGGAACTGGACCATTCACGTATGTTGTAGGTTGTCAAGAACTAGTGATATATTCATAAATCACAATATTTTAACTTGAGAGGTTGGCAGCCCTTAAGAAGAGACCAAAGAGTCTAGAGCAGCGTTTCCCAAAAGGGGTTCCGTGGAAGGGTCAAAGGGGTTCCGAGTTCAGATCTTCGCGTTCAATTGTCAGACATTAAGCCTAATTTTAGTGCTATTATAAGTAAATATGTGAAAAAAATTTCATTCTTCACATTAAATAGTTACTTTTTTTTGTACGATAGATGTTTTATAATACTTATATTAATTATTTTTTATTTATAATTATGCTTTCTTTTCATGTCAAACATGAAAATATTCAAACTACACTACAAGGTACAATCACTTTTGTTATTATCAAAATGGGGTTCCGCCAAAAAAAGTATGATCAATTAGGGTTCCGTGGCAAAAAAAAAATTGGGAACCTCTGGTCTAGAGGACACCAGTCCAGGTGGTGGTTAGTGCCAAGCAAGTCCTCGCGACAGCATATATTTAAGTATGGAAGCACCCTGGATGGAGTGGTCACAACAACAGAACCTCAGAGTACTCACCTTGTAAAGAGTCTTGAGACTGGTTCTCTCCCGAGGGCCCCGGCTTGGACAGCAGCTGACCTGCAATAAGCAGATGCTAGCGCTGTAAGACTGGGCCTCACTAACTAAGGGGACCACCTACCCGAGATGTGTTGCAGACATCCAGCGTTAGTATAGAAGTTTGTTATTTTAAAAATATGGCTCTACCACAAAAATGGAGGTAAAAGGAATCAAGATGTCCCTATAGAATTAAAATCCTGGGATTTAAAATTTTATGATTTTAAAAAAACCTAAAGGTCAATTTAGATCATTTCAGTGAGGTTTCCCTCAAAATGTTTGTGTCTCGAGAGCAAAGTACCGTATTGGTCTGAATAGTCTAATATTTTTCTTAAAAATGTATTTTCAAAAAATGTATTTATTATAGGCAGAGCCTAACATTTTTAACCAAAAAAAGGTAGATCTCTAGAGGTATAATTTTAGTATGCTGTAACTGTACTGGCCAACAATCATGTGAGCGATAGAGAGTTCAGTAGATCATGTATCACCCAGGGCAGATCCGCAAGCGAGAGATTGTGTGGAAAAGAAGAGAATATGAGAACAAGTTACAATATTAATTTTAAATTTGGAGAAACTAATAATATGCAGGCTGCTAACGAGTTTGGTGTTTCCGAGGCTCATATACTATTTTGGAGGAAAAATGAAGACAAAAATGGGTGTCTGCATATCAAGAGAAACATTCAGAGTGCCTAATATAATGGTGTCAAATTTGTCAAGTTTTTACCCCCGGCTATAGTTAAGACTTTTTATTTTTTCCTGCAGAACATCTTATTTTTAGGAATGTATTATGTGTGAGGCTGAACTATTCAGGCCGATACGGTAAATGGTTAGAACATAGATCTAGATAAATATCCGATTAAAAGTCACAAAAGAAAGTTCTAAGATAGTTGAGGATAGTTTTAGAATTGTCATTTCCACATGAAATTTACTCTAAGAGATTAAAACTACAATACTATACTACTTTTGTTAGGGCTGGACCGATAATGCTAATGTCGATTTGGTTCATTTAATTTTAAATATTACAAAAAAATCAACCAAAACAAGGGCCATTTTTATTTTGTTCAGTATTATGGGTTTGATTATATAAGTTTAAATTAAAACTGGAGTTCATTCAAATATAATTCACTTTAATTGGTCATAACACATTTTAAATAGAGTTTCGATCAAATTATCTCCACTCTCCTCTTTGTTAAGTTTGTGGTTTTAAATAGGAGATTTATTTTCAAGTCTGTGCATGGACTAGGATGGCAAATATATTAATTTGAGAAAAAAAGACAGAAAATATATATTTGTTCATTAAATTTCTTGGGATTATTTAAAGAGGCAAAGTTAATTTTAAAATAATTCAACAAGTAGTATCAAATGATAGATGATAAAGGCTCACATGTGCAACCACCCAGCTCAATAACAAAGTTAACAGAAGATTAGTTTTAACAAATCGGCATCTGCCCAGCCCTAGTTTTTTACTGAAATTCTTCTAATCTTCACTTCAATTCAGCTAGGTCTTATTACAACACAAGATTAGAGCTAAACATTACGTACTGAGATCTGAAGCTAGAAAGCTCTCGGACTGCGTAAGTGATGAGTCCCTAGAATTGGTGCTGTACAACTCTGAGAAGTCCTGCTTGCTGTCCAATAGTTGGGCCATGGGGTCGGGCCCCCCGCCAGGTCCTGAGTTCGAGTCCCCATAGCTTCCGTCATCGTCACCCAACTCACAATAGTCGGGCGCTTCCACCTTTAGGTTTGGCATGACAGGTATCACCTCAATGGGGTCAGGGCTGGGGGCCAGATTCCTGGGAGCTGGAGAAGGGGTAGCTTTCTCTGCGCTCCATTTGCGTCGTTTGGGGGCAGGAGGATGTGCCGCAGGCTCCGAAGAAGAGGATGGGGCTGAGGCAGTTTGTGCAGGAGGTTTTTTGTCGGTGTATTGGGCTGAGGGCTTTTTGTCGGGGTACTGCTGAGCCTGTGGGGAGGACACTCTAACATTGCTGGCACCGGCACTGGCAGGTACTGTTTTCTTCGTTGGTTTGATGACCGGGACTTCGGGTTCTTTAGGAGTCCCCGGAGAGTCTGGAATCTCAATCTGCAAAAGAGTGCAGCACGAGTCATTGTTACGCCTTAAAACTGAGTTGATAATATAAACTAGCACACATAAGTCAAGCAACCGACCTCCTTTATGTCATCCTCGTCGTCTCCAGTAGGGCCAGGGGCGTCCCGCCCGTCCGAGAGCCCTTGGACAGCAAGAAGCTCTGCTGTGGTGAGAAACGAGGCAAGCTGGTCCTGTACAACATTTACTTCCCCCTGGTACATGAAGTCTATGAGGGCCGAGAGATCCTCGAACTTGACGCTCCGAAATATTATCACAGGGTGCTGACATGGGTTCTCCTGGAATAACAGGAGGAATAGCCTCATTAACTTCACAAACAACTTAATGTGATAATAGTTTTAGACACATCAACATTTTGAGATTGTGAAGGGTTTAAAGCAATGGGCTATTCTGTAGTGTGATCTAAGTTAGATAACCATGGGTCATTAAAAGTCCGCCTTACACCAGTAGAGTTGAAAACAGGGATGTGGGGTCATGTCTGGGTCAGTAAAGTGTAACAACTCTATCTTGATAAAAACTTATAATTTAAAACAATATATGGTAAATATATCATTTTAGTTTGATACTTTTTTACTCTTTAGGATCAACATTATTTTATAATTTTGTTTGACAAATTTATTCAAATATAAATCTCCAATATCAAAGAAGCTTCCCATGAAGTAATCTTATTTGGAATAGAGCACTAGGCTAAATCATGGTTTAAATTAGGAGGGATAGCCAGCACACTTACCTTGGTGATACTGGAGTAGAAATTGTTTAGATAGAACACTATAAAACACACAAACACATTTTTAAGGACAAGCTTTCACTGTCACAGACAGCTTCATCAGGCCAAGAGAGTAGACTGATGCTTGGTTGAACTGCAGACAGTCAACCTTGCAGTTCAACCAAGCATCAGTCTACTCTCTTGGCCTGATGAAGCTGTCTGTGACAGTGAAAGCTTGTCCTTAAAAATGTGTTTGTGTGTTTTATAGTGTTCTATCTAAACAATTTCTACTCCAGTATCACCAAGGTAAGTGTGCTGGCTATCCCTCCTAATTTAAACCATGAAGTAATCTGTAACTTATTGGAGCATTTTAATGCAGTAAATGTGTTGTTACTAATTAATACACATTATCCTTTTTTTTTAAAGGAATTTGAGTTCGAAAGTAGAAAAATAGAGGAGTCTGAGTTGAAGGTTTGGAGAACAGACTCCAGAGTCCTGGTTTAAAACTGTTGTGAGACAGTCTTTTATAGTTTCGTTTTCATATAACATACTGTATATTGAATTGTTGCACATGTGTACAGCCATAATCCAAACTTTGGCTAACCCATGTGGAAGGGAGGAAAGCTGACACAAAGATCACGTTTTGACTTTTAAGAATTGAAACTAGTATGCTCAACTGCGTTAAAAAGAGTGTCAGTTTTCCAGGTCACTAACCTTGAAGAGATCTCGGAAGTACGTGCTGCAGGCGGACAACAACATCTTGTGGGCACGGATGCGCTTGCCCTCGCAACTTAGTGTCACATCCACCAGGTCCTCGTCACTACGAAGCGAGTCAAAAGCGTTGGTGATGTGTCGCAGATAATTGTTCCAGCGCAGAGAGAATTGCTGGTTGCTGCCCATGGTAGTGCAGGGGCACGATACACTGAAACAATATTTAAAATGTGGAAATGTAAACAGCGTGTACCAGAGTTGTCTGGTTTAAACCTTAAACCAAGTGGGTTTTTTTAAAAAAAAACAAGCTATCTTGATTTATTTTATAAAGGATAACCCCAATTATTGATAGAAGTTTACTTATTTATGTTAATAAAAAATTATCCTAGTTAAGTCATTCAATAATTTATTTATATTAACTATTCACTGGGAGCCCCATTCCAAGACTACTTGGGGAGTCCCCCTTAGTAATATGAATATCCAGTGATATTCTCTTCTTTCCGAGCAGTTCAACAAATGGTGGTCACCGCATGATTTTTGATTTTGATGACCTTGTGAGGGCTGCTTGCACACATTCAAGAGAACTTGAACCTCAAGCACACCTAGTACTGTATATCCACTCGTGTTTTAGCCAGTATTGCTGCTCTTCTGGTGAGAAATGTAAATAAATGAGAAAACTCACATGACAAGAAGAAGTTAAAACATCCTTGAACTCATATGTTGTTAGATCAACACCCATGCAAATAACTCGTTTTATATTCACAACAAGGACTGCTTTTCGTAGTGTTGAACATCCTCAATTTGTGCAACTCATGCAACAACTTTGCCCAGGTTATTCCCCTCCAAACAGAAAGTAAATTAATGAGTTTTTATTGGAAACTATTTTCGAATAGGAAAATAAAACTTGTTCCTTTATTCTGAAAATCAAAGTGTGTGTCTTGGGTTTGATGATTGGTCAAATGACCACAATGAACCAATAATATGCCTTACAGCTACCACTAAGGTCGGTGATGTTTATTTAGGACACAATTGACCCTGCCAATTATCTGGCAAAAGTGTCATTAAAAAATGTGAGGACTTAAGTGCAAGGTTTGTTTTCTTGTTACAGATAATCTGGTGTCCCAAAGCTTGTTGCATTGGAATATCATGATAGATTCCCTGGAGACTTTCTTAAAGGCTGGCCAACTTTTTACTTATTTGCTAAGAAAATCTTGAAACTATTGATAAAAACATCGTATGAAGCCACATTGCCGTTGCCCTTATGACGTTCAGATAAACAACAGCGCTATTTCAAAGAATCTTCAAACGGAAATTCAAGCTACAAAAGACAAACATTTGACATGTTTGAAAACAGTTATCATATCTCTAACCCCAGCTCATTTTTAGCCAACATGCTGAAGTCAAAGGAAAGGAATTCAGCACTTGATCTAACAGGGAGAGGGGGGAAGAAGAAAGCAGCACTTGATTTGACTGAAAAGAGGAAAAGAAATCGGCATTTGATTTCTGATAAAGTATTCATCATAAAGTTCACTTCTTCCATTAATTGTAAAACTTGCCTCTTCAAGAGTTATTTTCGAGAATGAAGTCACTTCACACGTTACAATCATCCAGTGGTGGAAAAGTCAGAAGAATGGCATTGACCAATTTAATGATAAAGTTATTGTAATCAATTGGACATATAGAAATAATTTCAGCTTGTGTTTCTGTTTAAAGAAAATAATTGTGATGGGGAAAATGGAAACAATAAAAGTAAACAAAAAAAAACACAGAAAAATATTTTCAACCAGAAAAAGTGTTTAGTGAGCAAGACGCATGTTCTTTAATCAAACATATAACTTATTATTTACCTCACTCTGGGTTGAGAATGGGTACATGTTAATAAGAAGCCACAAATGGTTTATATTAATTTAAATAAAATATTTGGAATTAGAACTGGTTTAGAAAATTAACTTAACAAGAGCATGAATGGAAAGTAAAAATAAATGCTAATGATATAGAAAGTGCTTAGAACAGAATAAAAGAAGCTGTGGCTTGGTGTGCAAGAGATGTGTGTGGATGTGAGGTGGTGTGGAACTTAAAAAGAGATAAACGGTGGAATGAACAGGTGAGAGGAAAGAAAGAAGTGTACAAACAAATTATTGCTGTGAAGAGTGAAACATAATGTAAAAGGTTGTGAGACATATACAAAGAGAAAAAGATGAATGCAAATAAAGTAGTAAAGGGGAATAAGTAGCAAATGAGAGAGAATGAAGGAGAAAGAATGTAGAAGTATATAAGTTGTTCTGGAAGTGGCTAAAGAGAATTAAACAAGGAGTGCAAGGAAAGACCTCTGGCATTCAGAATGAAACAAGGAGTGCAAGGAAAGACCTCTGGCATTCAGAATGAAACAAGGAGTGCAAGGAAAGACCTCTGGCATTCAGAATGAAACAAGGAGTGCAAGGAAAGACCTCTGGCATTCAGAATGAAACAAGGAGTGCAAGGAAAGACCTCTGGCATTCAGAATGAAACAAGGAGTGCAAGGAAAGACCTCTGGCATTCAGAATGAAACAAGGAGTGCAAACAAAGACCTCTGGCATTCAGAATGAACGCGTTGAGATGAACTGGGATGAAAACAGTATAAGAGAGTGAGGGAGTATTTTGAGAAAGTCTATGGTGCAAACAAAGAGAAAGTAGCAGAAATTAGGGAAAATGTTACGAGTGAAAGAAGAGGCTGAGGTGTTAGGATGGCAAGGTTGAGGGTGTAGATGGGATCACAAGTGAGATGTTTGTAAGTGTGGGGGCTTGGTACTACTTGCCAGAATGTGAGTTATTCAATGTGCGTGCTGGGGAATCAAATGTGCCTGATCATCGGAAGAATGCTGTCATTGTTGTTTTGTACAAAGAAAAATGCTAATCAGTAAGAGTAAATGAAAGAGTTAGAGGGCAATTAGTTTGTTGAATATTCCAAGCAAATTTTTGGGAGTCTTAATTGAGAATGTGGACAAGATATGGGGTGTGCTATGTAGTTTCATGCCAGGTAGAGGTTGCATGGACCAGATATTTGCAGTGCAACAACTCATTGAGAAATGTAGGGCAGTAAGAAAGTTTATTGTGCATTTGTTGATTTGGAGAAAGTGTACGACTATATGAATAGGAGTATCTTATGGAACGTTATGAGAGTTTGGTGTGGATGCATGGTTAGTAAATTCAATGATGGTGGTTTGTGGAGTAAAGCAGGTGTTATGGTGAATGGTTTGACAGTGAACAGGATGTTAGACAAGGTTGTGTTATGTCTACATGGATAAATGTATGAGGGATACTTGTGAGGATGCGGTTGGTATGCAAATGGATAATCTAAATGCGAGTGTGCTGTTATATGCAGAAGATGCCTTATTAGTGACTGAGAATGAAAGCAGGGCGGGGCTACAAAACATATTTTACAAAATTCCCTGACTTTTTCAGGTTTTCCAGGCAACTTTTTTCAATTTTCCCTGACTACATTTTTCCTGTTTTAATGGTGGATGATGACTTGTTTGATTTATTATTGATCACATATTAAAAAAAGTTTGTATCTACTAAACATAAACAGTTTTATCAGTTATTTTAAAAATTAAAATGTTATTTTATTTAGGTATTATTAACTTTCGTTTTAGTGTTTTGTTGCGAAATTAATGGGATATTTTAGATATATTTTTAATTCCCCGACTTTCCTTTATTTTTAGTTAAATTCCCTGACTTCCAGGTTTTCCCTGTCTGTAGCCACCATGGAAAGTGACTTGCAGAATGCATTAAATCCTTTGAATGTGGCGACAGCAGGGCTCAATAGTGACTTTTCAACAGGAAAAAAGGGACAACATTGTGACTTTTTCTCTGTATTTCCGGGGAATTGTAGTTTTCTTTTATGCAGTCGAAATTATGCGATCATTAATCCTTTTTCTCAGCGTTATTAGTAGTTTCATCATACTGGATCGTGTAGCAAAGTGACTGCAGTACATCTTCGACAATTGTTCCTCTGAAATAAGGTCCAAGACCATCTGTTATCAAGAACTGCTCCAGAGAACATAGCTAAGTTATCTCTGCTCTTGTTTCAGTCTCTCTTACACTGTACCAGCCCTCACAGGAAATAGGTGATGTCTTAGTAGAATTCAAGTCTAGCTCTGTGTTTGAGGTGATTGGAGCAGGTGTTTCCTCTGCGGGAATCACAGCAGTAAGATGAAGTTGACGAGGTTGTAGCTTAATTCCCTTCCCTTGTACCTGCTGAGAGAAACCTTGGATTCCTTTGTGTCGCAAACTAAACAAAATCCTTTATTGTCACTAAGCTTCTTCACCCAGTTGGAATATAGAATACCATTACAGTCAGTTTTTAAATTCCACTCCTCCTTAAAATTGCACTTCTCCATTGTAAAGTCAGAGAAAACACATCAATATTTCAATATTCCCCCGAGCAGAAGACTCCTTAAAAGAGAACAAATTCATAATGTTAGAAAAAATTGAAATCACCCAGAATTTTAAAAATATGGAGGGCTTTAACAACTGGCATGCCATTCCCCCGCCATTCTGCAAGCTAAATCTTTCTTTTGGGTTTTTAACCCAGTAAATCATTTTTAAAAAAACTGTGCCTACACCAACCACCCTCTCTGCCATTTTATGTTTTACTTGCACCATCTGTATGCTCTCGAGCTGCCCTTTTTAATAATTAAAACAAAGAGGCCACACTCCCCCACCATTAAAGTGCAAAAAGATCGGCCGAGTAGTATGGCGTGGTAGAGAAATAATATATTTTGGCTCTCTTTATATTATGTATTTGCACTGTCTAACATGGTCGGGCGAGTGGGGTAGGAACGAGGAAGAGGCATTTAGAGGGAATATATTCGGATTAGTGTATATGGAGAGTGGAAAACCATTTAATTAAAAACACTCGGCACACATGGCTGGGATGCACACCCTGTCACAATCAATAAGAGATTGACGTCTAGTCCACCATAACTCTAGGCACTGTAATTGTTTTCAGTCGGTGTGCCATGAGTTTATAACTTGTTATATACATTTACTGTTTATTGAGCTTAATATATATATTATATAAGGGCCTAGCTATTGTATTATTTATATGTTATATACAATTACTTTTTTTTAATATTCCTAGAACCCACATCATGTCCGGCATTTTTACCAAAAGTTTCCCAATTTTCCTTCGTGCAAATGTGTGTACATTTCCTCTAAATTCCTTCCTTCCAATTCCATTAGCAAAATTAATTTATGCGTATAGCCCGAATAGGTGGTACTAGATATACTTGACAAATGTTTGTATATAATAGTTTAGTAAAGCAGAAAAGTATGTGTTCAGAAAATGATAAGTCAGAAAACTGAAACTATGCAGAAAGAGGGACTACATCCTAACACAAGAAATATCTAAAAATGGGAAATTTCAAAATGGGGCTTTAGGAAATAAGGGGATATAACTAAGGAAAAAACTTTAAAGATGAAATATATAGTTAAAATTTGGCCGACAGGTATAGAGAAAGCTAGGGTCAAGTCCTCTTCATTTTGAGACAGTTCCAGCCAGCTCAATGACATTGAAGGAGGGTTAGTCCTCTCTTCATTCTGACCTTGAAGCACCACGATTCCTGCAACCTTCTCCCTGTCATTGTTTTGCCATTCAGTCTATTATTAGACCAGCACACTCTATGACCATTCTATATATTTAGGAATTGGCCATTTTTTTTAGTATTGTTTAACATAAACATACATTTAAATACAATTTAAAGTTAAATATATAAGAAGTTTTTGACGCTACAACCGAGTGGTAATGACGCTAAACAGACGCTAATCTTAACAATAAGTTTTTTGTATCCCAAATTATTGAGAAATTATGAAAATTGGAAGAGTTCCCTCGTGTACTCTTAGTCATTTTCATGAAAAAATCAAAATTGCCATCCTGTTTATATCGATAAACAGTGTCTAAATTTAAGATTTAATCAAAAAATTTAGATCGAATTTCAAGATTTTTTTAAAATCTTTTTTCCTTTTGTAAACCCTTAAATTTAGGGATAGACATCTAATTCGGAAAACCCTTCAGGGAACCTTGAGAAAACCCTGCCCAATCAATTAAATAGTTTCGGCTCTAATCCGTGGTACAAATAGATGGTATTGCAAAAACCAGGGGGTCATGAAACATCGACATTTATCAAAATTTAGAGTTCTTTATTTTATAATATCACAATACTTTCTTTCCGAGGTGTCGATAGAAAGTAAAACCTGTTATAGAATATTGAAAATGTAATTTGCCATGGAGCAGGCTAAATAACAAAATTAGTATTAGATATTATCTTTTTAAGTGGGGGCTGGTGAAATGAGTTTTAAATTTTGCCAAATTAGAAGAATTAACTACTTTTCGGTGTGGTGGAAGATTGAAATTGGGGTGGCTTGTGTAAGGACCACCGAGATGGCTTTTGACGTGTTCATGCTGTTACAATGCGCGGGAAATTCAAACAAAAATATTTTCATGACTTTATGTTCAAAATATTGAAAATTCGTCACTTTTCAGGGACTTTTGTGAGCCTTTTTTGCAATTAGTAACTTTTTGGTAACTTTCGTGACCCAGTATACACCGTGTAATATTATACAATTATTTAACAGGGTGTCCAGCCAAGCTATATTTTAAAATTCACAGAATTTTCCAGAGCCAACTTACAACTTTTCCAGTTACTAGCAAAGTGATTTGTAATTGTATAAAATAAAGTGGTGCAGTGGAAATCATACTGAAAAAGAAATAAAGTCTCATAACAACAGATTTCCGAAACCGCTTCATCAGGATATGGCAACATTGCAGGTAGCACTGCACCTGCGTCATTCAGCGCGCCGGACATGGAACATCACAGTTACTTGCTGTGATTGAGAGGGGCCAGTAATATTTGGTGACCTCACAGTGGGGGTGTTGTGTGTGCTAGTTTGTTCATTTCCAAAGCTATTTTACTCTATAACCATATTTATATATTTCATGTGCAGTGTTTGTTATTTATATCTCTCTCAATTAACTCACTAAGGGAGTAGGTAAGTAAAAATAATTATTATTTTAAATAATTACAAAATTAGAACACAATTGTTTAATGGGTTACTCTGATATATTCTATGTTGGATGAAAAACCAAATGCTTACTAAGATTTTTACAAGGGCGCCACGAGATTCTAATCCCTTTTACCAGGGTTCCGCAAATCTAGAAAGGTCGAGAATCCCTGATTTAGAAGAAATAAACACATATTTTGAACTTGTCTTACTAATTACTCTGTCTATCCACATTTAAATGCACTACTGTAGCAGGAATTCAGAAGCTAGAATTGAGTGGAAATTTACCCAAATTTACATAAGGGGAGCATGGGAAACTATTTAGTAAAATCACCCAGAGAAAGAACATCCAACTGGGATTCAAACCCAAGACATCCCATCACCATGAAACCAGACCAAGCGAGCTTGACGCTACAGGAAACAAGCATGTTATTCTAAGGATAATTTTGTCAGTTTTCACTACTGCATATTTATATATCTTGCTATAGAAACATGCAATAAATTAATAACTTTATAAATAAATTAGATGCTCTATTTTCATTTAATAATTCATTTGGTGGATCAAATAAAGTATGGCTTATTAACATAAACTATGTTATTAATCTTTATGTAAAGAGCTTTCAAAACAATAAGTGATAAAACATGTCAAGTGTTCCAAGCTGGGATTCAAACCCTCGCCTCCTAATGGGGTTAAGTTTATACAAACACAAGTTGTTGCTTTGACCTGTAGTGTCAAGGATGAATGTTAACAGTACTATTCCTGTCTGACTAATTCATTTCTCTTTTTTTTTCCACCACAATTTCAGATCCGTGTTTTCTGCCTCGGAGAAGATAAATTTTCACTTATCTATTGTGTTTCAAGATCTTAAGTACCTATTTTTTTATAAGACTTATTCCCAATTGAGTTCTTGGGAGCCAGAGCGGATATATTTCAGTGTTGTTTTAGTTTGAGATGCAACAAAGTCACCTCCAGACTGCGCTGGTGTAGGGTAGGGTTGCACAGCGCAGCTTGGAGGGTCGGTGGTTTGAGCTCAGTCATTAGCAGTAAGAGGTCACTTGGACTAAGAGCTGATTCGCAGTGAGAGGTCAGTTGAACTAAGAGGTCACTTTAATAATACGAGGTCAGTAGGAGTTGACTTGTAGTAAGAGTGGGGAGCTGACGTGTTGAGTTCAGAGAGTGGATCGTAAGCCTCGCTCAATTAGCCTCGTGGGCGAGACCTGTTGGCAACCGTGCAAAGTGGATAACAAAGGATTGATTTGTACTACACAACAATGGATGTATCGGAATAGTCTACTTCATGCGCCGTCAGCCCTCGACGTTCACTCGATAGTTTCATTGGCAATCGCGTGATCAAGTGTAGAACCGTCCGAATATTCAAAGTGTGCCAATGCACTCCTCACAAGCCCTTGAGACCAAGGGTGATGGTAAGCTATCTTTGACACGCCGTCAATGCGGAGTTTGACTGGCAACTTTTTAATTTTTGGTCCGCTAGAGTAATGTGATCTGTGATGTGTTATAAAGTATTTTAACTAAACCGATACTGCTTTTGCTGTACTGTTTTTGTGTCGTGTTGGAAATGTCTAGCGAAAAGAAGTGGAAATGGATATTAAAACGTATTCATTTTCATACCCTGCTGATAGATAGCGTTTAAAATAGTTTCTAAGACCACTGGTAGGAAGCAGCACTGCAGACTCAAAGCACGTAAAGGCTAGTTTGCCGTTCAAAAAGTCTGCTGCAGTCTTCGATCTCAAGTGCGTGTAAAGTGTAAATTTATCAAGTCTGCATTAAGTCAAGTGTACTTGACTATTCGGATACAGCCAATAATTAAGTTTCAGGAAAGCTCGATAGCATTGAGTGTCTCTTTCATGTATGATCCCTGCATTTGACTAAGTGGAAATACGTCACAGAGCAGTGGATATTCGCGAGGATCAGATGCGGTGCACCCTGGACATGGCAGTCCAAGGAGTTGGGCACACACAATTCTATTTTCACCCTTATTATATTTGTTCTTATGTATCTCACGCCCGATTTTGTGAGGGGGAAATTCCTATCACATGAAACATAACTTTGACTATAAACACAGAAATATTAGTTTAAAGAAAAAACGTAACTATTTTTATAACAAACCTAATATTTAAATATATTTATAATAAATTAAAATACACTGAATAAATCTTATGTTTTGTTAATTACCTGAATAAATTAATTTAAACGATTATTATAATTTAATGAAAACAAGACACTGGCCTACATTCAACACAAAGCTGAAACCACAATAACGGTAAACTGAATTTTACTCAAAAGTGTTGAAAATACTATCCCAAAACTACATTAAAAGAAAACTGTGTAACCAAGTAAAATAAAATGTAAAGTTTACCTCAAAAAACTAGATATATAGCAGGTACAATCGTTAAATATCGATGACTTTACAACGGTTTTAATTCACACAAAAATGGCGTACCGTTTCTCTTAAATCCGCTTCACTTCACATTATAAGCGTCTCTATATGTAACAGGACAGCCAACAAACACAATCCCGTTTTAATTTAAAGAAACATGTGTTTTGTGGACGCAGAGATACACAAATATAAATATTAAAAATTAAAATATTTTTGTATTGAATTAAGTTAAAGTTTACTTTAATAATTTATTTTTAAACGAAATAAATTAGTATTGAATTATCATTTTTATCAATTATAGTTGGCAGCATCTACAAATACTGCAACAACAAAGAAAAATTGAATTTTGTTTCAGCGGTTTTTAAGTGGGGGGGGGGGGAATTGGAGAGTATGCGCAAGCGCGAATTTAAGTTATTGATGACATTATAAAAAACGAGTGAGGACTGAAGAGGGGATCGTGTTAACTTGATCTGTGCTGTTCACCGGCAGACAGCGCTCATACCTTATCCCTGATCACTTATGTCGTTTGAATGAAACATTTTAGCAATCAATCAAGTAAAAGATGGAAAAAGGTAAAGTTAGCCTAGTGAGCTTTTTCATCGGTATTTATGAAATTCAGTGAATTAAGAATTTTCCATATATACTCAAGTTACCCAAATTTTGGGCATGCTTTTTTCTCAATTTGAAAGTTTTTTTTTATGTCCCTTTCGCATGGACCACTTTATATAGGTCTACAATAAAAAGGTAAAACTTCTCATAGGGCGAGCCACAGTATTCCCCTTTCACCCGAGCGCCTTTGTAAAATTATTTGATTGGTTTTGCATAAGGTCTCCTTTTTTTTTTAGCACCGCGTCTTACTACCCGTTTGAACTAAAGGCTACGCTTATGTACTATAACTACGCCAACGGCCGTATGCAGGAACTTAGTCAAGTGGATGTTTTGTTGACACTAGTGTGGGTTTGTGCTAGGAACCACAGTATCTGTCCACTATACTTCTGGCATACCGCAATTGTTTTAGGGATTAGAAAGGCTATATTTAGAGTAAGTGTACTGGCATTTGCGTCGAGAGAGTGAAAATCCTCCGTTAGTACACCCGACCGAGATTCAAACCTCGATCTCCCGTCATGTGCATTCTATTCTACTGCGAGCGTAGCACCTTAGACCATGCAGCCACTGAAGCAAGTCATAAGGTCTTCATGCACTATGAACAAATATATAACTTTTTACACAAGAAATAATCAAGGGGAAATGTAAATATTTTAAAATCAAATTGAAATTTTACAAAAATGCATTTAAAAAACAAAAATTGCTCTTAAAGAGCAAACTTTTAAAATCTGAGGTAAGCAATATGTAAAACTAATCGTGCATAACCAGCAAGACTTATCCCTCTGCTCAAGGTCATTCTTCATTCATAGCTTAAGGCTGAGTCTGGGATTGATATATGGGAATTATCAGCAAACAATGAACTATCATCGATGGCTCGGGTCGTGTTGCTGTTGGTATCTTGATGTGGCTACTTCTGAAACTAAAGATCATTTCAGTCTTGTAAGCTTCGCTAGCTATGTACAAATGTTGCGTTGTGAACGCCACATGCTTTGAATCACACCATTGTGTCCGTGAGCCGGCGTGCTCTTTACGTCCTCTTGGTGCCGGGGCTCCTTCATCGCCTGCACTCTTGAACCAGCCGTGCTAAGAGAGGTACACCTGGTCTCCGCCAGTGATGCCACCTTAAAAACGATCGACTCTGATTGGTCTACCAGAAACCACCAATCCGCTAATTCCTAGACACTGATGGATAGGAAGAACTTTTCAGAACGTGTAAAAATATATAAACTACGGATAGTTTGGCATCACTGCGATTTGATTGGCTAGGGCTGTGGGCACAGTTTTTTAATCTAATCGGACCTTTTCAGAGCAAAAATCGAACACTCGCGCCTTGGATCGACGTGATACCTCCTGGATTCTGCATGTAAGATGTACTTCTCTGTCGCAATGTCATAATTTTCATACTTAGGCTTTTCAAGCCGCCTTTTCTAGATTATTATTAGTACCGCATCTTACTACTCGTTCGGGTTTTACGCACTTACGCTAATGTGTAATGGTAGCATGATTGTGAGATGAATGGAGGACCTACAATTTAACGTGGAATCCGAACCACGCTGGAGGCCTGGCATTCCACACATTCACAAGTTGTGATTAATACACGTCTTGTCAGCGGTGAAGTGAGGATTTGGCAATCAGATAAATCTGTACTGGGACCGAGGTTTGAACCCTAGACACCCAGCACAGAAGTCTGACACCTTACACCTAGAACGCCAGGTCACCTTCTAGATAATTAACTCAGTCTTTTTTTAACTCAGTAATTATTCAAGTTTAGTAACTCTATTTTTTGGGGCTTCTCCCCTATAGAGAAGTTGGCACTTCTTGCTGATCTTAATTATTGCTTGCTTGAACGGGACTTGGTCCTATTTCTCATTATTTAAGATTTAGATCGAGGTTGACCCTCAAAAGCTTTTGTGGCCTTAAGTATTTCAATGATCTATGTCTTTCACATGATATATTTCATTGTCGGTTTTGTCTAGGTTGTCACCCTTATGACATATTATAGGGCCCTGTGCCCTTTTGCATGGTAACGTCTTAGCTTAGCCAAAACCACTTCTGATAGAGTTACTCCCGAGTAGTCACTGGCTGTGGTATCAACAATACCTACATGTCCATCATCACAGACTCTGCCTAAATATTGTGCGCATGGGACAGTTCCTGGATAGCTCAGTGGTAGAGGATTAGCGTGCTAGGTCCCAAGTTTGATTCCCTTATCCAGGTGTCATTTTTCAACTGTAGGCATACCAATTTTAAAAAGTAATTTTTATTTAATGAGACAATTTTACAAGAAACATTTTTATCTATAAATAAAAATAATAGTTCAAACTAGAACTATTGTTCATTTTTATCTAAGGAAAATTTCTTATAAAAACTACGTTTGTTGAATAATAGCAAGATAATAGACAGGGATTGAACAGGAGCGTGTCTTTGCGGGACATTTTACTAGAGTGCAACTTGTTAATTGTTGCTATAGGAAACAATAACAACTCTTAGAATTGGTGCATCCATATTGTTGGTGTTTCAACCTAATGAAAAGTGTGTTTGTCTGTTGTGATTGTTGCGTGATATCCACCGCACACAGAGAGCCGACGTTTTAACACTAGCAGCACAAATATGTGCGCATACAAGCTGGGATCTACATCAGTTTTTATTTATTTTATTTAAATTTATTAAAAACTGGGTTGGAGGAACTAAAATTGAGAGATTTTTTTTTGTCTGTTTGAATCTGATAAAAGTGTTGCCCAGGGTAACCCTGCAATCCATTGCCAGGTAGTTCTGCTAGTTTTATTATATTGTACGAATACAATTAGAGTTTGGGAATGTATAGTTTATAAACAATGAAGAGACATAATTGACAGAATATTGTAAAAGGTCCCTGGTCAAAGGAAACACACTCGCAATAGACTATACTTCTGATGGCAGAAAGATCCGGTCTGTACTTAGTTTGGTTTTACACTCTCCAACCACACAAATGCGGGTACACTTCCTCTAAATTCAACCTTCTTCAGCCTTAGCCCGTTAGTTTAATTAGTAGGCCTAGATATGTATACAACACAATGGGTAGTAAGACATTATATACCAACCAAATTCTAGAACGTTAAATCACCACTTGACGGAAGGTAAACAACAAAAACTAATTGAAAGAGTTTTATATATTTTTAGGCCCTTGTATGGAATCGAATCTAGGGCCCTTAGCTCACTTGACGGATGCTCTACGATCCGAACGAAGGGTTTCATATCCTAGATTGGTAAGATATATAAACTACAACATACAGAGAACTTCACTGCGTGCTGTAGTTTAGTTATATCACACCGTATTAGTTTTTAGTTATAACACATTTTAATACTGTAAACTAACAAAGGAAAAAACATGTTTCTTTTATTCTAGGTGATCTTACCAGAATGGAAATATTTTATAAAATGTAGCACTTTAAACTCTTTATTGATTCATTGGCTCTCCCATGTACAGTTCCTTCCCCCCACAGTAGAAGCGCTAGCCTTCAACAGCGTCTGTAGGCTGGTAAACTGCATTGATGTATTGGTCTCACACATGATTAACATATGTATGTATGATCCATTTGTTTCAGAGCTTACATCTGTTCAATCAACGATGAAGCGTCATCACGAGGAAGAAGCCGCTCAAGGTAAGAAGATCCATTCATTTGTTTCTGAAGTTAGCAATTTTTTTTAGCACCACCACGTCTTACTACTCATCATTGTTATACAGTTATGTATTAATCATGTTGCGTTGTGAATGCCACATGCTTTGAATCACACCGTTGGTCCGTGAGCCGGTGTGCTCTTTACGTCCTCTTGCAGCTTGTTGGCTTTGGGAGCCAGGGCTGATTAATCTCCCACACTGGTGAACAAGTCGCACTAAGAGAGGTTCGCCTGGTCTCCGCCAGGAACGCCACCATCAAAAAAAATTGTCTCTGATTGGTCTGGTAGAAACCACCAATCCGTTAATTCCCAGACGCTGAGTGGATAGGGAAGAAAGTTTTCAGAACTGTGTAAAACTATATCAACTTCTGAACATTTTGAATCTCTGTGATTTGATTGGCTGGGGCTGTGGGCACAGTTTTTGAATATAACCAGGCCTCATTGGAGCATAAATCAAACACCTGCTTGCTGCCTTGGACTGACGACATGATACTTCCTGGATTCTGCATGTAAGATATACTTCTCTGCCGCGACGTCACAATTTCCATCCTCTGGCTTTTCAAGCCGCCTTTTCTGCATTAATAACTCAGTCTTTTTCATCTTCACTTTTTTTAACTTGGTAATTATTCAAGTTTAGTAAATCTATTGTTTGGGGCTTCTCCCCTATAGAGAAGTTGGCATTCTTGCCGATCTTAATTATTGTGGGTGTAAACGGGACTTCATCCTGTTTCTCATTGTTTAAGTTTGAAAGATTGAGGTTGGCCCTCATAAAGGCCCAACTAACCGACCGTCTTGTTTGTAGCACACACTCTATATATTGTATGTGTTTAATCAGGAGCTCATCTTCCTGGTCCGCAGCATCAGCTTTTGTGACATTGAGTATTTCAATGATCCATGTCTTTCACATGATATATTTCATTGTTGTTTTTTTGTCTGAGTTGTTCACCCTTATGACATGTTATAGGGACCTATGCCATTTTGTATAGTAACGTCTAAGCGTAGCCAAAACCACTCCTGGGTTTGTTTCTTTGTTAAATAAATACACTAATGCTTATTTTGGTCTGCGCTCATTTATTTGCACCAGTTTGTTGCTTGGTAGTAAGCGACGTTAATACTACCAGTATGCAATCATGCTAATGGTTTTAGGAACAAGGAAGGTTATATTTAGAGGAAATGTACCTGCATTTGTATGGAGGGAGAGTGGAAAACCATTCTGGGAAAAAAAACTCTGTACACCCGACTGAGATTTGGACCTGGATCTCCCCGTCTACTGCGAGAGTAGCGCGTTAGACCATGCGGCCAACGAAGCGGGTGAGCCAATAATTGAAGCTATTAAAGGTTCGCAAGACCCCTTAAAACAAACCATGCTTGTGCTTACATTATTTAATTTAAAAGGGGGGGAGGCAATATTCCCAGTTTCCTCTCTGATCCACATTGTGTTGTTTGTTTGGATACCGAAGGTGTCAAGACGACCCAGCGACCGATGGCCCAGAAGAAGGGACGGTCACGGCGATTAGCCACGTCTTGAATTCCAAGTAAGTTCCATCGTCACAGAATGTTTTTAGCTGAGCTTGTCCACAATGCTTTCCCCTAGGTTACAAAGATATGGCATGTAAACTCATTTTGTTAGCTATAAAGTTGCTTATTATTGACTAAAGAAGGGGGAACTCGCATACTACCTGTTTTGTTTCACATCCTCTATGTGTCACCTCATTAGAAAATGTGTTAAGTCCATTTCCTCTCCTGTTGTCTGTCTTGAAGACAGCTAGACCTTTCGTCGCCTGTTTGGTTGACTCACAAGTATCTATTATTTCCAAACAAAAACCTCCCTCGGCCCAAACTCGGCAGCAACATTAAAATACAGGCACTGGGAAGGTTCGTGCTTCCTTTTTTCCTCGGCTCTTTGTCAGGGAGGCCGAAGATCTATTTAGAAACGAGACGTAGCTGTTGTGCTTCTTTAACACACTTTCACTTTGTATAGTTGTAAAACTTATAATTTAGATATTGATTTTTAAAAAAAAGTAAATTAATTTGTATTTGTAACTATAGTTTGTGTCCTTGCATTAAATTAATACAATACTGAATTCAAATTGAAAATTATTCAAAGCAAGGGCTGGTTTTTGACCTATATGAGCGATACATTTGCAGATGGTCCCAAGAATTAGTGATAGTTTTTATAATATCTGAATTTTGTGGGAGACACCAAGAGTAGGGCAGGAAAACTCTGGGAGGAAAGAATGAAAGCTATGAAGTTTGATGAGGACTTGATGGTATGGGGGAAGAAGGAAGAGGAAGTACAGAAACAACTATAAGAATGGAATGAGGAAGGGAAAGTGTGTGGAGTGAAATTTAGCATGGCGAAGTGGGAAGTGATGGTAATGACAAGGAATAGGGTAAGGCCTAATAAAGATATAAGGTTGGATGGAGTAGAGAGGACAGCAGGGAGAGTTGTTCTATAGATACCTGCTATGGAGAAAAGATGTCCCCTTGAAGTGTTATACAGGGCGTACTTTGTACACATTGTCACATACAGCAGAAAGAGAGGGGGTACAGGAGTGCATGAGGTAGTAGAAAGTAGGAGCAGATAACAAAACAAAGTGTGTGAGTGAGAGGAGAAGAATGGTGGTAGGATAGAGCAAGATGAAGCAATGTTACAGGTGGTGATGATGATGTTCCAGACATGGCAGTAAGGTGTTTTTCCTGGAACTGTTCACTGATACTCAAGATGTGGTCCATGTCGCTAGCTCACTCGAGTCACAGGCAGTCTGGCTGACACAGATAAACATCGACAGCAGTTACTGCTTCACTCACCTTCAGCCACGACAAATAGTCTTCAAGGTCAGTGTTAGCGCTCCTCTCAGGGGTTGGTAGTTTGAATATTAAGGGATAAAGAGTTGCTAGTAATCTTAATGTGTCATGTTTTCCTGAATTAGAAATGTTTGTTGTGTTTTTAAAAAAATCAAGTGTTTTCTTTAAATATTAAATATTAAAGTTTATATGTTTTTTGTTTTGTTTTTCTTTTAGCACCACGTCTTACTACCTGTTCATGTTAATGCATAATTATGTGCTGATTACGCTAATGAGCTAGGGGTGAGGAAGGTAGAATTTAGAGCAAGTTTACCCGCATTTCTGTACAGGGAGAGTAGAAAACCAATTTGTAAAAACCACTTTCAACACACCCGACCAAGATTTGAGCCCTAATCTTCCTGTCATTGGCAGTCTACTCTTAACACAAGAGTGATGCCTTAGACAATGCAGCCACCAAAGCACTCTCCATATTTTTACAAATAACTTCATCTGTTAGTGGGACGAGGAAACCAATCAGGACTGTTGTTGTTGTTGTTATTATTTATTACCACCCGTAAGTTAAAGGAAATGTTGTTTGGCTTACATTGGAACAGAGAGATCCTCATCGTGGAGGAGTGTTACACATCAGTGGTGCACTAAACAATTATTTATTTGGTGTTTATAGAACTTATGAGAAACTGGGCCCTCTGCGGTGGCCACACAATCCAAGGTGTCGCTCTCACAATAGACTGGACTGCCGATGACGGAGTGATATCTGTCTTGTAAAGGGTGAGCCTTCCCCAAACGGTTTTCCGTAATCCCTACCACGCACATGCAGGTACACTTCTTTAAATTCTACCTCCCTCTCCCTAACACATTAGTATAGTTAGTATTTATGATCATAAATCGGACGGGTAAGACGTGACTCTAAAACAAGTTTGAATCTTAATTAAAAGCAAATAAAATCTTGATGTGTTTTAAAAGCCAAAGAGGAACATCATTTTAAGTGCAGTTCCAGACACCCAACATCCCCTGAGTGCAGTTCCAGACACCCAAGATCCCCTGAGTGCAGTTCCAGACACCCAAGATCCCCTGAGTGCAGTTCCAGACACCCAAGATCCCCTGAGTGCAGTTCCAGACACCCAAGATCCCCTGAGTGCAGTTCCAGACACCCAAGATCCCCTGAGTGCAGTTCCAGACACCCAAGATCCCCTGAGTGCAGTTCCAGACACCCAACATCCTCTGAGTGCAGTTCCAGACACCCAACATCCTCTGAGTGCAGTTCCAGACACCCAACATCCCCTGAGTGCAGTTCCAGACAACCAACATCCCCTGAGTGCAGTTCCAGACACCAACATCCTCTGAGTGCAGTTCCAGACACCCAACATCCCCTGAGTGCAGTCCAGACACCCAACATCCCTGAGTGCAGTCCCAGACACCCAACATCCCCTGAGTGCAGTTCCAGACACCCAACACCCACTGAGTGCAGTCCCAAACACCCAACACCTCCTGAGTGCAGTCCCAGACACCCAACACCTCCTGAGTGCAGTCCCAGACACCCAACACCCAGCTAACTGTCAAGTGTTTTTCCATAGAACGGAAGCGTCTTCATGGTTTGGCAAACCTGTGAAATATCTCAGTGCTCTCAAGTTGAAGAAAGCTGCTCTGTCCAAGTCAATGATAGTAACAATCTCCTTTCCTATGAGGTGAGCTACTTGCGACTGTCAGCTGTAACTGTTGTTAGTAGTTGTTAGAGCTGAAATGTCAACAGTAACCCAACACTCAAATGTCGACAGGGCTATGTAACTGATGTGTTCCGACCACTGGCCATGTTCCAACTCGACAACAAGCTGAACTTCTGCACCGCTATGATGATGAAGGTTTCAGACGTCCCACAGCTGTGTGTGGGGCAGCGTGTTATAGTTTACAATGTTCATTGTGTCTCGAGAGATCTAATGATGTGTGCGCGATCACGTGTCTCCATAGTTCCACACCCTGAACAGTGAGTCCAGACAAACACCCAGACAGGGGTGTATCATGGGGAAATTTTAGTACTAGTCGCTATAGAGCTGAATTAAATCTAATATTTTACAAAACCAACATTAATTTTTATGTTGTTGTACAATATTTAACATGTTCTGTTACAATCAGGGCTATGGAGTCAGTCGGTTAAAATGTACCAACTTTGATTCCAGCTTCAAAATAAAACTTATAATATTATAAAAACATTTTATACTTTGATTTTACTATTTAGGAGCAATATTTATAATTTTGCTTGCCATATTCATTCAAATATAAAGTCCCAATACCAAAGAAGCTTCCCATGAAGTAATTTGTATTGTAGCACTTTACTGCAGTCAATTGGTTATTACTAATTTAGAAATTTATGTCCGAGTCGAAGGTTTGGCTCGGTACAACTCCACAGACTTGGTTATAATACATTCCTTATAGCACTCACTCAATGGATAAAACTAGTGTCCTGGATGCGAAGGGGGAATTTCTAGTTGTTAAGTTTTTTTTTAATTATTAGCTTTAAAAAATATGATCTTTGACAAATTATGAAGAATCATCAATAAATTATTGACATCTAAAATGCTCATTTTATGTTCAATTACTCCTTTTCTCATCCTTTAAGTATGTTATTCATTAATTCAAATGGAAGTTTATCTTTTTTTAACACTGTGTCTTACTCTAGTCCATTCGCTATAGGAGTGGCGATAACTTGCCGCTAGCAGAAGATGTAAAAACGATTAAAAGAAAAATATAATTAATACAAAATTACTTTTTGTGAAAGCTTAGACTGTCAAAAGTGAACACTAAACAATATATTGTCTTGCAGATCGTGTGGTTTGTTGGCGAATGGACTATACCTGTTCAGGTTGTACGTGGAAAGAATCCAATGCTGTGATAATAATTGGATTTATCAGATTATAAATAAATATAACAAACAATTGTGCACTAAAACATTTTCTAAATAATTTTAGTACATAAAGTTATATAAAAAGCACATGTAATATCGTTTCATCTTTGAGAATATATAATAGATTCAGTTTGGTTTTGATTTGAATTTAAAAAGTGTGCTCTGCACACACTTCAACGCCAATAAAAAGCTCTAAAACAAATTATAGTAATTTATATTTGAAAGAAAAAGGAATGATTCTCAAATTTCCTTAAGGATTTGAAGGAGCCATCCTTATTAATCCCATGTCAACAAATATTCAACAAACTAGGAAACAATATCCTGGATGTTGTGACTTAAGGACAGGTCCTTCAAATACTTGAACCCTTAATAAGGTTCAAAACCCTCTTCGGTGGTCGCATGGTTATTCGTAGTAAACTATATTGCCGATGATGGGGAGATCGAGGTTCAAATTTCTGTCAAGTGTAGTAAGGGTGGTTTTCACTCTCCCTCCACACTAATGTGGGTGCACTTCCTCTAAATGTTACCTTCCAAATCCTCCCTAAAACCATTTGAGTAATTAGTACATAAGCGTATAACCCAAATGAGTAGTGAGGCGCGGTGCTAAAAAAAATGTAAGTAGCGTTTAAATATTTAAACAAAAATCCTGTGCAAGATTTAAAACAAATATATAATTTTAAAATTATTAATCAAATCTATTCTTAGAGCTTTTGTGATGCTTACTAGTAGTTTGGCCCAACATCATATAGGACACACCTAACCGTCAGAACCCTGGCCATTAAGTTATCATTTAATTTGAACGAAATCATACAACTGAAGCAAAGTTAACCTCTCAGGCCTACCAACATCTCAAAGATATGGATTGGACCCGTCTCTAAAATTCTGCAGCGTTTGTGTAATCTGTGTTGGTCCTTGGATGTTGTCCCAGGTCTGTCCCTACTGGAGCTCCAGGGAGAGAGGCGGAGAAATATCTCCCGTTGATTGACTTGTCCAACGAACTGAGGTTGTCTTTCCGTGACATTCTCTGGCTCAAGAAACAGTTCCACATCTTGGAGGAGAAGTTTGATGAGAAGTTCCTTTTCTCGCTCACAATACCGAGGCGAGTTACACTGCTGCCACTGGACACTGGTGGGGGAAATTAACAGAGTTGAAATATGTCTCCTGGATGTCTTAATTGGCCGACAATCTCACAAATCTATTACAGAGCTTGCTTAAAACAATGGCTAATAAATTATACTGGGAACAGTAAAGGTCCTGGGTAGCTCAGTGGTGCTATTGCCATTGATGCTATAAGCCAAGGATCCTGGGTTCAATTCCTGTGTCCAGTTGTCATTATTCAACTAACTTATAATTAAATAACTATAACACTTAGCTTGACATACCTAGATCAGTAGAAAGGGTAACCATACACTATTATCTGTCTTTACCCTCATGTAACATCACCTTGCAAGTATCTATCCTTGTGTAACATAACCTTACAAGTATTTACCCTTGTGTAACATCACCTTACAAGTATCTACCCTCGTGTAACATCAACTTGCAAGTATTTACCCTTATGTAACATCAGCCCTTGTCTTTCTAGGGCTTTCCATAACCAGTTGCTACAGAGTCTGCTGGCGTCCATCGTCCAGTGGAACACGTTGGACAGGGAACTACCGCCAGTGCGGAAATTAGCGGCAGAGTTTCTTGAGCACAAGCTTTGTGACCTCGACAAAGAGGTATTAACAGCACTTGATACCTACTGCAATAGATAATGTTATATATGGAGATGAAGATTATAACTGGTGTGTGTGTGGGAGGGGATTGAGTTTTGAAAACTTCAAACGTTTGCTAGCTTTGGCTTTGCTTCAAAAAACAAATTCCATCATTTATAACAACAAAGCTTTGTCAATAAAATAATGAAGGCTAAAATACTCATTTGTGTTCCAACTTTTGTCGTTCTGTGCTTTATCTAAATTACAAATTAATTAATGTTCTCACTCTGACATAAATGTGAAGTAAATGAAGTGTGTGTTGTAGCGTAGTTTGGCAGCTTGGGCCGCAATATCTTGACAAATGTACAAAGTTTAATGTAGTAATTCTTTTTTATGTTTAGTGTAAACGATAATTTATTTTGTTTCAACTAGAGTTGGCTGGAATCCACTATTTTATGAATCCGGATTTTGGATAAAATTATGAACATAAGAGGAAATATAAATATAATTGTAGGCCTATAATTAAAATACAAATCGTAACCAAATATTAGAGAACAAGCGATACTGAGGATAAGTACAGGGAGAAAAATAGAAATGCAAAGATAGTAAGAGAAGGGAGACAAAAGTGCTAGACTAATGTGGAAGGGAGCAAGAAGATATTATATAGTCAAGTGAGCCAAAGGAGGAGGGAAAATAAGAAAGAAATCCGAATGATGGATGAAAAAGGAAAGATAATGGAGAGGGATGAGAAGGTAAAGAAGCTGTGGAAATCATATTTTGAGAAATTGTTGAACTCTGGGGGGAAGGAAGAAGAAGAGAAGTAAATGGACGGAGAGATGGAGGAGGAAGTAGCGGACCTAACCTGGAAGGAGGTAGAAGAGGCATTGAAAAGTATGAGGAAGGGAAAGACACCAGGAGTGGAAATAACGGCAACAGGAGAACTGTGTGTACAGTGGCGGTCTAGAGTAGCAAGGGCAGTGTGGAGGGAGTAGAAAGTTCCAGAGGATTGGACAAAAGGTATTATATTACCAATATTGAAGAAAGGGAATAGGAAGAGGAGAGGCTAGGAGAGTAAGAAAAATATATTATATTAATGTGAGTTGTGTAGGGACGGAGAAAATTAGAGAAATGATGTTTAAAGAGGACTTGATGGTGGGGAGCGGGGAAGACGAGTAAGTATAGGAACAACTGCTAGAATGGACTGAGGTGAAAAAGTGTGGAATGGAATTTAGTACGGCAAAAAGTGAAGTGAGCGATGACAAGGCAGAGAACAAGGCCAAGAAAGTGATAGAACTGGATGGAGTAGATTGAAAGAAGCAAAGAGTGTGAAGTGTGAAGTATTTGGGTAGTGTGATTGAGACAAAAGGAAGCAGCTGAGAAGATAGTGAGACGAGAGCAGCAGGGAGAGTTGTTCTATAGGTGTGTAAGAGACCTGCTAAGGAGAATTGTTCTACAGGTGTGTAAGAGACCTGCTATAGAGAGTTGTTCTACAGGTGTGTAAGAGAACTACTATGGAAAAGTGAAGTGTCCCTGAAGTGCAAGGAAGTACTGTATAGAGCATACTTCATACCCATAGTAACATATGCAGCAGAAACTTGGACTTTGAATAAAAGAGAAACAAGGAAAGTGGAGGCCATGGGAATTAAGTTTTTGAGGAGCATTAAATTGTTAACATAAGAGATAGGATTAGGATTGAAGATGTAAGGTCAAGAGTTGGGGTAAATGAAATAGTTGAGGAAGCAAGGACGAGATGGTATGAACATGTAGTGAGGATGTTGGAGTACATGAGATGGTATGAACATGTAGTGAGGATGTTGGAGTACATGAGATGGTATGAACATGTAGTGAGGATGTTGGAGTACATGAGATGGTATGAACATGTAGTGAGGATGTTGGAGTACATGAGATGGTATAGACACGTAATGAGGATGGAAGGGGAGAGGATTTCAAGAAGATTAATGGATATAAAGTATGTAGAGAAGAAACCACAAGGAAGACCAAGAAAGAGATGGGAGGAACAGATAGCAGCAAGTGTGCAAATGAGAGGAGGAGAGTGTAAAAGAGTGCAGGAGGAAGAATGGTGGAGACGGAGGAAGATGGAGGCATTTTACTAAACAGACCCGGCCACAGGCTGGAAACAGTTCATGATGGTGTGTAACCAAATGTTAACATTCTTTCTTATAATCTATTCATTATAACATTCATACATTCAGTTAGGTGTAAAACTACTGGTCTGGGGTCTAGTTGTCGAGTTCATCCTATGATTATAGTTAGTTCTGAACCACCAATAAGCAGTATAGAGTTCTAAAACAAATTTCGCTTAAGAAATTGAAAAAAAAAACTTGATTTGAGTTTTGAATCCTTGAATCTCAAATATCCTCAATGTTTCTTCAAGGATGAGTCCCAAATCTCAACACAAAACAATAAAACATTATTTGACCTTCATTTTGTCTCTAAGAGTATTTCCTGTGCATTCATCCACTCCCATGATGACAAGCTGGGTGCTAGAACGTTGTCTTGAAGCAAATCAGAAGCCTTTTTTACACTTGTCACTGCATGGACTGTCCAGTATGCTTAGAATGTATTAATCTGACATGGCATTCATTTTACAATTTCATATTGACAACAATAAGAGAAAATAATTACAAACCGTTTATAAGTCACATCATCACAGAGCACCAGATTTGTAAACAAACTGGGAGACTGGCAGAGTCATGTCATATCAGTGAGGCAGCTGTCAGATACTGGCGTAGTCACATTGTAACAGCTGTTAGATACTCTGGGTATTGCCACCATTTAAAACAGTTGTAACAGCTGTCGGATAATCTGGGTATTGCCACCATTTAAAACAGTTGTAACAGCTGTCGGATACTCTGGGTATTGCCACCATTTAAAACAGTTGTAACAGCTGTCAGATAATCTGGGTATTGCCACCATTTAAAACAGTTGTAACAGCCGTTGGATAATCTGGGTATTGCCACCATTTAAAATCGTTGTAACAGCTGTCGGATACTAGAGGTATTGCCACCATTTAAAACAGTTGTAACAGCTGTTAAATACTTTGCATATAGCCACCATTTAAAACCGTTGTAACCGCTGTCGGATACTAGAGGTATTGCCACCATTTAAAACAGTTGTAACAGCTGTTAGATACTTTGCATATAGCCACCATTTAAAACAGTTTGACCAAAGTGTCAAAAAGTGAAGTTTGTTTGATACAATTAGGCTTCACTTTGCATTCATAAAATGAACTTGGCAAGCTCAATTCTTATAAATGGACATTATCAGTCTTTGGAGGGCTGGAAAGGGGGGGGGGGCGTTCATTTTTGCTTATATAATACTTGAACTCCCCCTCTGGTAAGAACTCTAATCAAATAGCAAATAGTTTCAGCCTGGATTCTGTTATCTCAACGACAGACTGACCTGTCTCTTCCCTAGAGGCTGGATACTATACTGTCCAACCTGCGGAACAAACATAATATTCTCTTAATGTGACACAAGTCGGGGAATTTGGTGCAGTGGAAACTGTTCAGGCCTCAAGTGGGGCATAGCCCTTGCCTCTCCTGTCTTCAGCAAGGGAACATTCGGCTACTTGTAACAAGAGATGTGACAGTCAAACTCTCAAGGATATTAAAGAAAACATCAAATTCCAAATTTGAATCAAATGTTCATTTTAGAGGCCAACTTGATGATAGGTTATATTTAACAACCAAACTCCAGATGATTAGTTTTCCACTTACACGTCGACTGTTTGTGTTCCCAGTCCATGTACTACCAGGACCTACTGAATGTGTCACAAGTGTCCCAGCTGGGGATCCCAGAGTTGGGAAACTGGTTCTGGAACTCCAACTTGTGGGACGGATCTGAGGAGGGCCCAGAGCAGAGCCAACTACCTCTCGTGGGGTACCTGTCCTCTAGCAACGGCTACTGGATGTTGAGCGACGAGACGGGGTCCCTACCCTGCATCATAACGGGGTTGAGCGCTGACAAATGGCACAACAACATCAAGGCCCTCTCAGGGAACATTGTTGTCATTGCCAAGTTCCAGCTGATCCAGGAGGTCTTCCAGGTGACACTTACTATCCTGTGAGAGAACAGGGTTGTCTTCCAGGTGATACTTATTGTCCGGTAGGAGTGTCTTCCAGATGACGCTTACTGTCTGGTGAGAGTGTCTTCCAAATGACGCTTACTGTCCGGTGAGAGTGTCTTCCAGGTGACGCTTACTGTCCGGTGAGAGTGTCTTTCAGGTGACGCTTACTGTCCGGTGGGAGAGGATGTGTCTCCCAATACCTTAACACAGACTAGGAGTGATTTAAATAATTTTTTACAATGAGAGATTAGATAGAGAACAAAATAATTAGACATAACTTAACTTAATTTTTGGTTAATTTTGAGAAACATTTTGCATGTTTAATATTTAAACTTATTTCATTTTGGAAGACACATTTTTGATTGGCCCATCTCTTTGTTTCTTCCAGTGTTTCTTGTGCTTGTCACAATGTCAGTTGTATTTATCGTAGTAATGCTGCTAAGACACACAACATTGTCCTTGTTTCGTATCTCTGAGGATGCTCGAGTGTAATCATACTCTTGTGTTGTGTACAGGTGAGCAAATACACGTACCTGCATTTTTCAGCCAAGGACTGCCGGCCATTCAACCTTCAGAACAATTATCCTACCCTTGACTCCTTATGCTCGATGTGGAGGGAATTCAGGGGTACACTCATAGCTGCCCCAAGGGGAGTATCAGACTCAACCCTGAACCAGGTCCTAGCAGCGGTGACTCTAGAGCTGACCATATGTCCTGTGATCAGCGAGAGTGTGAAGTCAGCGCTCCGGCCAAGAGTTGAGGCCGCAACACACCAACGAGTCCTCTGGACAACGACTGAGGCTCGGTTTGGACTGTGAGACAAACTCACTCGAGGTGGTTGTCCACCATCTTTCCCACCTTATGGTGGTCTCTAAAGGTGCAATGACCACCTGTCACATGCTGCTACCATCACGAAGAGGAACATGGTGAGTTGGTGCTACGCTCGTTCCAGGATCAGGATTTGTCCAGCAGCGGCAGTGTAAAGCGAGAACTGTTCATCCATTGTATTCATTCCTAGCAATCTTTCTTCTGTCGTATATAATAGTATTGTTTTGTTTTAAATTAACTGATACACTTATTCAGGGTGTGCAAATCATTGAGATCTTAAACTTCTCTTCTAATAATCGTCAGCTTGATTTTGCTTGTGGAAAAAAAAATCATCAATGACAACTGCCTTGCCAATAAAAATATTGAAGGCTGAAATAACATTTATGTTCAATTTTTGTTATTTTGTGCTATAAATAACTTTCAAATTAGTGCATACATGACGAAACTCCACATTAGTATATTAACTAACCTGTTGTGATATTTATTTGATTCGTCAGCTTAGGAATAAATGCCAAAACATTCGGTCAATGAAACATTTTGTAAATTATATTTATTATCTAAAGTTATATAACGATACATAAGATAGTTTTAACATAAAAAGGTTTTTTAAATATCTGATCATCAATTTAGATTTGAGAATAATTTGAAAAATTCGATTTGGTTTCTCTTTGAATAAAAAAAAAGTGCTTTGAACACCTGTAACAGTCACATTAATGGAAGCAGAGATTGCGTAGATTCTAGGAAACATGGCGGAACAGCAATACACTTCATGTTGATGTCTCTCAGTCCAACAGATCCAAGAGGGTCGTTTTGCTGCTAAAGGGGCCCCTTCTAAGGTCTGTGCCCTTGATCCAGACAGGCGCGCTCTATCACCTACACACAGCCGAGGCCAACAACTTGTTCATTAACAGGTATGTAGCCTTTAATTTCAAATATACACTTTGTAGACAAGTATAATACTGTATTAATGTGCCGCTCACTTGGTAGACAAGTATAATACTGTATTAATATGCTGCTCACTTGGAAGACAAGTATAATACTGTATTAATGTGCCGCTCACTTGGAAGACAAGTATAATACTGTATTAATGTGCCGCTCACTTGGAAGACAAGTATAATACTGTATTAATGTGCCGCTCACTTGGAAGACAAGTATAATACTGTATTAATGTGCCGCTCACTTGGAAGACAAGTATAATACACTGTAGTTAATGTGCTGCTCGCTTGGAGACAAAGTATAATACTGTATCAATGTGCCGCTCACTTGGGAAGACAAGTTATATACTGTATTAATGTGCATGTCTCGCTTGGAAGACAAGTATAATACTGTATTAATGTGCCGCTCACTTGGAAGACAAGTATAATACTGTATTAATGTGCCGCTCACTTGGAAGACAAGTATAATACTGTATTAATGTGCCGCTCACTTGGTAGCAAGTATAATACTGTATTAATGTGCTGCTCGCTTGGAAGACAAGTATAATACTGTATTAATGTGCCGACAGGCCATGGCTCTACCCCTGAACCATCCTGGTTTGTCTCGTATCCAGGTAAATCTTTCATCAGTTGTTGTAGTGAGTCTTTGGTAGCTGGTGGAAGTATCGGCCACTCGATGATAAGCTACAATCACAGTCCTGATGACTCATGACCAGGGTTCGAGGATATATATCAACAGATGTATATTGTGATATATATCAATCAAAGGAACTTTATTATTTCAAACAAAAAATATTCATGCTTGGATTTGGCTTGGAGAATGTTTCATATGTTGGCAGTGGACTTCTCACTTCCTAACAAGAATGTTAATATTCCTTGAATAAAGAGAAATATTTGTATTTGTGTATTTACAGCAATCACATCAATAACTTTTCCAAAGAGATGAAAACTTCCGGACTGGGGACAGTTCCTCAAGACGCTACATTCATACTATCGTAGGGGCCCACTGGCCCGCCGTGACTACTACAGGTACTTCTTGACAGCCTAAATGTATTTTACTCTTTGCTTTTGTACCCCAAAAGGAAAAACAACCTTCTAGGTAACAATAATTTTATTTTCACATCAAAAATTGATACATGTATTTTATAAAATAAGTTAATATAGCCGTAGATAGCTCTTCAGAGATGCTGTAATAAAACATTTGAAACAAATCTGTACTTAGGGCAAAGTCCTGGCTCACTGAGCCGAGGACACATGCAGCGTTAAGCGCGGATTACCGAAATTTAGAATTTGTGACAATCAAACCTGAGCACAACGTATAACCAACTCTAGCGAAACATATCCCGTAAAACATCACAAGGGAACATTTTCCCATTAAGCGCAAGTAAGAACAATGTTGATAATTATAGCTAAATGCAAACTGTCTCCTTAATGTCTAAGCGAGAAGCGCAAGAAATATACATATGGTCAATCATAACCAAATGCAAACTGACCCCTTAAACAATGATATTATCTAGATGTTATGTTCTCACCTTCAAAAATTGTGGAGCGTGAAGCGCAAACAAGAGATAATCACACTAACGGATTGCCTCCATAGCCGTCTAGAACCAAGTGTAATTGTAAATTAAAACCATTATAACATGTCAATATATACGATCAGAGATCCCTGCGCTCCCCTACAACATGCCCTTAAAAGGTAATACATTATTGATCGTCGGGTTAGCGACCAATAGGGAACAAGACAGGACAGAGGTGTGTGAGAGAGAGAGAGAGAATATGACACGTGATGTTGAACCGAACTAGCGTCAGACAAGAGCTCCACGAAATCACATTAGTCCATGTATTTCTTGTGCTGCGTCGGTATGTATTTGTTGTTGCACCAGCACATAGTCACTTAGAGTGGCAGACTCGTGATCCAGGAACACAGCCAAGTCCTTCAATTGGTCTTTTCGTAACGTTTATCCCAAAACGTTACACTTTGAGTCTTTTAGTAACGTTTATCCCAAAACGTTACACTTTGTAATGTATTTTGTATACCTGGAAGAAGGTACAGTAAAGGTGGATAGAAACATATAAAAGGGAACAAACACAAATGAATTTTACAGTGAAAAGAAGAACGCAGTTTCTCTTGTTGTTAAAAGCATGTATATAGCCTCGCCAGTATCTGACATGTCTCTTGTTGCTAAAGAGCACATAGTCTCGCCAGTATCTGACATGCCTCTTCTTGCTAAAGAACACATAACCTCGCCAGTATCTGACATGTCTCTTGTTGCTAAAGAACACACAGTCTCGCCAGTATCTGACATTTCTCTTGTTGCTAAAGAGCACATAGCCTCGCCAGTATCTAACATGTCTCTTGTTGCTAAAGAGCACATAATATCTGACATGTCTCTTGTTGTCAGCGTGTCAGAGGCAAGCAGCTGTGAGATGGGGGATGGACTCGTCACTGTGGAAGGTATCATCTTCGACCGCCTGCACCTGGAGCCTCAGTTTCCCAGCGAGCTAAGAAGCGTCGAAACTGCTGGCTATGGGGTACCAGGTGAGCGATCATCACAGGGATGGAACCTTAAACAATATTTGAGATTATGATATTTTAGATAACATCACATTTATAAATAATATTGATTTTATTCAAATTTTGAATTGTAATAGGTTTTTAAGCTCCTATGCTGCTGACTGATGGCTTGGAACAATTCAATTATAGGACAAAGCTATCAGCCAGACCCCTGATCATTAATCTAACACTTAAGTGATTGAATAAAGACAAACATTAGCTACTATTATTTTTTTTACATAGCATTTTAAGATTTAATGTGGTCAAATAAAAGGGGTGTGCGAATAGGGGATTTATCGAATCGAATAATTTTGAATTGAATATCAAAATTTTGAACAAATTCTGAATAGTCCAAATCGAATAGTAAATTTTTCTGACATTTTTGATAAAAATAATTTAAATTAGTAAACTCTTATTGAAAATGTGGTTTTATATTTAAGTATGCAAAGTACAAAAATTTATTTCAGGATATTGAGAGGAACTTTTGATCCAATTTTTTAGACAACGGGTTTCACCTAAATCAATTTTTTTTTTTTTTTTAATTTTATGAAAAGTTTTTGAAAGAAATTGAAATTTAAAGTTTGCATGAAAAATGTTTAACTGGGCAGTGTAGATATTATATTTCTGTAAATTAAAACATTATTTTTATTAGAAGGTAAAATAAGTGGTGATTAATAAACAAAGTCATATTTTGATTCATTACTAGTCTTGCTCAAACCTCTCCCACTTTCATATTACACAACAATAAATTTAATAAAATAACACAACAGTAATGAATGATAAAATAAGTTCTTGACCTCTTTAAATGTCCTCTAGACTTGACACTCCTTGTAATCTCTCTTATGTCTGGGTCGCCTCCCTGTCCTAACAACAGACTGACAAGCACTCAAATGGTCGACCTTGGAATATTGCCTCCCTGTGAAATATGGTAGAGTAGCTATTTCTATCCTTCTCTAAATGTTTCATTACAAGCACTTTCACTTGTAGAATGAGTCACGTGGCTCCCAACTGTTTGTCTCTTCACCAGCCGTTATAATACCCCCTCCCCATTCTTCCAACCCTTAGGCAGGCCACAACCTCTTGCTTTCTGCTAACATCGGTATTCCCTCCCTCCCCTCATATTGGACGAAGGACAAGAGGATTTTTAACTCTGTGTCACCAGATTATCTGGATACCCCCTTGTCTCTCGCACACCCTATAAAATAAACCTCTGTGATCACTGTGTCATGTTGGTGACATTGTGTTGATAACAGTGTATGTGTCCTACCAGGGCGCAAATCAATCGTAGTGAAGATCCGAGACATAGCCAGCGCAGTCTCTGTGTGTGTGTACATCAACAGGTGGTATCAGCGTGCGTACCCGATTGGGCTCATTCTTGGCGCACATGTTGCCCTCACAAACCTGCAGCAGAAAATGTCAGATAAAACGTCAGTGTACTTCCTCACCAGCGGCATCAGCAGCGTCGTGGTGAAGGACATGAACCAACCTCCGCACTTTGAGTCGTGAGTTCCTTTGTATCATTGGTAGCTTGCATGGGAAGGTTTGTTGTGTCGTTCGCACCGTCATAACTTTCAATTATTGTCATTTGAGATCAAAGAATCATGATAAGGGGTGTGCAAAACTTCGACTTGGCTTCGACAAAAATATAATCATCGACTTCACTACGGAAAAAAGTTCCTGCTTTAATAATTACCAAGTTTTACCCAAAACAATTCCAATTTCCAATGTTCCAGAATGTGTCGTTTAGCTACCTGATAGCGCTAGTGTCGCTTACTACCAAGCAACAAACTGGCATAAATAAATGAGAGCGTAGACCAAATATACATAAACGTGTTTATTCAACAAAAATAAACTCAGTAGTGACTTAGAGTGGGCTTGCCCAACCTGTAGCTCACGGGCAACGAGAGCATTTAAAATGCCCACCAGGTCATCTCTGATTGAAAACTAGAGTGAATGATACCAACTTCTGGAATTCTAGTCTTGCCTGTCCAGTACCTATTCTAAATCACATATCACTAAAGGTGAGTGTTTGTTTTGGTTCTATCTATTTAAGCAACTCAGGGTTTTCAACCATGAAAATACTGAAATCAAAGTACAGGTCAGATAAACATTTAAATGACCGCATGAGAGTGTCTCTTACCAAATACACTGCAAACTACATTATGCTGGGCCAAGTATTGCATTGAATTCTTTTTGAGTGAATTATTTTCAGAGCTGAAAAATAAAAATCCTGTGAAATTTTTTGAATGATAGAATTTTGTTATGAATTGAATTTTGAATTTTTTTGCCATTTTTTGTATTGTTGTTTTGCACACTTTTATAATTAATTAACATTTTAATTGTAATCTGCATAATTTTCTTCATTACAGCAAAATGTTTTCCTCACATTGAAGTGTAAAATGATGTACTTTAGTAGTAGTTAGGTAGGGTTTACTAAACTTTGTTTTTGAAACGTTACAACATTTTATATTTTATGTTGCCCTCGGACACACAACATTTTGCCGAAGTTGCCCTCACTTCAGTCAAGGTTGGGTAGGCCTGGTTTAGATCTATGTAAAGATCCTATGACAGGTATACAGCCCCACAACATTCATGAGGGAAAAACCCAAGAACAAAGAGCAGTGAAATATATTAATGTTAATGTTAAAGAGCACGAATATACTAAAAAATGTGATAAGCCAATCAAAGCTACAGACCCGGGAAAAAAGCTCCTGATTACATCCATAAACGGCAAGAACGTTTACTCCAAACAAAACGGTCAGAATCGGCTCTTTTGAGTGCCACCCTCAACTTGTCTAGCTACAACAAAAAGGTAATGGAATGAAGTCCCGGTAAACCACACAATAATCTACTTATGGCAAGAAGTGCCAACCTCACTTAAGGGGAAAAGCATCGATCATAATACTCAAAACATAAAGTTAACAATCAGCCCTTTTGAGGGCCGTCATCAAATAATAGAAAATTAACGTCTGACAAAGAAGTTGTCGCTAATAAAAAAAATAACAAGTTATATAAATCAATCATTTAAATAAAAAAATTAGAGCCAAAATATTATCAAAAAGAAATAATAAAAGAGCTAACAGTTTAAAAAAAGATCAAATAAACTAAAGCAAATATAAGAAAAAGGCGGCTTGAAGGGCCTCGAGATTGAGAATTATGACATCGCCACAGAGAAGTGTATCTTACAGAGAGAATCAAGGAAGTGTGCGTTGTCAGTCAGAAGGTGGCAAGCGAGTGTTCAATTTTTGCTCAGGTGGGCCTGGTTATATCCCTAAAGTGTGCCCACAGCCCTAGCCAATGAAATCACAAGATGCATAAGTTCCCAGAGTTTATATAGTTTTTTTCGTTTTGAACATTTTCTTCCCTATCCACTCAGCAGCCAGGAATTAGCTGATTAGGGGTTTATAGTCAACCAATTGGAGGTGATTTTCTTCAACGGTGGGCTACTAGCGAAGACCAGGTGAATCTCTCTGCTTGACTTGTCCATGAGTGCAGGCGATAATGGAGCCTTGGCTCCCTAAGCGGCCGGCTGGAACGAAGACAGAGCGTGTAGAAACTTTTGGGTCAGCTCACACTCGATATGATTGTTTCATCCTTGTGGCGTTCACAACAAACCACAACACATTCTACGGAATTTTGTTTCCTCAACTCTTTCGTTATTTTAAGAGGAGTTGAAATGTGACATCAGGTAAATTTTGTACTGTAATTGCCTCTTGATTGTTATTCTGTTCTTCCCAATTACCACCTAATGACTTGTCTATCGCCTTTGGAATTCAGCTTTTAAATTAAAGCACTACCTGTATTAAAATTCAATTATTTTCCCCTTCCAGAAATTTTACTCAATAAGGACAGATTATAGTGTGAATAAATAAATGAGTGCAGTATAATATTTTTTTCAATTAATTGTATGTCCCTTGTTTAATTTCTGTACACACCTTCATTAAATGAAAACCTGGCTTTAGCGGGTAAATATCTTTGAACCATTGCAATTCTGTTTAAGGCAGTTTTCACTGTATTTTTGAAAGATTAATAAATCTATTTTTGTCAGTAAAATTTGAAAGACTCTACCAACCAAAATAAAATTTATTTTAAGTATTGAAAATAATTGTTTACTCAGTGTTGTTTGTAGCCCTGTATTAAGTTGTTGGGCATTACTAAACATATCTTGGGCTCACGGTGCAAGCTGATACAGTAGAGCCCCGCTTATACGGCGGATTATTTTTCAGAGACCCACTGTAGGAACAGAACAAGCCTTTTTTAACTTTCAAATCCATATAAAATGCTAATAACATGTTTACACTAACTAAAAAGTGTACAATAGATCTTTCAATCGAATAAAAATGATTGGAAACAATCAATTAAAAACAATTTCATGATCATTGGATAATTTTGATCATTCAAGCTTGGCCGTCACTACTGTAAACAAACTGAATACCAACAGAAAATGGTGGCCAAAGTCATTCCTTGCACGCATCATTCTGAAAAATTCTGGACGTGTGAGGCAAGTGCAGAACATAGTGAACATGTATATAATAGAAAACTGGGGTATCGGCAGATCGCCATAAAACAGGGTCCTACTGTGATCATATATAGCCTTGGTATGAAAAGCAATGAACCATTTTGGCTCAAATGATTGGAAATAGTTTATATCTATTTGCACTAACTGGAAAAGAATACATTCTAGAGAAAACCTTTTAAGTTTACTTACACTATACCATTTTGAAAAGTATTGTCTAACAATGGTTACAACTATAAAACCTTTTTGATTTACAAACTTTTAATATTGAACTGTTCAAAGTTAAAATTTGTAAATTATAATACCTCAGAAAGCGAAAAGAGGTTTTCCTTCTAGAGTTATATTATATATATTCGCATCCAATGTCCATTTCCTGTGTTTGTCTTTTATGTTATTCCTTTTACATGTTCCTGCGTTTGTCATGTTTTTTCTTTTACATGTTCCTGCGTTTGTCATGTTTTTCTTTTACATGTTCCTGCGTTTGTCATAATGTTTTTTCTTTTACGTGTTCCTATCTAAATGTCCTAACGTTCTTTGAAATTTCATTTTTCTCCCTCTTTTGTTTTTTGGTTTCCTCTTTTAGGAAGTTGCGTTGCGCATTTCACACTACCTCCTTATGAGTTCAGATAGAATGAAACCTAGGTCAGGGGATTGGGTAGTAACGATCAATTATCTTGAAGAGGCAGCCATTACCTCTTTGTCCAGTGTCAGCAATGTAATTTGGCAATTGTGTTCTTCTCGCTGTAAAAGATGTTTCTTCTGGTGTTCAGAAAGGAGGATTGGGGTGCTCCGTGCAACCTGTTGATGGCAGTCCCCAGTAAGAAACTACTCTGGGGTACAGTAGAGATGGACCAACTTCTCAAGGTGTCTATACAGTTCAAATGCGAGTACTGCTCGCAGCCGTTCATCAGGGGTAAATGCAGCTATGTGGGCTGTTGGGCCCGCTCCATGGGGGAGATTACTGCAGTCTGCACGTGAGTACAACAATGGCCTTGTAACACAACTGTTTGTTTCCAAACCTCAATAGTCTTCTAGTGTAGTATCTTCTCTACTTAGGGATCTGGGAGTATTCAGGTTTTCGAGCCAAGACTGAAATAGCTACCTATTCTAGCTCCTCAGGATTGAGGTCAATAGATTTATGGGCTCACGATTGCGAGCTTCTGGGAAAAGGTTATTTCTTTGTCGTGCAATGTGTGTGGAGGGGATGAATGACTCATTGTTTACTCTTCTCTCTACTTGTTTGGATGTGGTTTGTGAAATGAGGCACAAATAGAGGGAGTGGAGTATGAGAAGAACCCAACAAAGAGGGTACTATTGGAATGTCACAGTAAACTGGTTGTTTGGAGGAGCCTATGAAGAGTAGGAAAGGTCTATCCCTGTATGGTTGCTAGAACACAGGTAAGCTTAGTGCAAGACAGTATCAAGAATAGTTCAATGGAAAAGTGTATTATGTACATCTTAAAAATCATTACCGCTATAACTTGTCTATCTGAGAGGAAGTCAGCACCAAGTGAACAGCTGTGCTTTAGACTATCTTGAATTTAACTGACTATCTCCCATGGCCAACAACTCGTGTTTATATCCTAGACTCACCATGTGCATTTTCACTGTGTTCATTCCAAACTGACTATCTCCCACGTCCAACAACTCGTGATTGTGTACATGTGATCACGAACAAATGTGTGATTTAACTGAGCCGGCCAACACTAACTTGTCACTGGGGCTGCTATGAGTGACGTATCTGGCTCTGAAAAGCTCCACGTAGCCTAGATGCCTATTCTAGATATTTCTTCCACTGTCTCGTCACATATTTCCCTTCTACGGACTCCCCCCCCCCCCCCTTTTTTTTCTCCTTGTTTCTGTCTTGTATGTAACCCCAACCTCCCTCCTCTGAAGGAAATATACCAAATAAATACCACCAGGAGATTGAAGGAAACTTCACTCTTAGTGGGGTATTTGACAAGGACACTTCTACTTTTTAAAATGTAAGATCGCAAAATTAATTTTCAGCAATTTGTAATTTTAAATTCCATTTCGGCGTTAAACTTTAAATATATCAACAGAATCTCGTGGTATTGATTGCTTGGTTATGAAGAAGTGTTCTTTTAAAAATATTTATTGTAAAATAATGGGAAGTCCTTATGACGTGTATATTTTTGCTTAAATCATTTGAAGTCCTCGTGACTTGTAAATTTTGAGTTAAATAACTGATGTTAGTAGAAGTTCTTCTGAACTTATAATATTTATGCTATATGCGGAAAGTCCCTTTAGAGGAAAAGGACCAAACTGTTAAGATTTATTAAAGTCCTTATGACTCATAACTTAATCAATCGAATCAAAGTTCTTAGAACTTAAGGAATTTGTCTTAACTGATTCAAGCTCCTATTGACTAATTGAAATGTAACGTAAATTAGTTAAAGTTCTTATAACTAAGAAAGCTAACGTTGGATAACCATGTTAATTGTTATAAAACTTTCTTTTTAGTTTCCGTAAACACGTGTTAGCGATTGTTGGTAGTCCTTCTCATTTGGAATAACGAAAATATTAATGTTAAAAGAAGTCCTTCAGACTTGGGAAAGTATGAATATTTATATAATATTGATAGATAGGTCTTAGTTATTGTTTTTTCCCTTTTACTAAAGTAATGAATTGGCCACTATTGTTGACCAACAAAGTTAATTTTGTTACCTAACATTTCAAGTTGTTTTCAAACATATATATAGATTTATTTAACTATCTGTATGCATTTAGTATATTTTTATCGTCATTATTGTTGACCAACAAAGTTAATATTGTTACCTAACTTTTTTGAGTCATTTTTCAAACCTCTACTTCTATATTTATTTATTTATATGTATACATTTAGTATACCTACTTTAATCATGTTACCTTTTGTTACTGCTTTTGCTTTATAGTAAATAAATCATATTTATCTATCAACGTTATGCTTGTTGGATTTAGCTTTTTTTAATTGAATTTGTCAATTACTTCCTGCAAACATAGTTGTGTTCCCTGGTAAATACTTTATCAATTTATCCTTTTTGAACTACGGCAATGGTGCAGATGGGATGGCATGGAAACATGGGTGAATATATTATGGGACAGTCTGGTGGCTCGTCATTGTCAATAATTAGGAGGGGGCGTAGTGTTGAGAATAGTAGGAAAGTCGGCAAGTGAGACAGCTTGTTTGAGTGAGAGAGAAGTTGTACAGACGATTCAAGAGAATTTGAAACTAGGGAAGATTCAAGGGAAGCTAACACTGGGAAAGATTCAAGGGAAGTTAAAACTGGGAAAGATTCAAGGTAAGCTAAAACTTGGAAAGATTCAAGGGAAGCTAAAACTGGGAAAGATTCAAGGAAGCTAAAACTGGGGAAGATTCAAGGGAAGCTAAAACTGGGAAAGATTCAAGGAAGCTAAAACTGGGGAAGATTCAAGGGAAGCTAAAACTTGGAAAGATTCAAGGGAAGCTAAAACTGGGAAAGATTCAAGGGAAGCTAAAACTGGGAAAGATTCAAGGTAAGCTAAAACTTGGAAAGATTCAAGGGAAGCTAAAACTGGGAAAGATTCAAGGAAGCTAAAACTGGGGAAGATTCAAGGGAAGCTAAAACTAGGGCATTTATCAGAGGTTTCAAAACTATACAATAGATTCAAGACTTATCTTAGTTTCAATATTTAAATTTATATATTTAACAGTTAATACTTGTTAAATTATTTTAAATTAATTATGCTTACTTAAATTTCTAGAAATTTAATGAACAAAATATTTTTTTAGTTGTTTTTATCCCGAAATTACAATATTTGCCATATTATTTCATGCACAAATTTCTAAATATGTTTAAAATGTGTTAGGACCAATGATGAAGTGAATTATATTCAAATTAACTCTTGTTTTCATTTAAACTTGTTGGGGCATACGGGCATACCTTCTATACTGAACAAAATAAAAACGGTCCATGGGAATAGTTGATTGATTAGTATTAATACATATTACCTTTGTAATATTTAAAATTAAATAAACCAAATGATTGGCATCGGTAATCTCAGCAAATCCTTAGAATTTATAAAATAAATACAAAATATTGTAAAAAGAATCAATGATAATGTACAAATATATTTTTTACTTTACATCCATTACTGTTTCAAGCCTTTGGTTTGTTCTTTATTCAAGCCATATATTTTTCACTACCGGCTGGCTAAGCCTGTCGTAGCTTCATATTCCTTGTAATCTAACTTAAGACTAGGACAGGCACAACATCAGTCCCCGCCCTTTAATTTATCAATTTGAAAGTGTAAACCCACATTTCACCAATGATACATTTTTTCGGCAATGCCGTAATTGAACCTGGAACCCTTAACTCGGTAGACAGACATGCTATCGACTGGGCTTAAGGTGTGGGACAAATATAGCAACTAAACAATGTAAATTAACATTCAATGTTGCCAAATTTATCAAGAAACCTGACTCAATCACAACACTAATTTCCCAAACACAACATATTACTGTTTAGTTTTCTAATATTAAATTTTCAATATATTTTTGAGAATTCGAATTTGGATTATGAAAAAACTAGGTTTCGGCCAACTTAGATACATAACGTTATGTGGTTTGCTTCTGAAGGACTTGTAGAGCACACAAGATAAACCATTGTGTTATCCTTGTGCTCTACAAGTAGCTCTGCAACCATCTTGGACCAGTTGGAGTCTGGCTTACCTCTCTAGACACATTGATACCTTGTTTGTGTTGTAGTTTTAAAGCACACCACGCTGACAAGGAAGCGCTAGTGATTGTGAAAGGTGACAATGTGCGTGTAGTGTTGGACATGTCTGAGAATCAGTGGTGCCAACTGAAGTTGCTGGCCAAACAGACAGGAGAGCTTGTTTACCTGCGAGGGAGTGTTGCGGTAAGTCCCTGCTGGAGGAGTTGATTGACAATACACCAACAAATCAAAGTCGACTCAGGTTTATTATAATATTATCCAATATTTTCAAAGTCAAATTAAAGTTTGAATATTTTGTGTTACTCTATGACTTTGTTATAAAATAATTTATAAAAGTTTAGTTACACATTTGGCTGGAGTATTTCATTATAATCTGATAAATCAAGCTTCCATCCAGCATGCAATTCAATTACTTCAGAGTCTTTCATATGAATATAAATAAGAAACGTACATAACATCTGAGAATGGCAGTATTTCAACATAGAGCATTTTAACTGTCAATATTTTTATTGGCGGGGCTTCGAAATTGATAAAACAACAAACGTTTTCTAATCAAATTTAAAGTCTTTGCACACCCGTGCTAAGCCCATGGATATTTGTTCATCACATTTTGTAACAATGGATATTCATCCATTACGAGATAAACCTTTAATCAAATCGAAACTAGTCCTAAAGGAAATGTAAACCATATTACATTATGAATTAATAACAACTCACCCAAAACTTAGTAAATGTAAGTTCATTATTTATTGTGTTGATATAATGGACCAGATGGAGGCAGTTCTTGTATTGATATGATGGACCAGATAAGGCAGTTCTTGTGTTGATATGATGGACCAGATGGAGGCAGTTCTTGTGTTGATATGATAGACCAGATGGAGGCACTTATTATGTTGATATGATGGACCAGATGGGGGCAGTTCTTGTGTTGATATAATGGACCATATGACAGTTCTTGTGTTGATATGATGACCCAGATGGAGGCAGTTCTTGTGTTGATATGATGGACCAGATGGAGGCAGTTCTTGTGTTGATATGATGGACCAGATGGAGGCACTTATTATGTTGATATGATGGACCAGATGGGGGCAGTTCTTGTGTTGATATGATGGACCAGATGGGGCAGTTCTTGTGTTGATATGATGGACCAGATGGGGGCAGTTCTTGTGTTGATATAATGGACCAGATGGGGACAGTTTTTGTGTTGATATAATGGACCAGAGGATGGAAAAGACACACCAAACTTTCTCAATATTTAATTTTACAATTTCTCCTTGCCACTATTAAAACATGTTTAGTATGTATTTTAACATATTTGAACTAAAAATACTTTAAAATATATATATAATGTGTATATATATATATATATATATATTATTGACTATTTGACCTTTTAAATGTGAGTTATGGTCAAGTGTGTTGATTTAAATTCAAATTACCAACATCATCACCCGATTCGGTGGCAGAATGCTCTAATGCACTAAGTTCTCTAGCAATAGTCTAGACTGCCGAAGACGTGAAAGTCAGGGTTCAATCCCTGTTTGGTGTATTGACCTAAGTGGCTTACCACTCACTCTCTCTCTCCACGCAAGTGCGTGTGTACTTCCTAAACCATTAGCCTAATTAGTACATAGCCCAAACAGGTTGTGAGACATGGTGGTAGTAAAAAATATGTCATTTGTTACCTTTTCCCTGATATAGCACCATCTGCAATAATCCATTTTTCTACTCAAAGGAAATTTACATCACTTAACCAAGTGCTATTACTCTATTAGTGAAAGAAATTGTAGCTTATCATAGCTACAACATTTAGTTCCTAAAAGACACTAAATTACTTCAAATAATATTCTACCAAATAGTTCAATAATATGTTATTCTAAACTCACCACGCTCCATTTCACTGTATTCATTCCAAGCTGACTATCTCCCACGCCACACAACCGGTTATGCGAACGTGTGATCAAGACTGAGTGCGCGAGTAAACTGACCTGCCCAACATTCAGTGTTCACTAAGGCCACCAGGAAAGAAGAGTAAGTCATTTCCGGCCACTTAGCCTAGATGCCTGTTCGAGGGCTTTCTACGGCCTTCTCGTCACATATTCCCCTTTCACCAACTACCCCCCCCCCTTTTTTTTCTTTGTTTCTGTCTTGTATGTAACCCCTACCTTCCTCCTGTCTGAGTAAAGATATCAAATAAATACCGCCGGGAGATCGGAGGACACTTCACTCTTGGCAGGATATCAATCTTGGACACATCTACGTATTTTAATGTAAGAACTAAATTAATTTTCTGCTATTTGTATTTCAAAATTCCTTTTTGGCCTTAATTTTTTTTACCATGATAATACTTTATGCTTTGAAAATTAAACTTAAATAATTGACGCGGAAAGAGTCCGATTGACTCAAGTTAAATCTTGTACTACATAATTTAGTCATTTTGGAAATTAAGAGAAATGTTACTATCTATTCAAAGTCCTCCCAACTAGTGGAATAGAAATGTAATGATGGGAAGTTGTTGACTTAGAAAATGTTATATTTAAAGTAAACTATTTTCTTATTAGTCTTTTGGGGAAATTAAGGAAATGAAATGCTATTGGCTATTCCAAGTCCTCTTGACTAATGGCAATATAGATGTAAATTTTGGGCGTTATTAAGTTCTACTTTTGACTAAACATATATGATGTTTATTTATAAAATAAAGAGAATATTGTAACGTAAATATTAGAGTTGTTTTCAATGAATATGACATAATTTTTATATGCATTTTTCATGCATACCTCTTTGTTATTACTTATCCTTTATTTATAAATAAAACTAATGTTTACCTTTTGATTTCCGGCTTGTTGTCTTCAACTTTATTTCAATTTATCTAAGTGGTATACACCTTCATGGGAATGTTGTTTAATAATTTGCTGATTCATCATTTTTTGGTCTATCCTTTTTGGTTTACCGCAATGATGCGGAATGGGTTGCTTGGAAACATGAGCGGATATATTATCCAATAATATATTCGTTTTTAATAGTCCTATCAGCTCACTCTGTATTCAGTCCCCCCATTTTTTTTGTAACTTTGTATGCCTGCCTTTGTCCTGGAGGACAAAAAGGGGCTAGAAAATGTTTGAATTGGCTTCTATAGCAGGCATATTGTGTTCAAAGGAGCAGTAAAAGACACTGTGTTGTTACTATCTTTGGTTTCTTTGTCAAGTATTGTTACTTTAGAATGTGTTATCTGTGCCATAACAACTACATGTGCTATTCCAGCCAACAGGCCGAGCCGAGCTCACATTTTGGTATTATTGCAAGGTGCTGGTGGCGAATCAGTTGAAACTTTTACATATAAAAGTGAAGAAATACCCAGCAACACCCGCAGGTGAGGCATGAACACACTCTATACTGCTGTCACTGGACAGAGAGGAACAAATATCCATCATTGTATTATGTAAAAGCAAAGTATATTCTCAGCGGAAAGGTGTGTACTCCCTGTTACAAAAACATTGTCCCTTGTCTTGTTCTAGACCCGACGAAGAATATCCCTGTCCTATGCTGTGTGGATATCAAGGAGGACAGACCTAAGATTCTCAACAGCTTCACTCCTCAGGAGTTGGATGCTATCTATGGAGGTCAAGGACAGACTTAGGATTCTCAACATCTTCACTCAGGAGTTGAACGCTATCTATGGGGACTCAATATTCTAGCAGGAACATACCTCATCAGAAAAACAAAGCCCATTTTTATACTGTATTGAGACTGAACAAATTATATATATATTGATAAAATTATTTAGCTACAAACAAAATAAAACCCGTCCTTTATTAATAATCCCTGTATTATCTCAATGTGCACCAAGTTTGCTGGAGTTTGTTGGGCTGAATTTAAAATGTTAGCCTCCTGATTTATTATTTGTAACTGTATATAGCAACATTTAATTTGATTACCACCCGCTTCAATGGCTGCATTGTCTAAGGCGTCACTCTTGTAATAGACTAGACTGCCGATGATTGAGAGATCGTGGTTCGATCCCTGTCCAGTGTACTTAGGGTGTTTTTCCATAAATGGTTTCACACACACTCTCTCAATGCAACCTTCTTCATCCCTACCCCATTATGCATGCGTATGACATGCACAAGTAGTAGATTTGGTGATAAGAAAACCACAGGTAAATGTTGCGAAGAATAGACTCAATATTCTTCAGTCTTGAGTCATTTAACAGGACTTGATAAGATATTTGGGATTGTTTATTGGCTATGAAACTTCAGAACTGCCACAACTACAGTTTGAAGACATATCCTTTTAAACAGGAAGTACTGGTAAGACTGAAAAACACATTTCTGCAGGTGCTGTATTGAAGATACACTGTACAATAATGTAGAGTAATTGATAGTGAAGGATAGCTAGGCTAGGCCTAGATAGGAAAAAAAAACACTTTTCTCTTCATTTCTTCTCTTCTTATTTCACTAAATTACACATCACACATAGTTTGAATTTTCGGAGATGTTCCTTTATCAATAGAAGATAAACATTAAAAAAACACAAAGAAAGACAGGTTATAGAACTATATGTTTCTAGAATGATTTTCTATCTAGGCCTAACCTTACTTTCCTTTCAGGTTGGCTTCCTTTACTATCAATTGCTTTACATTATTGTACAGTGTTTCTACACTGTCTTATTGCACGTTTCCATGCCATTAGGCACTAGTTCTTTTTATTATCATTGTAATGGAAATGGTCATGAACAATGTGGCAGGAAAACTCGAGGAAGAAATAATGAAAGCCATGATGTTTGCTGATGACTTGATGGTATGGAGAGTTGTTCTATAGGTGTGTAAGAGACCTGCTATGGAGAGTTGTTCTATAGGTGTGTAAGAGACCTGCTATGGAGAGTTGTTCTATAGGTGTGTAAGAGACCTGCTATGGAGAGTTGTTATATAGGTGGTAAGAGACCTGCTATGGAGAGTTGTTCTATAGGTGTGTAAGAGACCTGCTGTGGAGAGTTGTTCTATAGGTGTGTAAGAGACCTGCTGTGGAGAGTTGTTCTATAGGTGTGTAAGAGACCTGCTATGGAGAGTTGTTCTATAGGTGTGTAAGAGACCTGCTATGGAGAGTTGTTCTATAGGTGTGTAAGAGACCTGCTATGGAGAGTTATATAGGTGTGTAAGAGACCTGCTATGGAGAGTTGTTCTATAGGTGTGTAAGAGACCTGCTATGGAGAGTTGTTCTATAGGTGTGTAAGAGACCTGCTGTGTAGAGTTGTTATATAGGTGTGTAAGAGACCTGCTGTGGAGAGTTGTTATATAGGTGTGTAAGAGACCTGCTATGGAGAGTTGTTCTATAGGTGTGTAAGAGACCTGCCATGGAGAGTTGTTATATAGGTGTGTAAGAGACCTGCTATGGAGAGTTGTTATATAGGTGTGTAAGAGACCTGCTATGGAGAGTTGTTCTATAGGTGTGTAAGAGACCTGCTATGGAGAGTTGTTCTATAGGTGTGTAAGAGACCTGCTGTGGAGAGTTGTTATATAGGTGTGTAAGAGACCTGCTGTGGAGAGTTGTTATATAGGTGTGTAAGAGACCTGCTGTGTAGAGTTGTTATATAGGTGTGTAAGAGACCTGCTATGGAGAGTTGTTCTATAGGTGTGTAAGAGACCTGCCATGGAGAGTTGTTTATATAGGTGTGTAAGAGACCTGCTATGGAGAGTTGTTATATAGGTGTGTAAGAGACCTGCTATGGAGAGTTGTTCTATAGGTGTGTAAGAGACCTGCTATGGAGAGTTGTTCTATAGGTGTGTAAGAGACCTGCTGTGGAGAGTTGTTATATAGGTGTGTAAGAGACCTGCTGTGGAGAGTTGTTATATAGGTGTGTAAGAGACCTGCTATGGAGAAGATAATTCACCATGAAGTGTTGTACAGGGCGTACTTTGTACCCATGGTCACATATACAACAGAAAAAATGGGGGTACAGGACTACATGAGATAGTAGAGGAAGCAAGATTGAGGTGGTATGGACATGTAATTAGAATGTTGGAGTACATGAGAAAGTAGAGGACGCAAGGATAAGATGGTATGGACATGTAATGAGAATGTTGGAGTACATAAGGTAGTAGAGGACGCAAGGATGAGATGGTATGGATATGTAATGAGGATGGAGAAGGAGAGGATGCCAAAGAAAAAAGTTGGAAAAGAAGTATGTAGAAAAGACAAGGGAGACCAAGAAAGAGGTGGGGGAAGCAATTAAAGTGTGTGAGTGAGAGGAGGAGAAGAATGGTGGTCGGATAAAGGAAGATGGAGGCATTATACTAAACTGACCCGGCCACCTGGCTAAAAACTGAATTGGCTAGAAGATAAATATTTCACTCCCATCTTGAGCTTGGAACAAATATAGGCCTACCTATCTCTAGAATTCTAGTTTCACAAGCTTGAAATTACAGCCTTTGTAAGCTCGAGTAACCAGCGTATGTACAAATCATTTAAATTTAAAAAGCAATAGAAATCATCACAGCAGTTTATTTTGACAAACTCAGTAATATCAGGCCCATGCTGAAAGTCCCAACAACCTGATAAATATGATATTATATAGGTGAGTCTTGGTAAATTCAGTAGTTTTTTAAGACAATCAGTTAAAGTGATGACATAGTCCTAGAATGCAGTAGTGGTTCCACCTGTCATTGAATGTAAGCAGACTGAATTTACTCTTGACGAAAAAAAATGAATTTCTTGAAAATTTAGAGGTAAGTAGATATAACCGAGTATTTCCACTTTATATAATATATAACTTATAGGTATCATGGCATAAGGAAATACGTTCATGGATATTAGAAAATATATGAATTAAAACAAACATTTAAATCATAAAGAGGTGAAAACCAAAGCTACCAACTTAAAAAAAATTGTTTCAGGCTTGTATATTTGTATATTATTTTTATTTTGAACTATGTTACTGTGTTGTTTTGGTGCCAATAAACTTGGTTTGGCGTCTGTTGTGCCATTTTTAATAGTTTAACTCTCGCCGTCCGTATTTCCGGTCGCGGGCACGCCAGTCTCGTTTTGGAGTTTGTCCTCGTGGTCAGATCTGAACCCAACGAGCGCCGGTTTCGTTTGCTGCTCTTAGTGTTAGGAACAATCCAATATAATTACCATTTTAGCAATCCTCGTGTATAACATAAACATTCCGTGATTACGTGATGCAAAACTATACAGCCCAATTCCTATCAAACCGGTTTCGTCGCACAACAAAAATATATCTAAAATTAATATTTGTAATAAATAGAAAAGGGGGGATTAAAATAATACGAGAATTTTTATTAGTATAAAAAAACTAGGCCTATGTACAGTACATATTTATTAATTTTGAGTGATTTTCTTTTTGAATTTAAATTACAAATTTGGTACCTAATACAAATTGTGTTTTTCTCAAAGGTCCTTTTTTTTTATAAATAATTATAATTCTTATTGAATAAAGATATGAGATCATAGATGTATATTTTAAAAAGTTTTATACAAAGGAATAACGCCGCCCCCCCCCTCCACCCCCCAACAATAGGCCCTGGATCCACCATTAATTTCTATTCCGCCAGTATAATCTTGACATTGGTTACTATAATTCGCTCTATTGAGGAAACTATAAACTAAGAGAATTATTTGCCAGGTTAGACAGCTTACGCCAAACAGCCCGCTGCTAACGGTGGAAATTACTACCAGTTGAGAGATATACCTCAATTTTATCTTTTGTGGTGCTGACTGACAGCTCACAGCTGACTTCTGATAGCTTTGAAAAGTTACTATGTATCCTTCCGCCGAACCATATGATCTGCAAAAACATGTGTTTATCAGCTGTCACTTCTGACAGCCAAAATTGAGGTCTATACAAGAAACATATCTGACTGTTTTATTTAATTTGTATTTATATATATTAATTTTTTATTTATTGTTGACCTTGATATGTTGATGTTAGGGCTAGTATTAATTATTTATTTTTTCCATTATATTATTTTTTTTAAATTTAGTATTTAATCCCATATTGGTTTTTATTATTATAAATAAATAATTTTTAAAATTTTATTTATTTTACTAATAATTATTTGTTGATAGTTTTATTAATAACATTATAAATGTGATAATATATTACTGTTTATAAAATTTTAAAATATTATATTTTATTTGAAAAAAATTTAAATTTTGCATTTAATCCCATATTAGTTTTTATAATTATAAATACATAATTTTTAATAGTTTTTTTACAGATAGTATTATTAATAACATTATAAATGTGAAAAATCTAAATGTACTAGTATTCCTATAGAAAAATATATAGACTTATGGTGATCGTTAGTACTAAACCAAATATTAATGCAAGATTCTTTGATGATTGAATAGTTTGGCTGAAGAATTATAAGTAGGCCTAACCGATATTTTGGAAGCCAGTCATATCAATTGAAAAGTGGGCCTTTACAATGCTTTAATTATTTAAATATTGTATAGTTATGTGGAAAAACAACTTTTACTCACAGATTTAATTCCTTTTTTGAGCACTTCATAAAGGTCTAAGCATATTTGTATTAAGTCCCTTAACCTAGTGGTAGCCTACTGTTTAAAAACTAAAACCTTTGTGGCTATGTAGGACCTTCTTGCAACTAAATGTCAACGCCGATTAGTAGTGTAATAATTAAAAATTAAACATTTTGTGCTATTGTATGAGTACTATATAACAATTCAAACTTTTGTTTATAAAATGAAAAATAATATTCTTACCTCTAGAGAAATTCTCGAAGAAAACATATTCATTATGCTCGCCTTTACAATCTGTTATATTATTTTGTTTTAATATGTAGGCCTATTTATGATAACTTTAAATAATTTAACAAACAAACATCAATATCCAAGAAAATATGTTTAGGCCTATAAAATAAATGACAATGACAAATCAAAAGCTATCCTAACCAACAAAAATCTATTTTAAATTCACTACTTTTAAACAGTTATAACAAAGTCTCTAATAAAAATACAATAACTTATAACTTGAAATCTTAGCCTGGTATTTTATTTATCAACACTGGAGAAACACTCGCAAGTATTTTTTATTACACTTCACAGATGTATTTGGAATAATATAAACATCATAAAACTCGAGGTTTAGCCTAGAAGGCAACACAACACAATCTTGGGGTTAACATATTTATTTAATAGTCTTGATACACTTAAATTTTCGAATAATGTATATCGATCACTCAGAAACACTCGCTTTTCTTTTTATCACACGCTTTTATTTTATATTTAATAAATAATTATTCTAAGATCACTAAAAAAACGTTTATTTTCCAAGGATAATATGTTCACACCGAAATAATATTCTCAAAAGAACACACAGACTAAGTAGCCGAATTAATATTCAAAAAAGTCACTGTATTATTCAAAGTTGTAATAAAATTATTAAAGGTAGCAAAGATACGCCTGTAAATACTCAACTACAATTTTACAAGTATTAAATATTTTTTTCGCTTCAAAATTTTTACTCGCGCACGTGGTTTTATTAACTGTATTTTATACGAGAATTCACTGTTATAATGTCTATTTAAAATTGTTAGATTTTGGTTATGAAAATAACCGTTTGGTTGGTTGTTAAGTTTTGAAGTTTTCTTTTGCTGTTTAATTCAAATTAATTATTAAAAGCAAGAGAACGTTAAAAGTGGCCTTAAATGCTGAAAACAAATATGGCCACTGGATAGAAAAGCTATCCTGCCGGTGATGACGTAGGGAACTTATTTCAGTTTTAACGGCGAATCGTATCCATACACGGTGTTTACAAAATTTAAACTTAATATTATTTCAAAAACATTTTGTATCTTTTTTACTCTTTATTATCACAAACCATTTATTTATGTTAAAGATATGCGAGGCCCGTTATAAAAATATGAATAACTGAATATAATACTATTAAATGTAAAATTTCACGCTCTATTTAAACTGTAATGGCCACAAGAATTAAAAGAAAAACTAGAAAGAATTAACTAGACTTTTTTTTCTTAAATTAGATTATCTACAAGAAAATTATACTCTAATCCTTGGGGAAGCATTGTTAAAAGTGATTGATAATATTTTTAGTGATAATAATAGTGACACTTACCAAATAATTATTATTTACAAATATGTTGACTTAAGTTACTTTCAGACAATGTTGGCATTACTGATACCATCTGCTCGCTTCTGCTAGCTGTCATGTAAAACCACAAAAGTGGAAATCAGGGTATACATACGTGTAAGCACTCAATTAGCCAGTGTGTATAACTATTATTATTATCATTATTAGCACCGTGTCTTGCTACCCAATCGGTTTGTACGCACTTACGCTAATGTGTAGGGTGATTGTGAGATGAAATGGAGGACCTACAGTTTAACGTAGAATCCGAACCACGGTGGAGGCCTGGCATTCCACACATTCACAAGTTATGATTAGTACACGTCTTGTCAGGTGAAGTGAGGGTTTGGCAATCAGATAAATCTGTGCCGGGATCGAGGATTGAGCCCCGGATCCCCAGCACAGAAGTCTAACACCTCACCCCTAAATCACCAGGTCACCCTCTGAGTGCATAACTAAACATGTTACTAAAACACTAGCGGAGATTTTTTAAGCTACTATAGCATTGACTCTACGGCTGATATAGATATTTAAGTGTAGAAACGCCACTCTAATGTTGGCTAGTAGAACCACATAGCTAGCGCTCGCAGCGTTAGTGCCACGAACTAAAAGATTTGAAGCGGGACCTTACACTTGAAACACATCGCGTTTTCTCTTGCGGAATATTAATTAATCAACTCCTATATTAAATTCAATCAAGTGTAACTAGATCCATTATTTTATAAATAAACCACGTTATAAAATGTAAAATTTAAAAAAATCTAACTAAACTCCTTCTTTAAAATAAACGACAAATTTATAACAAAACAGATTGTGAATTTTACATATCCTTCACAACTCCTTTTCTATTGACTTCACGTCCACGCATGCGCATTCCTCTGTGACGTCATTGCAAGCTGCTCCTAGCAATAGTGCCCCAAACTAGTTTACGGGATCAGCTAGTCATATAAGAGTGCCCACCCCATTTGGAAAAACATAGAATAGGTAAATTTGTGAATTATAACATATTATAAGGTCTTGTATTCACTCCATTGATAAATAAATAAGAGCTATTCCACGAAGTGATACGTTTCTTTTCCGCATCTTAAGATGTTAGAAAAAGCAACTGAAGCACTAATTTTGTCAGGAGAAAAAGAAAGGTAAGATTTGATAAGATATTATGTTGTGATAACTCACAAATTATAATTAATTATTGGTACTTTTATGGAGTGATGTTCTCTATAAGAGTTGGAGTTAAGTATTTGATCATTATCAAGCCCCGTATTCACATTCCGTTTCCGTAATGTCAGTACATATTATCCGTCTACAACCAACATACCCGCTATAAAAGTCGACTCAACTTTTCAAAAGGTCTACCAATCACGGTAAAGTAAATATGTGTGCGCTAATCGAAATGAAATTACCAATGGCAGCAAAAGAATCCATTTCAATGGAAACAAAAATTAAATTATAGTTTTACTAACAGAACTCAGATTGTTATTCTAAAAATTAAAAAACCCTGGGAAAGATGTATTCTGAGGAATACAAAGTTTTAGAAAGAATTATGTTATTTGGTAGGATTAACCTCCCATTAGTATGGTTTATAACCTCTCGCAGATCACATCCGCTTGCGCCTTGATCTAGACAATTAGATTTTAAAGGGTTTGATTTGACGTAGTCTCCGACTTTCTCATTGGTTGGCACGGTCACGTGACTGGTTAGATGCCATTTCCGTTCCTGAAACCATTATGGACTATGTAGACGAGACTCTACCTAGTAAAAAAAGCTATAATTTTAATCAAGAGTCAAGAATGATTACACTTTCACTATTTCATGGTGTCATGAGACGTAAAAGTCTACAGCAACCATGCCTTGAACACTTTGCATCTTCAGTAGCAAGCTCAATGTGTTCATAATAAAAAAGCCCAACCTAACCTTACAAGTCTCTGAAAATTAAATTACAATAAAATGTTGGATGAATTAATTTATTTAAACTCTTTATTTCCATGCAAAGTTGGCAACATGTTTGACATTTGAATTAATTATTTAACTAATAAAAAATAATTAAAGGCTGACTTTTTTTGTCTTACCGATGAAATTAATAATGCTGCAGTGTAAAGTTTTATTTTGGTAAAAATTAGAGATGGACCCTCGAATCCCCCAAATTCTTGAGGATTTGAGAAAATCTCGAATTCAAGACTTAAATCCTTTTAAAAAAATATCAATTTTTCAAGTGAAAATTGTTTTAGAGCTGTAATACTGCTTATTGCTGGTTCTAAACTAGGCCTACCTACTTATAATTATAGGATGAACTCATCATCCAGGCCCCAGACCAGTAGAATTTATGTTATAATAAGTGGATTACAAGAAAGAATGTTAACATTTAGTTACTATTTATATTTTATATTATAAGCTATTAGATATTTCCTCTTATGTTGATAATTTTTTCAAAATTAGGATTCAATATTTAAAGGTAAATTGGAGATTCATATTCGTAAAATAATGGATTCGACCCAATTCTAGTAAAAATATATTTTCTCATCGGAAGTGTAAACGTTTGCTACCCATTAATTTTTTTTTTATTTTTTTTTTATTTAGCACCGCGTCTTACTACCCGTTTGGGTTATACGCTTAAGTACTAATTACACTAATGGATTAGGAATTGGGAAGGTTGAATGTAGAGGAAGTGAACCCGCATTCGTGTGGAGGGAGAGTGGAAAACCATTTAGGAAAAACCACCCCCAGTTCACCCGACCGAGATTCGAACTTCGATCTCCCCGTCCTCGGTGGTCTGGCGTAACACGACTGGCGCGTTAGCCAACTACGCCACCAAGGCAGGTAATTAATTTTTGATTGAATAGATATTACTGGTATAGACTATATCAAAATGTGTCATATTTATTTTATAACAATAGGCTAGATGTTTTATTGATATCCTGACTGAATGGTTTAGTCTCTTGCCACATCACACCTCACGACAGACGGCGTAGCTTTTAGACACAGATTGCAGCCATTGGTGAGAATTGGAGACTCTAAGAGATACAATTAAAATGTTATAGGCCTTTGGGTGGTTTGGTGTTTGATTAGCTGATTTGTTTCATAGATGTTACCATTTGAGGCTGCACCAAGTGTCAAATAATCTAATAAATATGTGCCAATTTGTCTAAATAAAGATTACTAGTTCATGTCCTGCGTTTTATTAATTGCATTACATACCTGCAGTTTTGTGTTTTTGACGGGACGAGACAAGTTGCACTCCTGTACACTACTGCTTACATGGATGTTTATTTTGGTGGGGGAAGGATAGTGTCGGCACTAATGTACTACAAACTGACACAAGTTGAGACAGTCTCTAGTACATTACACTGCTCCTGTGTCCAGACTGAAGACGCTCCTGAGGGAGCGGCTCGTGGAGTGCGGATGGAAGGACCAAATGCACATGCTGTGTCGGCAGATCGTCAAGGAGCGTGGAGTCGACATTAAGGTTGACGAACTGCTAGCTGAAATCACTCCTAAAGCGAGGGGTGAGTTGATAACTGGAGACAGTTGAATATCTCCTCCGTCCCATACTGGTGACCCGACGCTTACGATATTACTTATTAGAAGAAACAAAAGCAGATTTATTCACTGAATATAATCACAGGCTGCAAATCATTGTAATCACGGGAATGTTCGCTTGGAGGCAACCACATCTCACTTTATTTAAATTAGTTTACGAACAACACAATAGAACCATAGACCTTTGGTGGCACGCCAATATTATGCCACTGAACTATCCAGGCTTTCAAGTAATCGCTCAGCATGTCCATCACAGACTCAGCCTTAAAACTTTGAGTGAAGAATGACCTTGAGCACAGGTCAAATCATGGATATATCAGTCGTAGAGCAGTAGCTCTCTAAGCCAAAGATCCTGGGTTTGATTCCTGTGTCTAAAGGTAACTTTTCAACTGATTTAAAATGATATTTATTCAAGTTAAACAAAAACCTAGCTTATTTTTTAGGCCAGTCAGGCAGGGGTGCCAGTCTTATAATAACACTTGTCAAGCAGGGCTGCCAGTGTTATAATAACATTGTTGTCAAGCAGGGCTGCCAGTGTTATAATAACATTGTTGTCAAGCAGGGCTGCCAGTGTTATAATAACATTGTTGTCAAGCAGGGCTGCCAGTGTTATAATAACATTGTTGTCAAGCAGGGGTGCCAGTGTTATAATAACATTGTTGTCAAGCAGGGGTGCCATTGTTATAATAACATTGTTGTCAAGCAGGGGTGCCAATGTTATAACAGCAATGTTGTTTTCCAGCTTCTGTCCCCGACTCTGTGAAAAAGGAACTTCTCCAAAAAATCAAGATCCAACTTACCCAAGATGCCCGGTCCAGGGTGTAGTCCCAGAGTGACAAGCACTCCTAGCGACATGACCAGGGGAGAAGTATCGTCCAATCATATTAAGACTGTCTTGACACACAAACAATTATTCTAGGTTAAGTTAATCTTCAAATTAGTTTAATCTTAGCTTCAAGAAATCAAGTAGGAAGTAAAAATGTATTTTAACTGACAAACTTTTCCCATGAGGCTATTTTTCTTCTACAAATGTGCAAGTGAATCTAGTAAAGGAGACAAATGACAGTGTAGTTAGCTATTTATCGATGATTTAAACCCTTTCTTTATGTACAAATCAAAACATTAAAAATTTTCAGTATTTTTTTTTATTAAAGTATAACTATAGCATAAATCACATAAAATTATCTGTGTTATGTTTAAGCATATTATCATTATAGATGAAGATCTCTTCTATACAAACGTGATTGGTAGCAATGATAAGACTTGACTACTTTCCACGGTTAAAACAACTGTTTTGATCTTGAAGAGCAATGTTTTCACAGGCTGTGTACCCCTTTGGGAGACATGATCTAACCAATGTACCAAACATGGCTTTCAGACCTAATCGAATCTGCTACAGAAGATGGGTTGATTCATCGAAAGGTCGCCAATACCCATTTTAGTCGCTCGTCTGACATGGGGAGCTATTTAATCTTTAGTTCTTAAAGGGTTTTCTCTTTTATCTTTATTTCATCTTTAAATGGGATTATTATATTAGTGATAACTATGTTTTAAACGTTTTAAGTTCTGTTTTTTACTAACATAGCTCTCTGGTCCGAGTGTAGTATTGAGGAGCTTTGGAAAAGATCTCTAAGGTCTTGTGATTAATTTCCAATGCATTCATAGAACTAACCAGCAAGACAAAGGTACTTCACACAGTGTACAGTAGTTATTCCTTATTGAACGGAGATTAACTCGAAAGGCTATTTATCCCATAGTTAACAAACTTTTAGCAAGATAACAAAGGGAGTCCTTGTTGCGTCCTTACAAGCATCACTTTTTCATCCATCTTTGAGACTATAAATGATTATGTTTAAAATAGCACCTAACATGGTTTCACAAGACTTTAAAATTACGATATTTTTCAATATTTTAACTAAGTACTATACTTCAACCAGAAACTAAACTAAACTGTATTCAATACCCATATTTATTATTACCTAAACATCACTATTTGTCGTCTGAGAGACGACCTGTAAATTGTATATATATTGTTTAGTCTTAGGAGGGTGTGTATCAATATGTTATACTTGGTATCTCATTATTATATTATGTCATCTATCTCAATTAACACTGGCACAGTTCACTCAAAGTCTGGACATCTATTTACTCGACCATCTCCGGTTGTGTTCCTGTACTACCTCCCTTATTAATCATAGTTCCTCTGACACCTGGTGGTCCCGAGATCAGTGATCGTGTCTACCGACGTGAGTTGGGTTAACACTTTGAAGACGTCATACAAAAAAATAAATATAATTTCCCTACACCCTGGTATCGGCCCACTCTAGGATAGGAGGGTGTAGGGAAGGGTGTTTACACCATTGTGCCCCCTTAAAGTATTTATAATAATGAACCAATAGCAGTTATGTAAAGTATAAACAGTTGTGTGTGTGTTTGCATGTGTGTAAACCAGTAATTATTATTATTATTTATTATTATTATTTATTATTATTATTATTATTATTATTGCAAACAGTTTCACTGTTTGGATAGCATTTACAAATTAACTAAATTTGGTTTAAGTTAAGGTGACAAGTTCACACACACGTAAGAATGTTCATTTTTTATTTATAAATTTTGATGGTAGATTACTACTCAAGAAAGTAATATATCACTCTGCAATACGCGACTTACATTATCTTGCACGGCTCGTACGTCTAGCTGATTCGCCCACCTAAACGAGATGTATACAGGGTTCAAGGTCGAGTCCGTACTGTTCAAAAGTAAGCCGACATGATCATCGCCGCTGACACCATGGTCCTGCAACCGATTGAGCAAAACAGTAATTTCCTCTTAAAGCCAACTTAATGCGTCACGATCGCTTGTTGGAACACCAAAATGTACGGTAACTTCTCTACCAGTATAAAAGAAACGCCTCGGTTATTTTATTCTGTCCTCTACGATACGAAGGGAGATGATACCATTAGACTAACCGGGCCACTATTTCCCAGCAGAGGTGTTGATGATGTGCCACCACCACGATTTGAGAGGAGGCTGTAGCTCCCACCTGCCGTCAAGGTTGGCGGAGGAAGAACACCGTCTCCCTGTCCCGGGGGTGGCACAGCGCCAATGGTCCTGAGGGGGTCTACAGCCATCTGTTGAGGTAGCGCGTCTCAGTGCAGTGGCGGTACAGCTCCAGTCAATTGACTGTGAGTCCGTGTTGTTCAACAGTAAGCTGCCATAATCATCGACATAATTCGAAAAACTTCACCTCCCGACTATGTGAGGAAACATGTTTGGCAAGAAATTGCCACTCCGATTAAAAACTTGTAGACACTCATCACACTTTTTAAGACCCCCGCTCCCGCCCCTGTTTTGTAATCGTATATGGCGTGCTAGGTTGGTAAGCTTAGTAAAAGTTCTAGAGCAGTGCTTACATTGAAAAGCCAACATGTTGATAGAAACTTTATTTTAGGCTTTTTGAAACTTATTCTCAAGCACTTTTTTTTCTTTCATCAGTTATTAATTTTTGGGTTAATCATACATGGATAAACTTATAAGTAAACATAATGTGGAAATATGACTCTCACCAACCCTTAGGGGTTCTCGGGAGTAAAAAATATAATTGTCAAAATAAAAAGTTTTTTCTATATTGTTTATCCCCAAAATGGGGTGCATATTATCTTATTGTGGGGGAAAAATGAGTCCTCCCACGTGGCACATATGATCTGGTCAATCTTATTTTTATGGTGAATCACTTGCACTGTACACAAAAGACCCGCCCAATCTCCCCTATCGCGGCCGACTGGCCGGCATCGCCTGCTATCTGACCACACCCCCCAGTCTCACACGACTAAAAGGGGCGGTCATGAATCCCCCCGCTTTGACTCCTCGGTCACCTGCCGTCGTCGACAAAGGGGTTCACTACGCCGTCCCTTATTCGGCGGTAGGGATGGGCAGGGGCGTCGTAATCGCCTATGCCCCGGACGATCTGGTTGGAGCTGGCCTGCGCCCGACTGAAAAATCGTTCCGCCAGACCGCAGATACGGCTGTCCAGGGATGGGAGGCCTGACATAGTCAGGAGAACGCGGTTTGGGATGCGGGGCGGGGCCCCGAGGATCAAGTGGAGGAACTGGTGGTATACAGAACGGAGATAATTGTATCTGTATCTAGGTAAATAGGAAAAAACAGGAGTGGAGTAGAGAAGGATGGACATCACACAGAGCAGAAAAAGTCTGATCTTGTGGCCGTATGCCAGTGGACTGGCCGGGCGCAAAAGCGGAGCCAGCTTCACCATGACGCCCCTGGCCCTACCCACCGTCGAACGCAGGTGCGGGTCTCAGCTGCATTTCGCGTCCAGGGTCACACCCAGCCACTAGACTGTTTGCGACCACTGGACCGCGGCACCCTCCACTCGAAGTGGTGGCTGCAGGAGGCCCATCGGCCGACGAGTGAACAGAATAGCTTGCGTCTTCTGGGATTGGATAGATAGTGATCGAGCGTGAAGGTAGGCTAACAGCCCCCTCAACGCGAAGTTCAGTTTGACCCAGACCACCCTCGCGTCCGGGGACTGCGCCAGGATAGCGGTGTCGTCCGCCAACTAGAACAACAACGCCTTCCAGGTTTTCTCAATCAGGTAGGATCTGAGGTTATTGTTATTTGCACTTAGTTTTTAATTTATATACATCAACATACTTGTTAAATATTTTACTTTGTAATATGGAATTGTTTTTGATTTGAAAGATTTATTATATTTATTATAAAAAACCATGATTAGAGTTATCTTTCTGTTCACCCTATTGGCTCATAAAGCATTCCTATCTAATAAATTATATCTGGTGAGTTTAAGAAACAATAAAGGTTTACAAGCTCGGCGTTTACTCGGGCCATGCTGCCTATAATATATACTTATATAAAAAGAAGTTATTTATTAATCATTAGTATCCGACTGTTAGCTATGATACTAGTCTGTGGCAGTCTGGTGGGGGGTGCATTATGTTGTTTCTATTTTATGCTATGAATATTTTAAAAAAATGTATTAATCACTTGCTGTTTGTCAATAAAATAACTAGTAAGAAAATGTTTTTTTTAAATCCCCAGAATATGTTATTATTATTTAGCACCACATCTTACTATTCGTTCGGGTTATACGCTTAAGTACTAATTACGCCAATGGATTAGGAATTGGGAAGGTTGAATTTAGAGGAAGTGAACCCGCATTTGCGTGGAGGGAGAGTTGAAAACCATTTAGGAAAAACCACCCCCAGTTCACCCGACCGAGATTCGAACCTCGATCTCCCCGTCCTCGGCAGTTGAGCTCAACACGACTAGCGTGTTAGCCACCGAAGCGGGTCGCAGAATATGTTGTTTGGAGAGTCAAAGATAGGAAGGAGATGGCAACATTGCAAGAATGAGATATTAAATAGTGCAGAATGTTAAATGTTAAGCTTTATTGGTTACCCATGTGTAGTTAAAATAGCTTTAGCAAAAAATATTCACTCTGAAGCATCGACCGACAGTTTGTGATTGACTCACAATATTTGCTTTGGAGCATCGACCGACAGTTTGTGATTGACTCACAATATTCGCTCTGGAGCATCAACCGACAGTTTGTGATTGACTCACAATATTCGCTCTGGAGCATCAATCGACAGTTTGTGATTGACTCACAATATTTGCTCTGGAGTATCGACCGACAGTTTGTGATTGACTCACAATATTCGCTCTGGAGCATCAACCGACAGTTTGTGATTGACTCACAATATTCGCTCTGGAGCATCAATCAACAGTTTGTGATTGACTCACAATATTCGCTCTGGAGCATCAACTGACAGTTTGTGATTGACTCACGATCCATTAACAAAACTTATTAGTATGGAACCTAATTATTCATTTTAGTGGAAGGAAAAACTTATTTATTCTTCAAATTATTGGGACCTTTTTCTTAGTGCACCAATGTTCTTACCACTGAGCTTTCCACCTGAGTCTTTGGCAAGAGAACTGGAGTATTAAGCCAAAGGTCCTATGTTCGATTCCCGTGTTCATATGTAATTTTTCAATTAAAAGAATATATTTAAATGGGGCTATAACTGTAAAAGCTTAATTATTTAATTTAGGGCTGTCAAATTCAATTCCTCAATACCTCGATTCTTACTGGTATCGAAAGAATTGAAAATCTATCTTAACATTATGATTCTTAGCTCTCAATAAAACTGGCAACTAAACACAGCGGCAACATTCAGAATAGGTAATAGTCTATTATCTCTCAAATTAGTTTAGTTGCCGTTTCATTTAAATGGCGGCAAATTGTAAATATACCCTATTGACTCGAATATTATACGACCTGACATTATGACAGTAACAAGGGGTAAAAACTTAGCTTTGAAACACTTATTTTACAGTAAAAGTTAAGTCAGACTGGCAGAATACATAAATAGATTCTAAATAAACAATCGATATATACTACGTAGACTAGGTATGCCAATTTTCCATAATATATAGATTCTTTCATTAATTATATATCACATGCATATCTAAATCTACGATATTTCGATCAAATTGAGATTGCCGCTCTCCTGTAATTATATTCTTTGTCTTTTTCAATTTTAAATGTTTTTTTTAGCTCTTTGATTAAGACAAGTTTAGTAAAAATAGAACAAAAATTGACGTAGTTAATAAAAATAAAAATTGACGTAGGTAATTAAAATAGAGCAAACAAACGTTATATTTATTTTAATCCAATAGATTTAGATTATATTAAATATATTTATATATTCTTAGTATCGATATATAGTTGCCAAAACATTATCACTAATTTCTTGCGCTAATGTGTGTAGGATCAGTTATGGCAGACAACTTTACATTTTTGTAACATGTGTAATATATTCTTTTTGTTATAAAATCTGCAATTTATTGTATTACTTTCTAGTTTATATGAATTTTTTTGTTTTGATTTTCAGTTCTGAAGACTTGGTGTGTTTATTAAATATCTATAAAATTGTGAGATCAAAGTTTCAAGCGACCATGAGTTGGTTGAAATGGTTGAGTCCAAGTTTTGCATTGAAGGGGGAGTAGGGTATAAGGCACGTTAGATTTTCTGTACAGTAAATTAATTATTAAATGTTTAAAAAAAATAGTTTTTGACTGTTTTTACGAAGCTAATCTCTTTTATTTGACAAATAATAGTTACAGAAAAAGTTTTTAGCCCTATTTAAGTATTTTAAGTGGTAACCAATACAATACTTAAATTTTATTTCCAATGTCATTAATTTAAAACAGTGCACTTTCATTTAACGATCCTATTTGGTGAATTGAATAGACTTGTGTTCTCAACGACTGTTTATTATACTTTTTTTACTTACAAATGTTTGATTCAATGAGGCTTCATTTGTAGGTAATAATACAGGTTTACTATTATGTAATTCCTAATTATTTTATTATTTTGATTATATGATTTAATACTTGGTAAAATTGATCATTTTGTTGTTAATTTTTTTATTACTATGAACATTTTTGGTATGTTATGAAGTTGAATACTTACATATTTTTATATGAGGTTGGATGCTTGGAAAAATAATGGAAAAAAAAAGTTTAAGAATAGAATTCGAGGATCGAAAAATTGAACTTAAGAATCAAAATCGAGAAAAACAGGTATCGTGGCATCTATAATTTAATAAATCATGAAAACTTGTTTACGACAAAAAGAGTAACACTTAGCAATAAAAGGGTATTTTTAGGGCTTTTACCTTTAAACCAAAGGGGGTTTAGAAAATTAAATACTTATAAGAGTAAAAACACACATTCACACACAAACCATGAATATTTCAACGTCACTTGCCATCTTTGTGTCTCATGATTTAAACAGTTTTACACGAGTTCAGGTTAAATGTTTTACATAAATTTCATCTTGTCCAACAATACAGAGCAGGCTATAACTGGTCCAGTGTGGCCAACACATTATCATCGACTGTCAATGGTCACTTCTAGTCGGCTTCTTAGAGAGCATTTTATTCCAGTTGGAGAATATACTCTCCTTTACATCCTGAGGAAGTGCGACTGCAACAAAACAAATTGTATTATTCCCAGAGCATCGTGTTGACAACTTGATTTATTAAAACAAGAGGATGCTCAGCTACTTATTACACGCAGGGTTTGTCCTTCCTCCTTTCAGCGTTTATTGATTGGAGACCTTGCGACAAAAAGATTTCAACTACATTTTTTATTGGTAATTATGATCAAAGAAATTACACCTATCAATTATGTAACTTGAATTTAGCTCATAGTAACATAAAGAAACAAAGTAAATTATATTTAAGATAAGAAAAGAGAAATAACAAATAATTTTAATATGATTTATATGTTTCAAATAAATTTAAAAGGAGTTTTTTAGTTCTCCTGAAAAATTGGTAAAAGTGGAGCTTAACCTTTGTAGCAAGGTCCTCAATCGTAAATGTTTGTGTGACTTGTTGTTATTGTTTAATATTTAGAACATAACCAAACGCAGCTTTGTCTCAATCAGCAGTTTGTTGTCTCCTTTTACAGGGTGTCTACCTGACTATAATTATTTGACCACCCCCAATCAGAGGGGTACATGAAAGATGTCCCTGAGAGTGTGATTATGTTACAAAATGATCACAAGACTCCAGATGTGCTGCTCAAGACCCACGACTCAAGTCTGACTCGTAATAAATACAAATGTTAACTTTCAGTATTCCACTGCTACTGGCTTTACATTATGGGCTTGAACATAACATTGAATTAAGAGATCTGGGACATAATTAAATAGAGAGTTAATTGATAATTAGATAGGTGGACAAATTATGTTATCACAAGCGCAAGAGTTAAGCTTAAGGAAAAGCACAAGCATTTAGCTGAACAGTTTGGGATTGAAACTTTGGGTCATATTGTACATTTATCTGAACAATATGGGATTGAAACCTCGGGTCATATTGCACATTTATCTGAACAATATGGGATTGAAACCTCGGGTCATATTGCACATTTATCTGAACAATATGGGATTGAAACCCTGGGGCATATTGCACATATTTTATCTGAACAATATGGAATTGAAACCTCAGGTCATATTGCTGCAACGACTCAAGTGATGCTGTATATTGCAAATTTAATATTTGTCCATTCGTAAAGGTCTTGTCTTCACTAAAGTAACTTTATATGAGACATAAAATATTGTTTCAAAATGATTACTGGGAAGAAGATATAATTTAACATTTTAAATTTTGATTAAAATGTTCAATTTTAGATGACATCTCCTTATTAACAAGAACAATAATCTGACTGTCACAGAAGAGCTTGTGTCATAACAACTAGACGGTCAATACAATCTTTGACTTACATGCGCTGGTTTTTACCAAATCTTCGACAAGGTTTTCCAACTTGTCTTGTTGATCCTGTGATTGTGGATCCTGTGATTCTTGGAGTTCTGATCCTCCCAGTTCCTTAAATATTTGCTCATAGCTTTTATACTCAGGGCTGCTGGAAATCCTTTCCAGGGATTCCTCGATATTTTTAAAGAATGGCTGGTCCTCGATCTGTCTTTCCATTTCTTGTTTCATTCTGGAACCAGTGGCAACAAAGAAATATATTATTTTATCAAACCACAAAATAAGAGTGAGGGCTTTTCTCTGCTATTGTGATGTCGATTAGGTCCAAGATATCACAATCACCCATCTATTAGGCTTGAGACTCATCCTTACCGGTCCAAGGAGTCATCTGCCGAGAGTATCTTTTTCGCCCTGGTCACCCTCTGTTCAAACTCGCTGCTGGAAAATTGAAAAACAACATCAATACCAACTTAACAAATATTTATATATATATACACACTTAAGTTATCAAACCCTCGTCAGTGGTCAAACGATACAAGCCGTCACTGTCACAATATATCAGGCTTCGAATCCGTTGAGTGTACTTGTGGGTGGTTTTTTCTAAATGGTTTTCCATTCTCTCTCGATACAAATTGTTGTTGCTGATGAAAACAAACCAGTCATCACTCGTCACACTCAATGTTTGTGACATTCCAACTGGAATTGTTTGTCCTGGTCCCTGTTGTAGCTGTCTGCTGGAATTCCAGGAGTAAAGACAGTTTCTTGTATCCCACGTTTTACTACTTGTCCAGGTCTCAAACATTTGGTAGGGGTGAGAAAGGTAGAAGTGTTGTGCCTTCATTTGCATGGAGGTAAAATGTGAAAATAATCACCCTCTGTAAACCTGACCAGGATTTAAACACTGACCTCCGCGCCAGTGACGAGCTGACCGTTGTGGTTAGTAAAGACAGTTAAAGGTTTGTAAGATATAGTTAAAAATTGACACATGTTTAGAGCAGTGGTTCCCAACCTTTTCCAGATGACACCCCCTCCTACCCACCTATTTTTGTGGTTATTTATAAAAACAAAATTATTTAATGCTTTCTAGTCACTTTTTTAAAATACAAAAAACAACGTAACATTGGCAGGATAATGGAAGAAAAAAATGACAAGATTATTGTGATGGTTGTCAGTGTTTTGTTTTCATCAATTCTTGAAAATTGGGTTTGATGTTTGACAGAGCTCACTGCAAATCACTTTCCATTTCAAGTATTTTTTTTTTAATTTATTTCCTACTTAACCTGCACTTTCTAAACTAAGCATATCAGAACATGACTTATAAACTACCTTAAATCTAGAACAGACACAACACCCAATTCCCCGACCGTTAATTTATCACTGTGAAAGGTGAAACCCCCATTTCAGCAATGATACATTTTCCAGCCATGCTAGGAATCAAACCCGGGACTCTTGACTCAGAAGGGAGACACGTTACTGATTGAACTAAGGTGTCCGGCCACTTCAAGTTGACAACGCTGTTTAGTTTTTATGAGTCAGAGTTGAAGTTTAGGTGGTGATGTACAACAACCGCAGAGGTAACTTAGGTGAACGTTTTTCAAACTGTTTTATGCCATTTATCGCAGGCCTGCGAGGCCGTTTTAGAATATAATTTATTGGTTCTCCACAATATAAAATAGCATCAGCAATTAGGATTGACAATCCTTTAAAATCTTAATAAAGGACATTTACAGTCAGAACGTGTGAGATTTTCCGTTTTAAATGTTTATATTTGTAAAAGTTATCAGTCGTTATTGAATGTTCATAATATTAATGTAAGCAATGCCATGAGGGTTTCAGCGTGTATTTTTCTGGCGCAAGGACTTCTTTAGTCCAACAGTTTGGGAACTTCTAGCTCAGGGGGAGGGTAAAGGGGAGAATAAGGACAGGAGGTTGGGGGGGGGGTGAATCTGAGGCTTGTGAGATTGAAAATAAACGCAGACATGCACACTTTTGGGTGGTCACCGAATGTATTACATACTGGTAGGCAGTGTTGCCAATATTACAAGAAATAATTTATCTTAATTAGTTTGGAGAAGTTATTTAAATACAAAATTATTTTCCGAATTATTCCACAACCCCCCACCTTCCACCCCTGGAAGTATTCCACACACCCCAGGTCGGAAACTACTGGTCTATAGTTAGAACATATTGATCATTGTTTAGAACTTGGCATATTTTAGTGGTATCTATCACTAACATAAGCATTTACATTAATGCTCCTACATTGTGCCCCAGATTTGTCGCTAGAGTCTTTACAGGACTCCCCTCTGCCTGAGGAATGGTTTCACCCACTCATATATAGCATTATAGTGCTCTCCCGCGCATTCATCTGATTCACTGGATTACCAGCTTTGGTGGTCACATAGTCTAAAGTGTCACTCTTGCAATAGACTGATTATAGATGAATCAAACTCGAGGCATATAAGAAAGTCTTGGCCGTTGGAACTAGAGGTACACGAAAGGGCCGCCATGTATTGGATGAGGAGAGCTGATTTAGCCTAACTAGGGCTGGAGTAAGCTCAACCAGTGTAAATCAACAGAACGTTACTCGAGGAATGGCAAGCCAACTGGTAGGCAAGTCCAACCGGCAGAACAACTTTTCAATTATCTCCAAGCGTGCTGGAAATGGGCCTAGTTCACTTATCAGCCAGGCATGGCAGGGCAACCCTTAATGACAGAGGGCTTAGGGAGGAGAGACTGTGTGGCTGGGGAGGAGGCCACGTCACCTTGGTGTGTAGTACATCACAAGATGTGAGGAACGAATGTCACACTGTAGTACAAGGAAATGTTATATTTAAATACTACATGTGGACTGACCTCCCTTGGTAACGAGTGAGACACCGGACTGGAGTTATCAGGTCTCTGGCCTTCAACTGGCCGAGGAGAGTGAGACACTGAACTGGAGTTACAGGTCTCAGACTTTCAACTGGCCGAAGTGTGAAGACACCGAATGCGGAGGATGCTACAATTGAGAAGCAACAGACTTCATGACATTATGTGATAGAGTAAAGAAGCCGACTGCATAGTTAAGTCAGAAGAGACAGAAAGTCGGGGTTGCTGATAAGTTGTATTATCAGTGGGTAAATTAGAACCTACTAGGAGTTTCTCTCTGACCATTAAATGGCCGAGAAGACACACCGAACTGGAGTTATCGGGCGGGTCTCAGACCTTCAACTGGCCGAGAAGAGTGAAACACTGAACTGGAGTAATCAGGTCTCTGGCCATCAACTGGCCGAGAAGAGACACCGGACTGGAGTTATCGGGTCTCTGACCATTAAATGGCCGAGAAGACACACCGAACTGGAGTTATCGGGCGGGTCTCAGACCTTCAACTGGCCGAGAAGAGTGAAACACTGAACTGGAGTTATCAGGTCTCTGACCATTAAATGGCCGAGAAGACACACCGAACTGGAGTTATCGGGCGGGTCTCAGACCTTCAACTGGCCGAGAAGAGTGAAACACTGAACTGGAGTAATCAGGTCTCTGGCCATCAACTGGCCGAGAAAAGTGACTGCTCAAAAGCCACACCGTATGGCCGGAGGATGCTACAATTGAGAAGCAACTAGACTTCATGGACAATTATTGTTGATAGATTGTAAATGAAGCCGACTGCATTAGGTTAAGTCAGAAAGACCACAGCTAAAATTAGTCAGTTTGGATTAAAGGACTGATTAATGTTGTATTTATCAGAGTAGGGTAATATTAGACTCTAGGGAGTGTTCTAGCAGTAAGCAGCGCACCATCTCTCATAGGACATCTCCCAGGTGGCGAATAGGGGGGATGCTCGTCGGAGACCTTAGCAACTCTGAAAACATGGTCCCAGGTGGTTGCTCAGGGACCTAGCGCTGGAGGGTACCAGGCAATTAAAATACCCGGGGCGACCAACTGGCATCAATTCAAAAGTAAAAGAAGATTAAGGACATTAGTTTAGGCGTAAGTTCCAAATGAGATAATAAATAAAATTGTAAACAGGGAAAAGTAAAGTAGTTATAATTAGAAGATGTAGATAGAGCTCTCTTTACATATTTAGATAGAGAAATAGTCTAGCAAATGTAAAAAAAAAAAGGCTGAATTTCTAGAGATAGGAGGTTTGGGCCCCAGTCGGATGTATTGAAGGTTGTTTTTCCTAAATAATTTCCCAATCTCCCTTCATGGTACATTTCCTCCAGATTCTACCCTCCTAATCACTACAATTACTAGCCTTGTTCAAGCATGTTACATGAATGGTTTGTAAGACACTGTAGGTAAAGAACAACCTTTAGAGCAAATTGTATTTAGTTTTTTAATTGTTCAATGTTATTATTATAATTTAAAATCATATATACGTATACAAAACTGTACAGGGACATCTATTGTAGATGAGATTATATGGGCCTGTACCAAACAAATGAAAAACTACGTTTGAATTTTAAATCAATCTCTCTCTCCCCCCCCCCCCCCTTCTTTTTCGACCAACACACAGTAACCATGATTGTCTAACAAAAATAGTGTATCTTATATTATGTTAGCAGACCCTAGCCATAATTATGTAGTTTATGTGAAAAAATATGATAAGCACCGTTGGAATGAATATCGCTGGAATGCCATTTTAAAGATACTAGTGTCCTGTTAGAATTAAGCTCTAATTACAAATATAAAACAAAAGAGATAAATTAAATCACACGTCTGTTATTATCTCGGATGCGCACATTCGTCATAGAAAAGAGAGTATTACTCAATGCGCATGCGCAGATCATATTTGGCTATTCATACCATCTCGTTTCTTGTTCCAAACGGGCACATGCGTACAATAATATAATGCTATTATAAATTGTACGCATGCGCAAGTGTGAAATAAACGAAAATTACATTTTAAAACACGGAATAAGCTCGAAAAAGGTCTGTAACGCGATCTAATCTCAAATTTAGAAAGATTTCTATAGACGTGACACAGTTTGCAATCGTTAATTTATATAGCCTATACACTATAATTTATAGCTCTGATAAATAAAAACATTAATTCCTACATTATCCACGTAGGCCTAGTATTAGGCAAGGGATTAGGAAGGTAGAATCTAGCATACGGTAATGTCTCCGTATCTGCGTGGAGGAAGATTGGGAAAATATTTATAAAAAAACATTTTCAGTACACCCAACCCGGCAAGGAAGGGCTTGTTGTCTGGCTGGGGTCCGCCACTGCCAGCCGGTATTGGAACCCCGGCAATACAGAATATAACGGGAGTACCGCGTTTGGCCAAACAACCAGCCCATATTGTGGCATATTATGTATAAAAATTAGTCCAAACTAAGGAATTTAATCCCCCCCTTTCAATCATAAAAAGTATATTAATTTAGCATTTTTGCACTCCAATACCCAGACTAGAAGATTATAAAAAGAAAAAACATTTAATTAAAATTACAAACTCCATGTTAATATGTAATTCCATGAAGAGGGATTCAATCTTAAAAAGTATTTCTCGCCATTCTCTGTTGGGGGACATAAAACTAGTAAGCGCTCCTATGATTAGAATACTCTGATCTATTCCCAGTCGATGCATTTCCTGTAGACACACACTCACATATACACTTTATGTAATCGTTAATATCCCTTTAGTTAAACGCAGTAAGATAGTATACAGTCGATTTCCATAGGAAGAGACTTAACTGTAAACTAGAAAAATTACTGGTTCTACTTTCACGTATTCAGACGTCAAGTCATGAACCTCAGCTGTCACTTTTAAAGATATTATCAATACCCAAAAGGTAATAAGTAAAATGTTAATCAATATTGTGCGCAAAATAATGTGTTTGCTTGTTCTAAATAGGCCCTTTCTATTAAAAATAGACTGTACTAGTGACGTAATTACGGTAGCTGTCCACAATTATTTTAACCGACGTTAATTTATTAAATATTACCTACATAACAGCAATGTCACAAGGCATCGAACTCAGAAATAGCACATACGTTTGGGAGTATAGACATTTATTATTTTTGTTCAAAACCTCACTAAAATTACAAAAAAACATATTTTTTAGATATAGCTCTAAATATATTTTGATATTATTCTTTAAAGTATAAAAGTAACATAAAAGACTACGACTTAAGACACGTTGACACTGCAATTTGATCGTATATAAATCTATAGTAAAAAAAGAAAGTGTTCTTGTGCGATGCCCAGCCAAACAAATCTACGGCGCGAAGAGAATGACATTTTTAACATGGGTGGACGGAAGGGGGTCCGAATTCACCTCGAAGGTGGATTTTTAAATTTTTAATTAGCTTTTTAATTAGGCTATTTTTAACAAATTTTTGAAGAAAATATTGTTAATATGGTTTAGAATTACGTTTCAGAGATAACTGTGATGAAAATATGCCGCTTTCTCCTCGGGGGGGGGGGGGGATTTTATGAAATCGACCGTAATTCTGCACCATGTGTGTGTGGGGTGGGGGGAGGGGGGGTTTACACATATAATTTTTATATACCAGAGTGGGTCACGGTCAACGCTGTGCGGAATTGCTAGTACATAATAACTTAAGCACATTAAATTTATTGTTATTTTTTAATGAGCGTCTGCTTTTGTCTCGTTTTACGAGAATATCAGAATGTGAGCGAAACATATCAATCAGCTATGTTACCCCCGACTGGACTCGTCCCGGAGTTCAGTGTAAATTGCTTTTAGCCTATTAAAAAAATCAAATAGAGATAATCTTGGTAACTTTCTTTAATAAATAGGCCTATATGAATCAAGAATCATGTCCACACGTTAAAAAAACAAATTACAAATTTGATCTTCCAAACTTACCAACAGGTGCATTTTTTAAAATCTTTTCCTTTTGCAATACCTGAGAACATTTTTAAAACTTCTTCCGATGAATTTGAACTCATTTTTAGTAAAACTTTGTTGAGTTATGTGCCTATATGCGCGTTGTGGCTGAGACGTAAACAAGTCAATAACGGCCTTCAGAATTAGCTTCGTACAACACTGACATTAGAGCTTTGTGTTGAGTCACTAGTCAGTCTTTGACTACTTATAAATGGTATGGACCGTCGACCGAGCTGATTGGTTACAAACATGTTTAATGTTGTATGAGGGTAGTCCCCTAAACACTTTAAATAAACATTACCACACTTGGAGTCAAGGATGACAACACTAGAAAATTAAATCACTCTCAATATATATTTTTAAAAGGCTTTTCCGAATATGAAATCCAGGAATGGTTAATGTTACTATAGAGAAATTCTTAAATTATCATTATGTTGCTTGAATTTATGTATGTAGGGATATATTAGCATTTAAAAACAATATTTATTCACATTAATACTTTTGAGAGTTGTGAGAAGGCTTTTGGACCTTTGGAGGAAATCATAATAATAATAGTTCGTTATTGTATTTGATAAATAGTAAGTTATGTTCTTATCAGTTTATGAGTGTAAATAAAACACCGATATAATGTAAGTAATAATGTTATCAGGTATAAAATAAGTAGGCCTTCATGTCTTCAGCATTGGCCCTAAATATATTATTTAATAAAAGCTATGTTGTATTGATTTCTGATTGAATACATTTTCAGAAAACCACACCCTCGTTTATTTATTTAATCAAAATCCAAAACATTTATAGGCCTAACTCTTTTCCTGTTTACATTTTAAAATAAGACTATTTTTCATAATGAACCATTAAAATTAAAATTTCGAATAAATAAAGTTTATGTACTGTTTTGAAATGACCGCCAACTAAAGTTGTGGGTAGTAGGTACCATCTGTAGCTATTTTTTTATTAATAGGGGAATGCCGTAATACTTCATTAATAAACATCACGATATTGTATAATTCTCGTTTTCCACAGTTTAATTACCCACATATATTTTATGTATGCTCCTAAATCAAATTTAATAAAAGTACCGGTATTAGAACTTGGAAGGATATTTAAAGCTACAATATTTACCTTTAGGTTTTAGGATGTGCCAAACACAATGTGCGTAATCATTTATCTGAGTTTATCCAGACTTCGATTTTAAAACTTTTCTTTTAACGAGAGTGACACGAAATAATATATACAAAAAATTTCTCGAAGTAATCCATGCAATTGTTATAAATTTCCTTCTAATTTAATCAAAATATTACAAACACAATATTGATGTATCCAATATTATTTTGAACAACATGTGGGCAGATACACTACTTATTTTATTTATTTCTATTTGCACAGCATTATTAGGTGAAGGTAAACAATAGTTAAAATATTTTATTTGTTACACTATATTTTAGAATAATCAGCATACAATAAACAAAGTATACATTTTAAATAGGGTCACTTGTCACTTCCAAGCAGACAAATCAATGACTTTCATTTTCGGTCTAGGACTCAATATATTTTGGAGAAAAGATTTTCAGTAAAACAACCCCACCATACAACGTCAATATTTTTATTTTACACATAAAAGGGAAATACATAGAAATATTAACACGATTTAAGTTCAAATTTAGAAAATAATCAGATTTATTTCACAGGGTATTGTTCGGTGGCTATAGTGTGAGCCGAGGGCGGCATTCTTTATTTTTTTTCTCTGTCAAATTATGAGAAATGTAACGTTTTCTATCATTTAAACACACAACATAATGAAGTTTCCGATTGTAAGCAAACAAACTTTGGGGAAAAAAATTCTTAGAAAGTTTTTGAAAAAATTCTAAGAAAATACACCTTAATGTTATTTTTAAGCCCAGTTTTATGAATAGTTAATCAGAATTTTGTTTATTTAGTCCCACACGAAAGATTTTTTTTTTAATGTTTAAAACATTATAGGCCTAAATATTGTGCACCAAAAAAAATCACACACTAAAATGTTTTTTACTTAGTTGAGATGTTTGACAACCTGCTCATGTACAGTTGAGATGTTTGATGATCTGCTCATGTACAGTTGAGATGGTTGACGATCTGCTCATGTACAGTTGAGATGGTTGACGATCTGCTCATGTACAGTTGAGATGTTTGACGATCTGCTCATGTACAGTTGAGATGGTTGACGATCTGCTCATGTACAGTTGAGATGTTTGACGATCTGCTCATGTACAGTTGAGATGTTTGACGATCTGCTCATGTACAGTTGAGATGTTTGACGATCTGCTCATGTACAGTTGAGATGTTTGATGATCTGCTCATGTACAATTGAGATGTTTGACGATCTGCTCATGTACAGTTGAGATGTTTAACGATCTACTTTTGATTGATTTGTTAAAAGACATTCAAAGTTTTTTTAATCATTAGGCCTATAATAAAACAACCCATTTAGAAGAATTAGGTTTGTTACTTAAAAAAAAAACGCCAGTACTTGTAAACGGTGAATGCTTATTAATAAATATGTTAAATCCCCATTGTGGATAATCTAAGGTGTCTGAACTGGTCTAGGAAATTTTCATTAGCACAAACTTTTTTCAAAAATATTAGTTTACCAATACATACGGCTATATTATGGTTTTGGGTTTTCCAAGCATCAAGTTTTATTTGAATAGAATATACCCAGAGTTTCAGTTATTCAGTTTTATTGATTTTTCAATTTATATTTGTTCATAAAAGCTGCTTGGCAAAAAATTATCGAGTTAATTCAGAAAGTTTTCTAATAGGTATTTCTTTTTTACACTTAAGAATTTTTTCACAATATTTATTATTAAAAATTTGCTTATGTTGGTAAAGTGCTCGCCTCAAGACCTGATATTCGTGGGTTCAAACCCAGCCAAGGTTGACTTTTTTTTTTAGCGATAAACATCCGTAGCACAACTTCCTCTGGAGGAGAAGTAAAGCTGTTGGTCCCATCTCGATTGTGGTGTGTAAAAGAACCCTGGAATGTATGCGAAAATACCTTTCCTGCAAAATTGGTAGGTCCGTTCACGCTCACTCATAGAAATTTTCTTGTGCTGATATAATAAGTCAGTTAAATGCCTCAAATAAATAAATAAAAAGTTAATATTTAATTTTCTCAGATATGCAAGGTTGGGTTCGGTTATTTTGGATTGTCATTTAAAACCTTTAAACTCTTTATTTTATAGGCATTTCTTTTTACATCCATTACTGTTTTCAACCTGTGGCAGTTTTTTTTTATTCAAGCCATATACTTTCCACTACCGGCTTGCTAGGCTTGTCGTAGTTCCATATGCCTTATAATCTAACTTAAAGGCTAGAACAGACACAACATCCAGTCCCCGGCCGTTAATTTACCACTGTGAAAATGTAAATCCACATCTCACCGATGATACATTTTTCGGCCCTGCCGGGAATCGAATCCCGAGTCTCTTAGCTCAGTAGACAGACACCCATGGCCCACAAAGTATTATCCGTTCCGTTATAATTGTGGCCCGTTTTGAGTAAAATATAATATTTTTTTTAGCACCGCGTCTTACTACCCGTTCGGGTTATACGCTTAAGTACTAATTACGCTAATGGATTAGGAATTGGGAGGGTTGAATTTAGAGGAAGTGAACCCGCATTTGCGTGGATGGAGAGTGGAAAACCATTTAGGAAAAACCACCCCCAGTTCACCCGACCGAGATTCAAACCTCGATCTCCCCGTCCTCGAGGTCGAGCTCAACACGACTGGCGCATTAGCCAACTACGCCACCGAGGCGGGTAAAATATAAATTAATATAAAACTTGACTTTAAAATGTTGGCTCTTTGTACTGGTGAGGCTCTGACTATGAATAAACACGATGGAGCTGTGTCTTGTCTTGACTAGCTTACGAGTATCAATGTTTGCCTCTTGTGAGTTCTGAGCCCTACTCTAGAAACTGACGGTCGCATCATTTCTCAACTATGTTCTAACATTTTGTTCTTGCACAGGGTTGACTTGGTTGATGGTCTATCGAACAGAAAAATACCAAAAACTTAAAGCTGAGGTTGAAAAACAAAGTAAAAAATGTAAGTACCTGTCTAACTCTCATACATGGTGGCATTGCTGGGTGTTACAATTGAGTGCTATGTCAGCAGTTTCTGGCAGACAGGGACCAAGGAGGTACACTCTCCACATGGTGGCATTGCTGGGTGTTACAGTTGTGTTCTATGTCAGCAGTTTCTGGCAGACAGGACAAGGAGGTACACCCCACATGGTGGCATTGCTGGGTGTTACAGTTGAGTGCTATGTCAGCAGTTTCTGGTAGACAGGGACCAAGAGGGTACACTCTCCACATAGTGGCATTGCTGGGCGTTACAGTTGTGTTCTATGTCAGCAGTTTCTGGTAGACAGGGACCAAGGGGGTACACTCTCCACATGGTAGTCCACTGTCAACAGCACCCCATCTGTCTCAGCTATGCTCATTTACCGCCTACGCAGGCTGATCTTAAGATGATGGATAGATAAATTTTGTAAGAAAATGCACCAACATCCTCTTGTAAAATGGAAAACCATTAATCCACAAACACAACACTGTGCATCTGGTGAGTATTTGGACAAACCTCCTGGATTTTATTGTACGAGGCTGGGTCCCAGACTCACTGGTCATGACTCACGTTCTCTGAAAGACAAGTCTCTAATAAATATATCTAGACAAGCACATAATGGGTAGAATAAAGCTTAACTGACGCAACCTAACTTCACTATAAGTTTACTAATGTGAGCGCATTAATCCTTTAGTTGAAGAGCGCTCACCAGCACTTTTATAAACTGTTCTTGTATTCTCTCTAGTGGAGAAGAGAAAGGAAGCGCATGGGGACTCTCTCGACAAACAGCACAAAAGAAGATAGAACGAGAAGAAGAGAAACTGAAAAACAACAACAGAGACCTTTCGTTTGTCAAGATGAAGTCCATGTTTGCTATCGGTTTTGCATTCACTGCTCTGCTGAGCATGTTTAATAGCATGTACGTGCATCCTACATCCTTGCTAGTGTACTTGGATAGGTCAATATTAAACAATGCGTATCGCTGGGCACGATAAATACCAGGTTCATTTGGTCTGGTTTGCGGTGATTGAGGTCGAGGCTCAAATCTCAGTCAGGTGCACTGAAAGTGAGTTTTGCTCAATGGCTTGACACACAAATGCTGATACATTTTCTCTAAAGTATACCTTCCAATCCCTTTCTCATATTTATATTTACATACACATGCAAGTCTCTAAGAGAGGAGATTGTCGTGACAATACTCCGGGTCAGGGACACTTCACTTATCCATGGTTTTATTGAGAGTGTACCACATCTTGGTGAGTGTATCAAGCAGGGGCGGATTTGACATTTTTGCACCACTGGGTACAATTATAATCCCCCCACACCCACTTTCCCAATTATTTTTTTGTCGAGGGCTTTAGTAAGTTTTGGAGGGAAAATGTGTTAGGGTAGAGGGTGCGGAAGTTAGTATTTGAGAAAAGATTTCTACTAAAGATAATCAGGCCTGTGCAGTAGCTTGAGTTAACATTATTAAGAAGGGGAGACTGGAGTCAGTTACAAAGTGATTGCAAAGCACAGTTATTTAAAAAGAAATATTGTCGTTCTGACTTTGACTTGAACTATTTTGATAATGTTATTCAATAATTTTTAAACGTAATTATTAAAAACAAAATATTATAATACAAATAATGTGTCATCCAAAATGTGCCGCCCCTAGGCCTGTGCCTTGTGGGTCTTTAGTGTAAATCCGCTTCTGGTCGCAAGTACTCCCTTATTCGCTTGGCTCTTCATTTTAAACATGACATTTGTTTCTTGTTATGCGACAGCGCATTTAGTGTTATTTGTTTATTCTGTTCTAAACGGCGGGTGAATTTTTAACTTCCATTTGAGTTTCACTTCTAAGGACTGTCTCATATTGAGACTCATTTTTAGCATTTTAGTGATTTGTACAGGTTAATTTTATTAAGTGCTCTAATCTACTGATTTCTTATTCCATATTATTCTCCCCCATGAGGATTTTACTATCAATTTAATGTGGTTTAAGGACCTAATGACCTCATTGTGTCGACGGGCCAATAAACCCTAGTTAATAATAATGTTTGTTTAGCATCGCATCTCACACATAACTTATGTACTAACTACGCTAATATGTTAGGTTTGAGGAAGGTTGAATTTAGGTGGAAGAGTAAACACATTTGCTTGGAGGGGGACTGGAAAACAATTTAGGAAAATTCACCTTCAATAAACTCAACAAGCTTAAAGTTCAAATGGGTAAGAAGTGGTGAACAAAATTAATATAAATACATAAAAAAACATGTTAAACATAGTAGATAAGTATTTATTTAATATTGGGGGTTGGAGCAGAGGTATTTTAATCTTTGTCAAATTTGACCGAGAAATTCGCTTATTTTTTCCCACAAGAGTGCACTGTTTTATATAAATTGGTATAACGTGTCGGTAGCTTTGATGGTCGTGTGGTGGCCAGGCTGCCCTTCATCCCGATATCGTGGATCCAGGGACTTTCCCATCGCAATCTTCCCGGAGACGACTACTCCGAGTGCTCCTTCATATTCCTGTACATCCTGTGTACCATGGCCATCAGACAGGTACGTAGATCAGTGGCAAGGGGTGTCAGTCATGACCATCAGACAGGTACGTAGATCAGTGGCAAGGGGTGTCAGTCATGGCCATCAGACAGGTATGTAGATCAGTGGCAAGGGTGTCAGTCATGGCCATCAGACAGGTACATAGATCAGTGGTAAGGGGTACCAGGTACACTGCCTGGAAAGTCTGGGCCTTTAAGGAAAACCTCTATTTTCTTTTTGAGGTATGTTTTGTTGTAACGTAAAAAGAAAGCAGTACAGCAGCAAACACAATAACCATACACTTGACACTGCTGCCTCTGGACAAAGATGTTGATGCTTCTTCAAGAGGCAATTATTAGATTAACCACTAAATGTTAGGCTACGATTGTCTCATATCGGTGAGTGGAAGATCTTCAAATCCTGGTCAGGTGTACTTTACATATGCTACTGTCCCCTCTCCCACCAAGCAAATGTGGGTACATTTTCTTAAAATTCTACCTTCATCATCCTCACCACAGAGTACTTAAAACGTGTCTCTATACCTCAGTTTTAGCTTATGTGGTGCTGACTGACAGTTCACAGCTGACTTCTGACAGTCAACATTTAGGTGTATACCTAAATTTTCACTGTCAGAAGTGACAACTGCTAAAGACATGTTTTTTGCAGATCATATGGTTCGGCGTAGGGATACATAATTTGGTCTGGTAGCTTTTCAAAGCCTCAGAAGTCAGCTGTGAGCTGTCAGTCAGCACCACAAAAGCTAAAATGAGGTATAGGTGGAGAGGCAGTAAACATAAATATTGAATGTTTTCAGAACATAGCTGTCAAATGAACATCTTTTGCCGAGAATATGATAAAATTAAAAATATACTTTGAAGGGTGGTCTGTATACAACAATCACAAACTGTAGTGTGTGATAGAGACCAACATCCGAACACAGACTGTAGTGTGTGATAGAGACCAACATCCAGACACAGACTAGTGTGTGATTGAGACCAACATCCGGACACAGACTGTAGTGTGTGATAGAGACCAACATCCAAACACAGACTGTAGTGTGTGATAGAGACCAACATCCGAACACAGACTGTAGTGTGTGATAGAGACCAACATCCAAACACAGACTGTAGTGTGTGATAGAGACCAACATCCGGACACAGACTGTAGTGTGTGATAGAGACCAACATCTGGACACAGACTGTAGTGTGTGATAGAGACCAACATCTGGACACAGACTGTAGTGTGTGATAGAGACCAACATCCGGACACAGACTGTAGTGTGTGATTGAGACCATCATCCGGACACAGACTGTAGTGTGTGATTGAGACCAACAAGAAAGAGTTTTCTTAGGAAAAAGTTGCTTATTTCTGTCAGTTTAGTTTTTAAAGCTCACATCATTTGAACTTTTGAGGCAAGTACATTATTTATCAAATGTGGGAAATATTTTACAAGACAAATGGAGACATTTAAAGTGAAAAAAAACCTTACAGAACCTAATAAATTTTGTTAAGGTTCCAATTTAAGTTCTTTATTAAAATGAGTACTGGGTTTTTGTCAGAGGTTGTTGGTTTAAAATATTTTTAAGATGATCTGCACAAGATCTCACTTCTTTTCAGCCTTCTGTGGTTATGTACCGAGAGAGAGCATCTAACCATTGGTTATAATGTTTGATTGTCAAATGTTTTCAGAACATCCAGAAGATGTTGGGGTTTGCCCCGTCGCGTACAGCCAGCAAACAGAGCGGCAGCATCTTCGGGCCACCCCCTCAGCAGTTCAAGTGATGGCCACCAGGTCATCGATATTACACTTCCGTAGAGCCCAACGTTTGGTTAGGATGTATCGAGTTACTTTAAAATAAACACTGCCGAGTAGCGCCAACCCGATAGGATTTAGATTTTAACATATGTCACCTTTTTTTTCAGTGTGTGTTAAAACTTTTGAAAACAAATAGTTTTTTTTAACTCATTTACATATTAATTTGCATTGCTGGAAGCTGTGGATTGAAGATGTCTGGATCATAAACCAAACAAAATAAAAAATTTTTTCATTAAAATCTAACCTGTGCATGAAATTAAATTTAAAGGAATATTATATAATAATTCAAGTGGGTTAAATGAGAAAATATTTCCGTCTTGCAAGGATGATGGTACTAAAAATGACACAGAAATGACTGCTAAGAAAATAAGAAACATTTTATATTAGGTACTGGTAACATTTTAATATAAATTAATTACCTGTTGATCACATGACTTTAGTTGTAACCTTCAAAACAACTTCTGTCCTTTCAACATTTTTATTCCTCTCTCTTTATCCAATTGTATATAATAAAAACATTTGTTTACATTACAATAGAGATTGGTTATTCACAAGTGCAAAAATTTACAGTAAAAGTATACAAAGTAATCACTTGACTAGATTTTTGAGCTTACAAAATATCAAATTGATGACTGATAAAATAATGTATCGGTCTGAACAAATTTTTATTTCTGTCAGTGTTTGTTTACAGTATGCAACAGCTGATTTTTTTTTATATAAGAGGAATATTTTCTCTAAGGACTAGACGTACTCTTGGTTCCTGAAATTAATCCCTCCAAACATTGCAACTTCAGTCCTCAATAAAACATGGTTATGTCTTTCTTAACGAAAAGAAAAGGTAAACTAATAATGGCTGTTTCAGATGAACTGTGATATAAACAATCCTGTTATTGTTACGCCCATTAGTTTGGACAATCAAACTTTATGGCTGACAAGTTATTTGACATAATAATACCAGAACGTTACCGTGATTAATATTTATATGTGTGGACATGGCATGACTTGGTCCACGCAGTTTCACCCTTAAACCATCCTCTTGCTCTCCCAACTCCTATCGATGTTTATTGAATACTAAATAGTAACTTGAGTCATGTTAAAAAATATGTTGTATAAATGATTAAAAAAATCCTATACATACACAATGTATGTATGTACAAATAATTATTATAACAAAATGGTTGTACATGTTTTATGGCCTATAGTTAGAGATAGAGTAAGTTCGCTTTTGCGAAAAACGCGAAAAAAAGGGGGTCGAAAATAGGGTATTTATAAGTTTTCTTTTGTTTCATGGCATTTGAAAGTGTTTAAAGCGATTTTTATTTTGCGAATTAACACGAAAAACATGATTTTTTAGAGTATTTTAGCTAAATTATTCTATTTAGCGAAATAGACGCGAATTCCCTGAAAATGCTGTGCATTTAAATAAAATAATGAGAATTTTTATTAAACGATGTTTTTCAGCGGAAATAAGTGATTAAAAATCATTGAGTTTCACTCGGCTGTGCGCTTCAGCTCGGGTTTTACTTGCATCCTGTGCCTTCCACAGCCCATCCGGCTAATCGCCACATTTTATGTATATATTAACTATTTTTGACTTTCACGTTTTGTGTGAACTGATACACTTATGTCTTTTTGTTACCACACTATTTTATTTGCCAATATTTACTATCTTTGACTTGCACATTTGTTTGAACTGATTCAACGACACCAACTATTTACGATACCAGCTATTTACTAAACTATTTTTATTTTTGTACTGTAGGCTACAATGATTTTTTGACGTTACACATTGGTGTAAAATAAATTATGCCAATTGAAGTCATTCTGCATTCTTCTGTTTGTGTTTGACACAATCTTCCAGTTTTCTTCCTTATTAATTTAATATTAATTATTTATAATTATAATCTCTCACATAAAAATAATTGCAAACGAAGGTTAAAATACCCTTCGTATTAATGCATACATAAATTTTATTATAAATCCTTTGTATAGGCCCTAAAAACATTGACGAAAGACATTTTTACCTATTTTGCTACAAAATGCTAAATTATGCCACAAAATGCTAAATTTCCAATAATTAATGCTAAAAAAAACTTAAAATTAATGCTATTTTACCCTATCTCTACCTATAGTGCACTATTTGGTAGAGGTTGTAAAGTTTAAAAAAAATCAACTTTGGCTTTGCCAATGAAAATATAAACAGCTAAAAATTACATTCTGAGTTGTTATATGGGGCTACATTTAAAAATGAATTGAATGTTGTATTATCGATATTTATCAGCTTAAGAAATAAAACGTTTTCTAACTGAGTTTAATGCACAAAGTTATAGGCTTATAGGATTTAGTGGTTGAACAGTGAACACTATGTAGGTCGGACGCTAAACAATGTACACTGTGTAGGTAGGACGCTAGACGATGTACACTGTGTAGGTAGGACGCTAGACGATGTACACTGTGTAGGTAGGACGCTAGACGATGTACACTATGTAGGTCAGACACTAGACGATGTACACTAATGTAGGTCGGCACACTAGACGATGTACTCTATTATGGTCGGACGCTAGACGATGTACACTGTGTAGGTAGGACGCTAGACGATGTACACTGTGTAGGTAGGACGCTAGACGATGTACACTATTGTAGGTCAGACACTAAGACGATGTACACTATGTAGGTCGGATGCTAGACGATTGTATCCTATGTAGGTCAGACACTAGACGATGTACACTATGTAGGTAGGACGCTAGACGATGTACACTGTGTAGGTAGGACGCTAGACAATGTACACTGTGTAGGTAGGACGCTAGACGATGTACACTATGTAGGTCAGACCTAGACGATGTACACTATGTAGGTCGGATGCTAGACGATGTACTCTATGTAGGTCGGACACTAGACGATGTACTCTATGTAGGTCGGACGCTAGACGATGTACACTATGTAGGTCGGACGCTAAACGATGTACACTATGTAGGTCGGACGCTAGACGATGTACTCTATGTAGGTCGGACGCTAGACGATGTACACTATGTAGGTCGGACGCTAGACGATGTACTTTATGTAGGTTGGACGCTAAGACGATGTACATGTAGGTAGGACGCTAAGACGATGTACACTGTGTAGGTAGGACGCTAGACGATGTACATTGTGTAGGTAGGACGCTAGATGATGTACACTATGTAGGTCGGACGCTAGACGATGTACTTTATGTAGGTTGGACGATAAACGATGTACACTGTAGGTAGGACGCTAGACGATGTACACTATGTAGGTCAGACACTAGACGATGTACACTGTGTAGGTAGGACACTAGATGATGTACACTATGTAGGTCGGACACTAGATGATGTTGCTCTCCTCTAATGGCTCCAACAACATGAGCCTGTCATACCCCAAACGAGCAATGTTGATGGTTTGGAAACCTCCATCCACGATCATCTCCGCGATGCTGCGTCCGACCGCTGGGGCCTGCTGGAGTCCTAAGGACAACATGAGCACTATCTTAGTAGTCGTCATTCAAAGTGGTTTGAAGATATAGATATTATATTGTTTACAGATTGAAAGGATGGATACAAATTTTGAGAGATATTAGTCCTGTTCAATACAAAATATGTAATTTTGATTATGAAAAACAATTTACTGTAGAGTGGGAAATACAAATTCAAGCTGGTTTTGTATGCCTTGAATCCTATCTTTTGATTCTACTTACACACAGGCTTACTCTAAGTCCATCCCTTATATTTAAGGCTGGGACGATCATTTGGTTCATTTTATTCAAAATACCACACGAGTAGTATACAAAACAAACATACATTTGTCAATCTACATAATTTTATGTTCATTAAATTCTTGTCAGAAATATTAATGCATATAAAAAAATAATCATAATAAAAACTTAAATATGCCGTGTCAACTATCTGAACAAAGGGTGGCGAGGGGGGTACAATGAAGATTAGTGTTGTAGAGCTTTTTAGCAAATAACAGTGAGATTGACAAAATAAGTAACTAAGGTGAAACGTTATCTGAACAGTCAACTAGTGTTGAAATATTCTCCCCTCTCTGTCTCTCCCTCCACCAAGCAATAGTTAGTGCAGTATCAAGGACCCTGTTGTCTGGTTTTCAACCTAAAACTGATGTAATCTCTACCTCACTTCTCACACTTCTGATCTAACATATTCTACGGTACCTCTTTTCCCTTTGAGGCGCACAATATGGCTCTGACAATGAAGAGAGGAACAGTCTACACTGCTGTCACTGGACAGAGGTAATGACTGCCTATCAGTACTCGAGGGGGAAGGGGGGGAGATTGTGAAACAGCATAACTTGATTGTTATTCCTGGTCAGCTCCAACATTTCACTGGGCAACACTTGTGTCTCCATCATGGGCCATCTTCTGTTAGGTCGATGAACCCAGGGACAAATCATGGGCAATCTACAATCAACCAGTGTTTGTTAGGTCGATAAACCCAGGGACAAATCATGGGCAATCTACAATGTGTTTGTTAGGTCGATGAACCCAGGGACAAATCATGGGCTAATACGTATTTCAAGTGAGGGGGACAATGAATACTCAGACCATTCGAAGAAAACCCAAATTGAATAAATGTGAAATATTCTTAAAGATGATATTTTTTTAAATTGTTTTTGGTGAAAATATTTATTTCGCTAATTTATATTACTTTATTACACTAAAACCATTTGTAAAATGTTTTATCACACAGCTGTTTGTGATATTTAACTATTTATAAGTTGATAAATAAAGTTATCCCCACATGCAATTCAATTACTTCAGATGAATATTAATTTGTATTATAAATAACAGCTCATGATGGCAGCAAACGAACATTAATTATGTATTTTATCTGTAAATATTTTAATTGGTGAAGCTTCAAAATGGTTGAAACCAAAACATTTGTCTAAGCCAGGTGTAACCCTGCCGTTATGTACAGGTTGTTGTGGCCAATGAGAGCTTACCGTGCCCGCTGAACCCCGCAGCTATGTACAGGTTGTTGTAGTAGGGGTGCGGTCCCACGATGCCATTATCGTCGAAAGTGTTATAGTCGTAATATCCAGCCCAAGCACTCTTTACCTGCAACATTTGTTCACACGACAAGACATTACATTTTATTACATGATCCATTACCGTTTCCAGCCTGGATCACTTTTTTTATTCAACTAATATATTTTCCACTATCGACTTGCTGGGCATGTTGTAGCCTCATATGTCTTATAATTTAACTTAAGGCTAAAAAAGACACAACATCAAGTCCCCAGTCCTCTAGTTCAGTAGACAGCCACACAACCGAACTATGGTGCTGGATATTACTCATTACTCTCGAGATCAAACAACTCTAAGATGTTACTTATTACAATTATAATAGTCTCTGAATACTTGTCATTTCTATCTTAAAAAGATTCCAGCGTACCTTGACCGCTTCGAACGAAGGCACCCTGTGGGCCAACAGTGGCCAAATATAGTCATTGAAGTACTGGTAGTCCACATCCAGGTTATCTGTACTGGGCTCTAGTTGTGGAGGGGGTGACAGGCCAGTGATGTAGTTACCACCCAGACCTTCTCTCCTGAGGGTGATAACACATATGTTGGTTGATAGGACTCAATCATTCTGTTAGTAGCCCCAGTGCAGTCTGGTTATAACAGTATCATTCTAACTAGCCCCAGTATAGTCTGATTATAACAATAACATTCTAAATAGCCCCAATGCAGTCTGGTTATAACAGTAACATTCTAACTAGCCCCAATGCAGTCTGATTATAACACTAACATTCTAACTAGCCCCAGTGTAGTCTGATTATAACACTAACATTCTAACTAGCCCCAGTGTAGTCTGATTATAACACTAACATTCTAACTAGCCCCAGTGTAGTCTGATTATAACAGTATCATTCTAACTAGCTCCAGTGTAGCCAGGTTGCAGGTACTGTACCTGAAGGTTTAAATAGAGCCAGGTTGTAGGTACTGTACCTGAAGTACATGCCTGACATGTCACACAGGAAGGGAGAGTTGATCCCGGTCCATTCTCGCAGTGAAAGACGTACACAAACCTCTTCCTGCGGACAATCAACAAACAAATCCGTAACGTTATAATACTCAACATGGCCGATCATGTTGGGAGGATTGAAGGTGTATGATGTGTTAGTTCCTGATGCAATACAAGGGCTCAGTTCAAGGATGTGGTAATCACCTGCGCTCGACAGGCAGTGGCACGGACAGTAAGTTGCTCCCCACACCGATTCTCGCCATCCTCGCAATGTTGCCAGAGTCAGCTCCAGCAGCAATGACCGCAATGGCAAACTTGATGGGCCTTACTTCTCCATCGTCTGTCCTTACCTGGAACCCGAGTGACAACATACAGTTTCTCCAGGGAGACCCATGTATATGTATGGCCTCATGTTACCAAACAAATGCGAAGAAGGGAACAAAAACATCATATATAGGAGAACAGATGTGTGGAACTGAAAATATACCAGCTTTGACAACTATGAGGTTTTACCAATCAAATATTGACAGCTCATATAGGTTCAATTTTGTTAGTCTGTGCCTGTCATGCACTCTACAGCGACTTGTCATCCACTCACCAGCGGCCTGTCGTCCACTCAACTGGAGCCTGTCGTCCACTCACCAGCAGCCTGTCCAGCCCCTCGTAAGTGCCCTCCTCCACTCCCTCAGCAAGGATGTCTTCCTGTCGTTTGAACTCGAACCCTATGGCCTCCCCCGTAACATACTCGGCTCCCGTTGCGATGGATTTCCTCTTGAGTGCGTGGAGCAGCAACCAGGGGTCAAACCTGTCACCAGACTCTCATATTACTACAGCTTGGGATAACCCATATCATTAAGGAGTATAAAGGTATAATTTAATGAAAATGTACCCACATTTGTGTGGAGGTGAGAGGAAAACAATAAATAAAATAAACACCCTCAGTACACCCGAACAGGATTCAAACTTGGATCTGTCTGTCCCTCATATATTGCAACACCATAGACCATGTGACCACCTGTGCGGGCGTTTCAATGTTCCTATACAAGTGGTGGTTTTACATCCTCTCTCCTGATGCATGATAGTTTATTTCCTCTCAATTGCCTACTCATATTTAAACTTTTATATTAATAATTAGGGCCAGGGCAATGCTGATAACCTATCCGATTTATCGACCGATATTGGCACAGTCGACCAATGTTAGTTGGTTCTTTATCATGCAGATATTTCACGCCGCTAATTCAAAATCTATAAATATATTTTAAATTCTCAAGTCATGAAAATATAGTTCATATTCAAAACAAAAATATTTAAATAGTCTCTTGCATCTAAACACAAATTCTTTGTTTCTATATTTTATAATAAAAAGCAAAACCAACATTCCAAACAAAATAAACAATTCAATTTTATTTACCTTAAGGCTTATTTCAAATTATGAACTACTGATAAAGATTTCCTCAAGTAACAAAGTTACACTATCAAAAACAATATTAGGTGGGGCAGTATGACTTTATATGTTGTGGATTTATAAAAAATTAAAAATACATCATACTATGGCTAAAATTAACATAGTTCTAATTGAATACAAGTTTTATACCAACCTAATATTAAATATTGCCTACATCTTTCAGTACAAGCCGAGGTCCGCACATGTGCACATCATTTTGCTTTCTATTTAAATAATTTTCATTTTGAATTTGAGTTATTTATATTTTATATACCCCCTATTTTTTCTGTTTGCTGAATAAACTAAACTATATTTTATTTACATACCATAACTTATTCAGACAGCAAAAACAACAAATACATCCAAGATAACATATCATTATTGTGCTATTGCGTACTCTAGGTGCTAGCTACAAAGAACTGCATTCCGTAATCATGTGTTTTTCTTTTCTTCATGGTGCGTGACGTTGGATGCATGCCGATTACTTAGTGCTCCAAGATCCGATCAATCGATTGATCACTCACTGAGCGCTCCCGAGATCAGTTCCTAGAGTGCATTCAAGCGTAATGTCAAAGTACCAATTTACCGCTGTTGTAAATAGTTGTTTAGTTATTTTGTCATTTAACTGAGAGTAAATATATTGATCATTTAATTGAGAATTAATAATATAACAAACAGCAAAGACAAAACTTTACGCTGCCTGGAAATATTTTTATTTGTACTTCAATAAAAAAATAACTAAAAATGCCTTTCGTGCCATTTTTTCTGTTGTGGTGGCTATTGTGAATAGTATAAAAGTAGCAAAATCAAATAATTCTTGTTTTTGAGTATTATTACTTTACACTTTTGTAATATTAAAAAAACCAAAACCAACTAAATTGGCATCGGTTACCTACAATATCGGCAACAAAATAACAGCATCGGCAATATCTGCAAAAGGGCTTATTGGCCCAGCCCTAATATTAATCTTTATGTTATTTTTAGAAAATAAATCTAGGAAACAAGACGTGAGGGGAAAAAAGTGTTCAAAACAAGTCTTTAAAAACCAAATATAAACCAATATATCCAGACTGTATGAGAGCAGAGCTCAAGTGTGGATTCAGGTAACACCACTGATGGTTCACATGTTAGGTTCATCAAATATTTTCGGATCTGTACAATTTTAAAATGAAACTTAGGAAAGTAACAAGAGGTATGAAACCAATTTCTTGGTAATGGTTTCACAGCTCCCAGGGTTTATTTTTCTGTTTATATGTCGGAATATTAAGTTGTAAAGAACAAAGAAGATAATTTTTTTAGATGTAATTATTTTCAATCAACTGTGAATTTATTTTGGGGTTTTGTTTTATTATATCTTTTACCTGGTGTAAAGTAAAGTAAAACAATTACTAGTGTTTAAATAATAAGAGTCTATTGATTGAATCAAATTGTCGCGGACTTCAGATTTGTGTTGTCTCTCTCGAATGCTACACGATTCAAACATCCTGTCTCTAATAAAGACATCTTGCAACTGTGAGTACAGACATTAGCTAAGAGCGTGAAGTACTCACCATCCTTCGTTCTCAAGACCGTGACAGCCGAGCGCAATGTCCTCGGTGTTGAGCCATGGGAACTTCTTCTTCAACTTCTTGCTTGTCAGGAGCTCCATCTTGGCTCCGAGTTCCCTGAACAAAATACACGCACAATAATCTCCTCGGCAATGCTAGACGTAAGCACAATCACTCCTCAGCAATGTCGAGCAAAGCACAATCATATCCTCGCAATGCTCGAGCATAAGCACAATCATCTCCTCGGCAATGCTCAAGCGTAAGCACAATCTCCCCTCGGCAATGCTCGAGCGTAAGCACAATCATCTCCTCGGCAATGCTCGAGCGTAAGCACAATCATCTCCTCGGCAATACTCGAGCGTAAACACAATCATCTCCTCGGCAATGCTAGAGCATACACACAGGGCAATGCCCCTCGGTCTTCTCACAATATTTTGTTTATAGCAATGAAACAATAAAATGCATGTTTTATATCCCCATTGTGTGATAGTGTATGTATGTATGTGTATATATATCTCCCTTTAGGACTAAGTGAGGTCCAAATACACATTCCTAGAGTGACTGATAGGTTCTAGAGTGACTGGTCAGTTTCTAGAGTGAACAGTAGGTTTCTAGAGTGAGTCCACTTAGTCAAGCGTAGCAAGGGGCACTACATGGAAATGTTGACTAAGTTCTAGCCTAAAGAGGATCACCGTTGTATTTTCGCGTTGTCCTCAAGCTGGGCCGCTCCCTTCTCGGACGCAAGAAATAAGTAGCCGCTCGGGTTGAACTGAACGTCTGGTGGATCACAGCCTTCTACCGACAGATGTTTGTCAATGTTGCGCAGGAACTCTGCCCCATACAAAGACATCTGTATGTTCTCGGGAACTGAGAACTGCTGCCGCAATCCTCCGCAAGAGAGTACTGTCGACGCTTCCCGATACTGGAACAGTGATTTAGTGCTCAGGTTGGTTCAACGATTCACCCTTAGTTCTCTAATTAACCTCCCAATTGAAGTGGGCCATTCATATTATCCTTGTTTCTTGGGGCCCTTGGTTAGGACCGTCTACCACTCCCCTTTGTATAGCAGCTCTTTTTTAGAACATAATTGCATCGACTGGAAATGTTAACATTGTTATAGTATATAAGTTAGAAGGTGGTTGGTGGAGGGTAAAAATAACTACTTGGGAAAATGTGGGTGGTGTACATCTTACTACACCGTTGACGCTGGTGCCGATAGTAGGGGTGCGGCACAACAAGCCATCATGAAGGGTTGTACAAAGAAGGCACTCAGAATGTAATCACTCAAGTCTTTATTCAGGGCTCTAATTCGACCCCTTGGTTGATTCTATTACACAACTATACATCGAAAAGAAAACCTCATATCTGTGCCCACGCGCATAAGCAATAACATTCATCGCAACAACCCCGGCCAGGTTCCAGCCGACGTGCTCTCAACAAGCCCAGAACGAGAGTCCCACAACAAGCTCGAGGCCAGAATGCCCAAGCCCGCCGTGATTGTGCGCAGCCATCTGCGGAGGGACAAACAAACAAGCAGGGCTATGCACACACAAAAGATTCGAGAAAAATTCGGCACAATATTTTCTCTCAAACAGACCTTGTTCGTAAAGAAATTGAATAAGGAGTCAAATTCTGGTAACATTCACTTCAATTCACTCAAAAATTTGTCAATTATTGCAACGTATAAAACTGTATCATTTATATTATCATATATATCAGAATATTTCCCAGCATCAATTTTCAATTTGGAGTGCCGTTATTTTTCAAGAAATTAAGAACCTCACTCATCAGACATTCGCTAGTATGGCTGCTAATGGAAATAAATAGTAAGAATCTCTCGATAGCGGTCATTTTTTACATTCTGGTGCTGCGCCTTGTAGTGACTGTCAACTGACCACGTGGCATAAATCTGGTGTAGAATCTAAGTTAATTGACTAACAGTTCTCCCATCAAAGCAATAAATTCTTCACAGAGTTGATGTTAGATAGGAAGGTTTACCTCTACCCTTATTACCCTATTTTGGAATAAATTCTTTCAAAATTGGAGAATAAGTGTTAATAATTCTAAGAAATCCAAATAATTTCTGTTTAGCCGATGACCTAATATGTAATTTTTTTCTGTGAAACACTAGACCTCGAGATGCTAAAAAATTTAAAACAGAAATTTTTCTTTACGGTTACTTTACCCCAATATGAATTGTTCATTTTGAATCTGTCTCATTAAATCGATAGGCCCTATCAATGTGCGCTGGATTTTGTTGTCGGCGGATGTGTACGACAGTACATGTTACATGGTGCTCGCTTCAGAGTTTCATGTTCAGAAAGAGGGCGGTACAAATGTTTAGTCGTCAAACCCCTTAGAAGCAAACCAATTTTCAGAGTCAGAAACTAGTGTAAACACAAAGCAGCATGTTTTGCCACTTTGTGGAAAGTAAATTAACCACTCGCGATTTATGATCTCGCCACTGCACATTTTCTGAAAAAAAAAAAAAAAAGTCTTTACTCAATGTTAGTTTTTTCTCTGAGCAGGTGTAAGCACAGAGTTTATAAAATGTGAATCTTTACTTTGCCAAGTTAAGGGACCTTCAAGCACCCAATATTCTCCAGCCACATGGTTTATTGTCCTCCAATACCTCGATCATTCCTTGAGACCCACACATAAGAACATGTGCTCTGTGTATTATATAATATGTATAACTTACATTATGAACCAATGACTTTGTGAGTACAAAGTTGAGAGGAATTATATCTGAGAGTACGCAGTGGTCTAAAGCAACTCTTTGCTACGGAATATTTCTAGGTAGGCTACACTAGAACATTGTTAATCCAAATTAATTGGGACCAAAGCTTGTTCGAATTAAGCGGGAGAGTACAGGAAGACAGTATTTTCAAGAATTTTAAATTATAGTTGAGTGAGTTTAGTCAAATATTCATTCATTAACATGTAACATATAGACCTACTGTGGTTATTTGTAGTTACAGGAAAACACATTGTGTTGACTACAACATTTACTATCTTATATCACCGTTACTTATGATACTATTAACTATGAGCTTGTTAACCAATAACATACATTTCATATGACTTAACTTTTTTACCCAAATTCCCAAAAAGTGTGTTCATATTATATCGAGAATTTTGGATTCGTGGGGTCCGATCTAATGGGGTTCTACTGAATGTGGTTCTGTTGCCACACGATTTAGCTCTGAACCAAAATCTCCCTCAGTGCTCTCCTCTCCTTAAGACGGCCCTGTCCTCAGTCCAATGGTATAATAAACCCCTGGAGACAGTCGGTGCTAGACTGGTGAAGTAATTTACACTAGCGCTGAGTCAAATGCTCCTGGTTTATATTAAAGATACATTGTAGCTCTTCACGAGAGAGAAATATCAGTCCTCTCGCACTAATTAACAACACATTTTGTCTTTGTCATGGAACAATAAAACTATATTTCTTACACAACCAAATCAATATTAAGATCGTATGTAGATGTTCTATGATTATAAAATAAAAAATGTACTCATTTAAATTAGAGAAGCAAGTTTGGCCAAAATGAGAACTTGACACAATCTACCAATGTCTTAAAGCAGGGGTCTTCAAACTTTTTATGTCCAAGGGCCAAATTTTCTCTATCTTATTGACTCGCGGGTCGCCATACTCTATTCACAATATTCGTATTAGATCATTCTTAGACTCAAATTAGGGATTAGGATTTCTCGTGAAGGATGTTCTCTGTTGTATCACAGCAGGAGGTAGTGAGATTTGTCTTGTCTCCTAAAGCTATCAATTGACGGTTCAAAGTACATTTTGTATTGAAACGCAATACAATTCTTCATGCAAAAAATAAAAAATCAATCATAAAATAGTATTTATTTATTAGTATAATGTAATAATAATATAATTGGTCATTTTTTCTCTTGAAATAAATGTTGCCACAGGCCGCGGGTTGAAGACTCCTGTCTTAAAGCAAAATAGACACCCTGAAACAGCAAATTACTGTTCCAGGCAAAACATGTTTTTATGTCAACATATTCTGGTTAAATGGCATCAAAAAGACTACATTTTAGTGTACAATAATCAATATTTAAGTTATTTGTACAGCAATGAAAAAAATCGCATCCCAACAAAACTTAGCCTTCCAAGCATCAACAAATAAAAAGTTTGATAAGTTAAGATTTTAATGTTTTCTGAAAGATCGGTAGCCTAATGAAAAGATTTAAAATTACGTGTTCATGATTATGATATTTTATTGCAAGATATTAGAAGAAAAACACATTGACGCATAAAAGGTTAGGTTTCATTAGGTTGAGGTATCTAAAATATTAGTCTAACTATTGTGTACAGTGGGTCCTACTAAAAGATTTTTGGTGCCGAAATGAGACTTTATTATTCCATAAAATATTTACATCCTTCTGCGATTTTAATGAGTTTTGTTTTAATTGTGTAACTATCAAATTTTATTAATCTGTAAATTATTCAATTCGTCATCTTCCTAAGAAGTTAATAACAATATTAAAATAAAACATGTATTGTAATAAAACAAAGTTTTAGTGTTGAAGTGCTCTATATTAAAGGTACTTTTCCCGTAAACTACAAATCACAAGTACACCGCCTGCTTTTACCTTGAATACCGTGCAGATAAATTATTTGACCTTACTACGGGTAGCCTGGACTGATTGTATTTAATAGTCATGTTGATAATAAGCTTGGTGAGCCATACAGATACTTGAATAAATATAAATGGATAGTAGTTTTACCAAAGGATCCTTCTCCACGACCACCACGGAGAGTCCCTGGCCTGCCTTCTCCTTGAGCCAGTACGCTATAGAGGACCCCACGACTCCTCCACCAATCACTATAACATCGCAGTGGGACGGGAATTGATGCGGGATATCCACACCATCATTAAACAGTTTAGACTTTGCATTCCTTATATCATTACTGAGGATGTTTAATGTCCTACTGAAAGGGTTTTCAGACTGGGGTGGTCCATAATTAGAGAAACATCTACTTAATGGCAAAGAAACAACACTATTTGGTATCCGACCGGGAATAATTATAACTGAACTTGAAAAATTATATTTAAAAAATCGCGCTATTTGAAACATTTTAAGATTATATTATAAAAGAGCGATTCTTGTTCGGAGATGCACACATATACCATAACCAAACGTCTGACTTGAAAATCTCCTTCGCGAAGGGCGAAACAAAAAATAAAAGTCAACGATAGTTGCTTTTCATTTCTTAATGTCGTCTAATAAAAAATAAAAGTCAACAATGGTTCCTTATCATTTCTTAAACTCATCTAAGGTCTTTAAGTAAGGTTATCAAATACTCTTTGTGTGTCACATGGTATGCCTTTATCAGAGACAAATAGCCTTGATCACAGATCAAGTTAACACGAAAGAGCTGTTGCTAATGGAGCGGACTGAACTTTTCCACAACCTCATAAACGTTTATTCTGGTGGGAAAAAGGATATGCTCAGGGTGACAACATAAGTAATAATAACCAGATATAACCATATTAAAAATAAGTAAATAATTAATAAATGCGCATAAAACACATGATTAGTACAAGTTACCATTTAAATTGAAACAATATTTTAATATACGACAGGAAAAAGAGGTTCCTAATTAAAACTTGAAGGAAGTAAAAAAAATATTCAAAACATAACCTCAAATTAAGATTCCACATAAAATCGTCAAGTGTAAGGTGCCACAATTTCTATATTTGAAATTGTGGCACGAGCACACTTGGTGGTATAAGTAGTACTAGGTACCTACAACAAGCATACTAACTTTCTCCACACTTCCCTATCCTTGCATACTTCCTTCGCTTCGACAACATTCTTACAAAGAGTCATACATGTTCTTTTATTCTAAAACTCTTAATGTTTATCTTTTTCACATATTCATCTACAACATTTAGCCACGTTTTACATGATCTACTCCTTCCTTTTGATCCATACACTTTACCTTCATATATTTGTTTCGTCACTCGATCCATACTCATTCTCTCAACGTGCCCAAACCACCGTAAGACACTTCTTTCACATTGACCTATTGGATTCCCTTTCTAAGCACTCTCCTTTAGCACCCTCAGTGCCAGAATTTCAGAGTTGGGCTACACTCGTCCGATTTTTCTCCTCGGCCCTGGACTAAAGGGATGATTGAATATGTGGGGCCTATCCCCCGTTCCTCTTTGGGTAACTCTTTTATCCTTTTTCTATTGGATGCCTTTTCCAACTATGTTATCATGATTCCTCTTCATAATATGATGGCTACCACCAGCGTGGATGCCCTCTGCTGACGAGTGTGGGCACTGTTTGTGGCACCCTGAGTTATTGTCCTTGACAATGGGCCCGGTTTCCGATTGTCCACTTTTAAGGACATGTGTTTCGGTTGGGGCATCAAACATGTAACCACCAGCCAGTATCACCCCGGTCCTAATCACGTCGAGCACTTTTATAGGAATCTTGTGGTTACTCTGACTATTTTCATTGCCAGGCACAGAATAGGTTCGACCAGGAGTTAGACTTCTTCAACCTAGCATTTAGCTCTGCCTTTATTGAATCTTCCCCGGCTTCCGTACCTCTAGGCAGGGAGCTCAATCATCATCATCATCATCATCTTTTTCTATTTGGGATATCGAGCCGTGGTCCCACCACTCTCTAGAAATGTCCTCCAATCAATGTTTTAAAGAAAACACATATCTCGTACAGGATTTCCAAACCCGTAAATTGGGGCCTTGTAGTCACCCTTTTGAATGGCATTACATGGGCATCTATCAGCCTCCTGGTTATTTGACGCAGTTATTCCCCACACAGAAAAATTAGCTGGGCGCACACTATACATAACACACTTAACTAATAGACCATGCTCACATTTAAAATCCCATCACTTTCAACAGTAGTTACCCTGTCCGAACGAAGCTCCCAGAACAAGTGCTTCCAGCCGGAACTCTGTGAAGCTAACTGAAGCTGGCTATCACGCAGACAATTACCTATTACCAACCCTTCAGTCCAGCATTATATATAGAGAGAGAATCAAATAGCCAAAGCTATTATTTATGCAATCTCATACAATTATAATAGTTGTACAAATAAGCCAACTGTTGAGTTGAAGATGGCTCCGTTATCTGATAGCTCGTGATATTAATATAATCACACACTTGTAGTCGACGATTTCCGCACGTCCATCATAGGCTCTGCTTTAAAATATGAGTGAAGAATGACTCTGGGCACGGAACGAATCCTGGATAGCTCAGTGGTTAGAACATTGGCGTACTAAACCAAAGGTCCCAGGTTCGATTCCCGTGTCCAGGTGTCAATTTTCAGAATATTATTTATATATATATAAATAAATTACAAATTAATAGGATCTGCTACTCTTACGCAGAACTCGGTAATTCAGGGAGTATAATTTTGTTTTATGAAAGGAGGTGAGGAAAATAAAATATAACGTTGAGGGGAGGAGGGAAAATGTCGGGGTGGGGGGGCGGGGGGGCTGGAGACTGTGAAGTGTTCCATCTTCTTCCGTCCTAATGAGAGTAGAAATCTGCCACAGGTCCAAGCCAACTCGCTAGAGGGTGCTGTAAATTGGGCACTTACATTATAAGAATTGTTAATAAGTGTGAACTTGAATATTAGTTTTTCAATATTTAGTACAAGATGCTGTTCGAGAATACTCAGTTGTAAAAACCTGAGTTTATTGTCCTATGTTTGGGTTCATGGCTGTCGCTAAGTAGACGTTGTACGAGTCCCTAGGACCTCTCAATCTCGGTGAGAGCTTGAGTGCTCTTTACAAACAGCAGGACTTGGGAGTTTGCTGGTAGGTAAGAGCGATTGAAACAAGAATTACTCAAAACATGATATTATAGGATAATTAACAAAATATTGATTTTCCAAGTATAAATCTTGCGAGTTATTATGGGTACGGCGCAGAACTAGCATACCCGAGAATACGCCACTGGTAGCTTGCTCTTTCTTGAGTATGTGCTTGCGTATTTTTCTTATTGCTTCTACCTGGAGCCCTGCTAAGTTACACCCTGCTTGCACCACTAGATAGTGCAGTCTATGCCAGCCAGACATCCTGGGGACAGGAAGTGATCTATCAACCTCACACATGGCTGTGTATCAGACAAGGGGTTCTGGCTACTTCACAGCTACACAATATACTCAGCTGTTTGGGGGAAAGCTTTCGTTTCCACACCAGTCACATCAAACACTGCGTGGTTAAACAAATGAAGCTTTGTTAGCACACTTGACTCTTGACTTGGGAGATCGGGGTTTGAAACTCGACATGATCATAGTAGATCCCAAACAGATGTTTACATCAGCATATTAAACTGGTTGAATTTATCAGTATGCCTGAGTATACCAAGTAAATTCTGATAGATTTGAAATATTTATTTAACACAAGCTTGTTAAATATTTATTCGTGGTTTGGTTTTATTTTCAATACTATGGTTACAACACACAAACCTTAGCCTAGAGGAGGTCTAATTCTATTGATGGAAATAAATTAGTCTTGTCCAATGTTCATCTTCTGGAAGATAGACAAACTAATACTATTGATGGAAATAAACTAGTCTTGTCCAATGTTCATCTTCTGGAAGATAGACAAACTAATACTATTGATGAAAAGAAACTAGTCTTGTCCAATGTTCATCTTCTGGAAGATAGACAAACTAATAGCTCTTCTTTCACGACTTCACATGTCAGGTCACGTTATTTGCAGCTGCCAATTTATCACCAATACCTATACATTAAAATAATAGTATATTAACATGTTATCAAAGTTGACGCAAGGAAAAACTGTGTTTTTTAAACGATCCCAACTCAAGTGTTCACCACCAAAACCAACAGCTCTGTAGTTTAATGTTTCTCAAACATTTTCCACATGTAGACCATCTCCCTTAATATACTACCCACCTTGATATTCTACCCACCTTGATATTCTACCCACCTTGATATAATACCCACCCTGATATATTACCCACCTGTCCCCTTGATATACTACCAACCTTTCCCCTTGATATACTACCAACCTTTCCCCTTGATATACTACTCACATGTCCCCTTGATATACTACCCACCTGTCCCCTTGGTAAACTACCCACCTGTCCCCTTGATATACTACCCATCTGTCCCCTTGATATACTACCTACCTGTCCCCTTGGTATACTACCCACATGTTCACTTGATATACTACCCACCTGTCCCCTTGGTAAACTACCCACCTGTCCCCTTGATATACTACCCACATGTCCCCTTGATATACTACCCACCTGTTCCTTTGCTGAAGCTGATAATGATATTAATGTTTGTGTTTATCAAACAGTAAATTACAGAACTTTGCGGACCCTCTGGCATACCGCCGTGGACCACAGTTTGAGAATCACTGCTCAAAGAAAGGGATTTTTCACCCAGGGTGCGGTTACACCTCAACCACACCCCCTCCCTATCTGTCCGGGTGTTCAACACATGTTCCGCAATCCCAGTGTTGATGGAGGAGAGTGGTTATGTTACCAGCCGGTCCTAGCCCTTGTTTCTCTAGGAGAGGGAACATCTTGTCAAGGATTACACACATCAAATATAACAAGAGGAAACTACTGTCGGTCCTAGCCCTTGTTTCTCTGGGAGAGGGAACATCTTGTCAAGGATTACACACATCAAATATAACAAGAGGAAACTACTGTCGGTCCTAGCCCTTGTTTCTCTGGGAGAGGGAACATCTTGTCAAGGATTACACACATCAAATATAACAAGAGGAAACTACTGTCGGTCCTAGCCCTTGTTTCTCTGGGAGAGGGAACATCTTGTCAAGGATTACACACATCAAATATAACAAGAGGAAACTACTGTCGGTCCTAGCCCTTGTTTCTCTGGGAGAGGGAACATCTTGTCAAGGATTACACACATCAAATATAACAAGAGGAAACTACTGTCGGTCCTAGCCCTTGTTTCTCTGGGAGAAGGAACATCTTGTCAAGGATTACACACATCTAATATAACAAGAGAAAACTACTGTCGGTCCAATAATCTCAACTGTAACAATATACTCTCACATGTGGTGGGGGGTAAATATTTGGGTGCTGTTATCACAACCAGAGACTTCCCTTGTTTGAAAGGCGCGATATTCGAACAACTACAGGTTGGTGTCAACAGCTATCACATTCCATGATGTTCAGATGTTTAGAGTTGCCCGCAGAGCAGTGCTCAGTCTCGGGTACCACATCAAGGACCAGGAAGATCGGGGTACTTAGGGTTGTTTTTCCACGTAAATGTGGGTACACTTCCTCTAAATGTAACCTTCCTGTCATATTAGTGTAATTAGTACACAAGTGTATAACCTGAGCAGGTAGTAAGACGCTGTGCTAAAAAAAAACCATGGCATACAATAGGAGTTAACTTTGAATAAATGCATCGCTTTAATGGAGCGAAAAGAAAGAATAGTGTGGAAAAAATTACCCGTGTGGGATTTGAACTCCAGCTTTTCGGATCAGAGTCAATCCCGTAAACTGTGAGCTAGCTGTGCCGATGGTAAGATAGAATCCTGTTTCTCTATGCTGTGTTGTTGTATTGTGTTGATAGCTTAGAGAAGTGATTTGTCTAACCCTAGGTCTCGTCTCACAAGCATGCGCAAGTATAACTATACCTCAGTTTTAGCTTATGTGGTGCTGACTGACATTTCACAGCTGACTTCTGACAGTCAACATTTAGGTATATACCTAAATGTTGACTGTCAGAAGTGACAACTGCTAAAGACATGTTTTTTTGCAGATAATATGGTTCGGCGTAGGGATACATAATTTGGTCTGGTAGCTTTTCAAAGCCGTCAGAAGTCAGCTGTGAGCTGTCAGTCAGCACCACATAATATAAAACTGAGGTATACAGTAGCCCCATGGCTTCTTTGGTGCTGACTGACAGCTCACAGCTGACGGCTTTGAAAAGCTACCAGACCAAATTATGTATCCCTACGCCGAACCATATGATCTGCAAAAAAAAAAAAAAGTGTTTAGCAGCTGTTACTTCTGACGGTCAAAATTAGGTATATACCTAAATGTTGACTACCAGAAGTCAGCTGTGAACTGTCAGTCAGCACCAAAGAAGCCATGGGGCTACTGTAGGTGTGCTGTTCTAGGTTGAGTTGCAAGTTGTCAGAATTAGACTTGGGATCTTTAACTAACCGATTGACTTTGTCACAATTTTAATACATATCAAAAGGTTAATAGGAGGACGTGTGCTATTACGAATTATATCTAAGCTATCCACAAAGATTAGAATGAGCTACAACCACAAGACTAAGCTTGGTGTGAACATAGTTGAACTAACAGCCTCAATAACAGGCCAGCTACAACATTAATCACGAGGCAATCGTAGCAAGAAACAACAGCTCTCGGACTTGTAATAACATCACTGGTCCCGCTGGGAGACAGATGGCAGCACGTCACACGCAGTTATTAGTTCCCGTCTATTCAACTACAAGCTTCACAATGTCAGAGAACAATCTTGGCTCGGTACACTACTACAAACTACAAAGACAGAGAGGGCCGTTACATTGACCAAAAACAAACGATAGTTATTTTAAAATGTATTTTTAGGACACTTCGAAGCAAGCCATCATTGTTGTAATGATCCAATATGCATAAAATAGCACTAAATTCGCGAAAAATTACTCAAAACACGAATTAACAGTTTAATTTCATGTATGCTAATATACTAAAGGTCTCATCTAAAGTAACCTCGACGCGTTTCTGCGTTCCTTAATCTAGGTTATCCTAGTCTCATCCAGAGGGGTGTAACGGTGTGATGGTAACACTAGCACGCCGCGAATATGTCAAACAGAGTGCAGGGTCGTAGTCGGGGTTCAAATTCCCCCCCCCCCTAAAGCCTCTAACAATTGGGGAATGTGCCCACCAAACCACCCCTGAAATTATAGGCTGAGTACGGCCTTGGCCGATAGATCAAAACGAACCCCAACGTTACATTGCACGCTCGTTGTGTCTAAATGAACGAATAACGTTACATTGCACGCTCTTTGTGTCTGAATGAACAAATAACGTTACATTGCACGCTCTTTGTGTCTAAATGAACGAATAACGTTACATTACACGCTCTTTGTGTCTGAATGAACGAATAACGTTACATTGCACGCTCTTTGTGTCTGAATGAACGAATAACGTTACATTGCACGTTCTTTGTGTCTAAATGAACAAATAACGTTACATTGCACGCTCTTTGTGTCTGAATGAACAATAACGTTACATTGCACGCTCTTTGTGTCTAAATGAACAAATAACGTTACATTGCACGCTCTTTGTGTCTGAATGAACGAATAACGTTACATTGCACGCTCTTTGTGTCTAAATGAACAAATAACGTTACATTGCACGCTCTTTGTGTCTAAATGAACAAATAACGTTACATTGCACGCTCTTTGTGTCTGAATGAACGAATAACGTTACATTGCACGCTCTTTGTGTCTAAATGAACAAATAACGTTACATTGCACGCTCTTTGTGTCTAAATGAACAAATAACGTTACATTGCACGCTCTTTGTGTCTAAATGAACGAATAACGTTACATTGCACGCTCTTTGTGTCTGAATGAACGAATAACGTTACATTGCACGCTCTTTGTGTCTAAATGAACGAATAACGTTACATTGCACGCTACACCCGTCTGCACGCGGCTTTAAACAGCATAAGCTCAAATATCCTATGTTCGATAGTTGTACACGCAGGGGCGAACCTAGGTGGGCGTCTATGGCGCAGAAGTCCTAGGGGTGAACCTAGGTGGGCGTCTAGAGTTCAGCGGTCCTAGAGGCGATACCAACAATTATTTTTCTAAGTGTCAAAATATATTTAAACTAAACACGCTTATAATTATTTATTAATAAAGAAATAACATTATCTAGAATTAAGAATATATTTTAAAAACAAAATTTATTAAAAACATAATCCTATTTATATTTGATGACGTTCGAGGTGGCGTTGTACTTCCGAAGTTAGTGATTATAAGAAGAGAAATATTAATGGAGGATGATATAAGTTATGATGTTCCATGTCATATTCTTGCACTGTATCGCTACTATCACATTAAAACATAATAATAATAATAATAACATACAGCGAGCAGATAAATACTAGATCAGCGATTCTTAACCGGGGGACCGCAAACGGTGGTTTTTTTTTGGGGGGGGGGCTCGAAAAGATAATTTAAAATGTTATTTGCTTATTACTGAAAACAATTAGCTTAAATTTTACGTTTTGGAAGAATAAATTCGAGGATCGTAAGCATGTAAGTAGAGTAGACTCTCGATTTTCCGGGCTAATGGAGGGGAGGCACGGATAATAGAAATCACGGATAGTTCAAATAATCCCCATCTGTTTACCATCACCATTCAAAATTTGGTGCCCTTTGTTTTTACTTATTTATGTGAAAAGGGATTTTCTACAATGATATATATTAAAACGAAGCATCGAAAGCGCCTCCGAATGCGAATAGCACTAAGTAATACAATCGAAACAAGAACAGACAAATTAGTGGAAAGTGTCAGACTTCTGTGCTGGGGGTCCGGGGTTCAATCCTCGGCCCCGGCACAGATTTATCTGATTACCAAACCCTTCCTTCACCTCTGACAAGACGTGTATTAATCACCACTTGTGAATGTGTGGAATGCCAGGCCTCCACCGTGGTTCGGATCCCACGTTAAACTGTAGGTCCTCCATTTCATCTCACAATAACTCTACCATTACACATTAGCGTAAGTGCTTATAACCCGAACGGGTAGTAAGACGCAGTAATAATAATAATAACATAATATGCTAGTAAAAACTAGGGGCCGCGTGTAGTAAAAGGTGTACTAGATAACACTCAGAATGTGTGAGAACAGGTGATCTTGTTGGTTGGTAGGTAGTGTTACTGGGGTGTATTGCCAAGGGCGGCGCCCGAAACCCTAGGGCCGTCCCTGTGTACAGGCACAGTCATCCGACACTTGAACCCCTCCCTCCCTATCTTGTGAGCGGTGGTAACAGAGAACACTCCGAGAAATAGAAGAATGGTTTGAGGAGGTTCCTAAATTTGATGAGCCGATGATAACCAAACCATAACGGAAGCCGTTTCTGTAATTTGATGACAAGAATTTAAAACTGAACTAAATTATCATAAAATCTTACTGAGGATGATTGTATTTACCAAATAAAAGCAAAGAGGCCAAAATAACTGCTGCATCCTATTATTACCAACAAAACAATGTGTCACAGCTGGATGTGGTTGTATTACTGTTAAATACGAGTTGAAATGAAACCTCCGTAACATTCTAATATTTAATGGCCTAGTATTTAATATGGAATAAAACAAGAAACAAAACAAATAATACAGAAGACGGTTATAAAACATATTAACTCTATCTATAGTAGTTTCATGGCTACTACATTTATTTATACTTTGGGTTAAAAAACAGAGTCAATATTTAATGTGCCAAGACCGATAAAGTGGAAACCTGTTTAAATCAAGACCCACTCGAGTGTTCTGGCTCGGTCTATCTCGCACGACTCTTGACAGAGTATACTTGTAAGCTATGGTCCGCAAGCCCTCAAGACACGCTGTCCTCAAGTAAAACACGCTCTAGCTTGTGACTTCAGCCAAATATATCGTATTTAATTGTCTAAAGTCAATCGCAAAGTGTGGCCGTCACAAACTGCACTATTGAGATGTTCAGATCTAAGCGCAGTGATGCTGTGTTGCCATTATTCGAACGGTCGTATGATCGCTTCGTCACGAGGAATTACTTGCCAGAAAGTATAGACGAGCTATCTCACCTGTTTGTTATGCCATGGCTCAATTCCGTCACAAGAAATCAAGTTTGATCAGTCAATCACAAGCTCATTTGTAATATATGTAACCAAAATGTAGATCTAAGCATCGCGTGGCTCTTTCGTCCAAAAATGGGAGCGTCGCCTTGGATGGTGGTGCATCTAGAAGCAGTGTGTGTTGATATTAATCTGGACGACCACAGCCACGCGATGTTTAAAGCCCTGTCCGGACTTGAACAGAACAATGAACACGAACATGTTCGCAACAAGTGTGGACGGTCTTCCGAACAGAACATTGTAACAAAATGTGTTCGTTGTTCTGTTCGGCACCGATCCACCAGTTGTCGGTATTTGCCCGTCGCATCAAAGGATGTTCGTGTTCAGTCCTGTGTTCTAATCTGGACGGCTCCCCGAACATACATGGCCGGACAGCAGTGGAATCACCCCTTGTGTTTTGATTTTTGTAAGTAAGCCTACATGAAATATCTTTTGGCGAGTGTATTTCTTAGTGTCTGCGTTAAATTTACAATAATTATTATTATTATGATCTGATTATTTTAGCATATTGTAGAAAAATGTAGTTGTCAAAAGAAGAGCAAATGGAGCTAGCTCATAGAGCTGTATACGCCACACCAGGTAACCTGGAATCCTAAGGATTTAGATCACTATAATGATGGACAGGGATGGGAAAGAGTGCAGTAAAAAAATGGAAAGTATGTTAGGTGCCCTTAGAAAGGAAAAAAATAAAAGATACCATCGGTACAGGAAAAGTTAAGAAATGATATACAAACTATTATTTATATATGTATATTACAATTTGTGTAGGTTAATTTTTGCTTGATCTCAGTGAGCAAAATATGCTCCCTACTTAGGGACAACTAGGAGGGGGGAGGGATCTTTTTTTTAGCGCCACGTCTTACTACTTGTTCAGGTTATATGCCTATATACTAATTACACTACTGGGCTAAGGATGAGATAGGATTAATTTAGAGGAAGCGTACCTACATTTGCGTGGATAGCGTAGGGAAACCATTTAGGAAAAACCCCTTCACTGCACCCGACTGGGATCGAACTCTGATCTCCCCATCCTCTGCAGTCTAGTGTGACGCCTTAGACCTTGCGGCCACCGAGGCGGTTATGGGGAAGGCTAACTAAAGGTATCCTTTTTAACCTGATTCTCTATTAAAGATGCTGCACCTGTTTACCTATTATTAATTTCCCAGTTGGCACACCTCATTATTTTTAATAATACGACTTTATAGACTGATTGATCCCAAAATTTATTTCCAGAAACTTTTTTTCTTAACCAAATAGGAGACGTTGTTTGTGAAACTAAGATAAATAAAGTTAATAATTAAAGTAATTTGTTAAATTTATTTGTAACGATCTCTACTTAAGTACAATAATTCAAATGTTATGGTTTAATAAATCACATTAAACACACACACGAGCGTTTTTGTTCTCCAGTTATTTACTTTAATATTTGTTTTATTCACTAGTAAAAATAATTAAAAAACCAACCAGCTATGCGAACATGTTCTGTTCAAGTCCGGACACTCAGACACAGCTATGCGAGCATGTTCTGTTCTAGTCTGGACACTCAAACACAGCTATGCGAGCATGTTCTGTTCTAGTCTGGACACTCGGACACAGCTATGCGAACATGTTCGTGTCAATGTTCGTTGTTCTGTTCTAGTATGGACGCGGCTAAGAGGACAGGCTAGAGAGAGACAACGTCTACGAGCGGAGATAAAATATTACCGTCCCGCCGAACAAAATCGTGTCAAGTGAGAATGCCTTAGTTTTAGAGACAATTTGGACGACATTACAACTACAGATATAGTAATGATTCACTACCTTGTTTCCTCACACACCTTTTATCTGGGCTCAACATTCGTCAGATTGTCAACGAACAACAAACTGAAGTGAATCATTTCACTCTTTGAGGTCTCGGCTTCGTTCTATGATCCTCGTCATAACTACGACGTGTTCGACATTCATCAAACAACTTATATAAAAACTAATACTAGTTGTAATTTAAAATTACTTGTTTCGCGGTGTGTTAAGAATAAGACAGATTGCATGAATATATCTATATATTTGTCAGTTCAAGAGAAAATAAATCACGACGTTAAATTGATGTACGAATTAGTTTTTTCCACTGCCTAAGACACGTCCATGGACCTGTGCCTGTACCTAAACATGGACCTGTTTTCAGTCATCTGTATGATTGCTGGCGATGGTGACGGAATTGAACTATGGCCAAGACGAAGCTCTGCTGCGACATTTTTGCCTTTTCTCTCTCGTGACGCAACTCCACATGGTTGTAATCGTAGCAAGAATTACTATCTCGGAGCCTCACCTGTGTTCATGACGACTGGACAGTGTTGTCATGTCTCAACTTTATGGTGGATATAAAGCCCGAACGGTCAAGTTTTATTTAGAGGATTTTTAATGTCTCGTGGTTTTCAACTGAGAAAACCTTTTTATATTAAGTTTACGTTACAAACTAATCATCGGGTTATAAATACAAGTATTTACAAATATTACCACAGTAATCCTAAAATAGACTTATTACTACTAGACTTACACTTGGACCCAAGGCAGTATACAGCTAATACTTTCGTGGGGGAGGAGTTTGCGGGCACATCCTCCAATTACTGGAGGCTAGAAAAAATTATAAATATTGAACACCTCCAGAAGCTATCTGAAGTGTTTTTTACGGTAACACAGCCTTCTCAATTGTCCCCCCCACTCCCCGACTACGGCCCAGACCCAGACGACTCACACACAATCCACTGTTCATGTCTTGCCAAGACATCACTCCTGTACCTGTACCAGACCTACAGCCTCCAGGTCCTGTGCACACCATACCTACAGCCTCCAGGTCCTGTACACACCAGACCTACAGCCTCCAGGTCCTGTACACATCAGACCTACAGCCTCCAGGTCCTGTACACACCAGACCTACAGCCTCCAGGTTCCTGTACACACAGACCTACAGCCTCCAGGTCCTGTACACACCAGACCTACAGCCCCAGGTCCTGTACACACCAGACCTACAGCCTCCAGTCCTTTACAACATCAGACCTACAGCTCCAGGTCCTGTACACACCAGACCTACAGCCTCCAGGTCCTGTACACACCAGACCTACAGCCTCCGGTCCTTTACACATCAGACCTACAGCCTCCAGGTCCTGTGCACACCAACCTACAGCCTCCAGGTACTGTACACACCATACCTACAGCCTCCAGGTCCTTACACATCAGACCTACAGCCTCCAGGTCCTGTGCACACCATACCTACAGCCTCCAGGTCCTGTACACACCAGACCTACAGCCTCCAGGTCCTTTACACATCAGACCTACAGCCTCCAGGTCCTGTGCACACCATACCTACAGCCTCCAGGTCCTGTACACACCAGACCTACAGCCTCCAGGTCCTGTACACACCAGACCTACAGCCTCCAGGTCCTGTACACACCAGATCTACAGCAAATGGCTGCGCTCTGTGGGAGAACACGAGTCCTTCAACACGAGTATCGCAAGGGGCATTAAAAAGATAATTTTAAACATAGTTTTCTATATAGAGGACACACATATCCATTGGCCGGCTTCAACAAAGCTAGGTTCAGGTAGCGACCCAACCCCTCTTCACGTGATTCTACCTCACAGAGAGCTTACTCAGACTGCACATTTCGATTACATCCATTTATGACGAACATGTTAAAAGCGTTAACAAGTGCACATTTGTAAGTGTTTATATCACTGAGCGTTGACACTAGCGAACCCAGTGTTGATGGACTCAACCCGGCTCAAGGCTGAGGATCTGGAAGTCTTGTCTGTGTTGATGGACTCAACCCGGCTCAAGGCTGAGGATCTGGCGAGTCCTTGTCTGTGTTGATGGAGTCAACCCGGCTCAAGGCGAGGATCTGGCAGTCCTTGTCTGTGTTGATGGACTCAACCCGGCTCAAGGCAGAGGATCTGGCGAGTCCTTGTTGTGTTGATGGACTCAACCCGGCTCAAGGCAGAGGATCTGGCGAGTCCTTGTCTGTGTTGATGGACTCAACCCGGCTCAAGGCGAGGATCTGGTGAGTCCTTGTCTGTGTTGATGGACTCAACCCGGCTCAAGGCAGAGGATCTGGCGAGTCCTTGTCTGTGTTGATGGACTCAACCCGGCTCAAGGCAGAGGATCTGGCGAGTCCTTGTCTGTGTTGATGGACTCAACCCGGCTCAAGGCAGAGGATCTGGCAAGTCCTTGTCTGTGTTGATGGACTCAACCCGGCTCAAGGCAGAGGATCTGGCAAGTCCTTGTCTGTGTTGATGGAGTCAACCCGGCTCAAGGCTGAGGATCTGGCGAGTCCTTGTCTGTGTTGATGGACTCAACCCGGCTCAAGGCTGAGGATCTGGCGAGTCCTTGTCTGTGTTGATGGAGTCAACCCGGCTCAAGGCTGAGGATCTGGCGAGTCCTTGTCTGTGTTGATGGACTCAACCCGGCTCAAGGCAGAGGATCTGGCGAGTCCTTGTCTGTGTTGATGGACTCAACCCGGCTCAAGGCTGAGGATCTGGCGAGTCCTTGTCTGTGTTGATGGAGTCAACCCGGCTCAAGGCTGAGGATCTGGCGAGTCCTTGTCTGTGTTGATGGAGTCAACCCGGCTCAAGCAGAGGATCTAGGCGAGTCCTTGTACTTGTTATGGACTAACCCGTCTCAAAGCGTCAAGGCCATGAGGATTCTGGCGGTTCCTTGTCCGTGTTGATGGAGTCAACCCGGCTCAAGGCTGAGGATCTGGCGAGTCTTGTCTGTGTTGATGGACCAACCCGGCTCAAGGCTGAGGATCTGGCGAGTCCTTGTCTGTGTTGATGGAGTCAACCCGGCTCAAGGCAGAGGATCTGGCGAGTGCTTGTCTGTGTTGATGGACTCAACCCGGCTCAAGGCTGAGGCTCTGGCAGTCCTTGTTTGTGTTGATGGACTCAACCCGGCTCAAGGCATGAGGATCTGGCGAGTGCTTGTTTGTGTTGATGGACTCAACCCGGCTCAAGGCAGAGGATCTGGCGAGTGCTTGTTGTGTTGATGGACTCAACCCGGCTCAAGGCTGAGGATCTGGCAAGTCCTTGTCTGTGTTGATGGACTCAACCCGGCTCAAGGCAGAGGATCTGGCGAGTCCTTGTCTGTGTTGATGGACTCAACCCGGCTCAAGGCAGAGGATCTGGCGAGTCCTTGTCTGTGTTGATGGACTCAACCCGGCTCAAGGCAGAGGATCTGGCGAGTCCTTGTCTGTGTTGATGGACTCAACCCGGCTCAAGGCAGAGGATCTGGCGAGTGCTTGTCTGTGTTGATGGACTCAACCCGGCTCAAGGCAGAGGATCTGGCAGTCCTTGTCTGTGTTGATGGATCAACCCGGCTCAAGGCAGAGGATCTGGCGAGTCCTTGTCTGTGTTGATGGAGTCAACCCGGCTCAAGGCAGAGGATCTGGCGAGTCCTTGTCTGTGTGATGGACTCAACCCGGCTCAAGGCAGAGGATCTGGCGAGTCCTTGTCTGTGTTGATGGACTCAACCCGGCTCAAGGCTGAGGATCGGGTGAGTCCTTGTCTGTGTTGATGGACGTCAACCCGGCTCAAGGCTGAGGATCTGGCGAAGTCCTTGTCTGTGTTGATGGACTCAACCCGGCTCAAGGCAGAGGATCTGGCGAGTCCTTGTCTGTGTTGATGGACTCAACCCGGCTCAAGGCTGAGGATCTGGCGAGTCCTTGTCTGCGACCTAATTGTATTTTGTTTAATGATCGTATCCGTGCGTTTTAAACCGTCAAGCCCAGATGTGAACTAAAATGGTACGAAATGGCGACATTACCACGGCCTCCAAAGCATGGTTAGTTGTGTAATTTTGTATTCCTTGCCGTTGTTTAGGCTCGTAGCTGATCGGAGGCCTTTAACATTTCCAACAACTGCAACTTAGATTATGTTTTAGAACATTTTTAACTACTCGTAGAGGGATTCAATGTTTAAATAGATTCTAGACAAACCATCTTCATTCAGCGATCGGAGTATATTTTCTTTCAGTTTGCTTCAGATAAGGGGGAAAGGGGAGCGAGGGTAATGTTCACAGAGCCAACTGTCTGCGCACAATACTGCGCAGTCTCCCCCCCCCCCCCAAATCCACAATATAGCGAGGAATTCTGTATGCGTAGCCGTAGTCGTGTTTTGGTCAAGACTACTACCCTATCTAGGGGTCGAGAACAGTTCATATAAGTCCGCAGGAAGTTTCGAAATATCCACAGCGGATTTGAGGATAATATTGCACCTTGTCTCAACAATGTATGGTACTAATTTACTTTTCACTTAGATTTAACTGACGTTAGATTTATTTTGTGAACTTTGAATGAGACTGAAACTAAACATTGTTGGAATGAAAATACTTCATATTATTGTAATAGGTTTTGTTCTTTTAGCCACCAATCGGTTTAAAACTAAACGTGATGTAAACTTTAATAAAACCTGATTACATTAACGATATAATTAAAATTGCATCGTTATTAGGATTTTGTTATGTCTGACAAGTAAAAATAATTATTTAACGTGATTCTGTTTGTGTGGTGACATTCTTGTTTCTTTAGTTTTTAATCCACTGATTTTGAGGTGAATTCAAATAAAATTAATTTAATCTCAAACCAATTTGTTAATTCAGACACCTTCAGTCGGTAGCGTGTCTGCATGTAAAACTAGGAGTCTGGGATTCTATTCCCAACAAGACTGAAAAATGTATAATTTGGAATGGGACTTAAACTTTTTCAGTGATGAATTAATAACTGGAAACAGGTCATTGTGTTGAAGAATTAGGTTAGCTTAGTTTGCAAGTTGTGGGATAGTTATAATAATCTGTGAATAATGAAATCTCTTGTTAACTACCCAAAATAACTCCCCAACAAACGTCACATTTTAAAAGTTTGAACGAGCATTTTGATTAAACATATTATCGGCTTAAAGGCATATGTCTTAGTATTAATTATATAATTTTAACATTGTTTAAGGTATCTAAATATTTATGACAAATAACATGACGAAGGTCGTAGGTTGTCCCCTGTAGCCTCCATCCTCTCCCTAGCAAAACCACTCACCTTGTCCTTGACACCACCCCTCCACCTTGTTCTTGACACCACCCCTCCACCGTGTTTTTGACACCACCCCTCCACCTTGTCCTTGACACCACCCCTCCACCTTGTCCTTGACACCACCCCTCCACCTTGTGCTTGACACCACCCCTCCACCTTGTGCTTGACACCATTCCTCCACCTTGTTCTTGACACCATCCCTCCACCTTGTTCTTGACACCACCCCTACACCTTGTCCTTGACACCACCCCTCCACCTTGTCCTTGACACCACCCCTCCACTTTGTCCTTGACACCACCCCTCCACCTTGTCCCTGCCGCACCTCCCCTGGTGTAATGCACTATGTTTGCCTCCCCTGTATATTCTCTTGCACGCACATTACACTTGGTCTGGGACACTCGGGGCTCACTGGGCTCATGTTCCTCTATTCATGTTCACTACAATACACTTGATCTAGGACACTCGGGGCTCACCGGGCTCATGTTCCTCTATTCATGTTCACTATACACTTGGTCTGGGACACTCGGGGTTCACCGGGCTCATGTTCCTCTATTCATGTTCACTACAATACACTTGGTCTGGGACACTCGGGGCTCACTGGGCTCATGTTCCTCTATTCATGTTCACTACAATACACTTGGTCTAGGACACTCGGGGCTCACTGGGCTCATGTTCCTCTATTCATGTTCACTACAATACACTTGGTCTGGGACACTCGGGGCTCACTGGGCTCATGTTCCTCTATTCATGTTCACTACAATACACTTGATCTGGGACACTCGGGGCTCACCGGGCTCATGTTCCTCTATTCATGTTCACTATACACTTGGTCTGGGACACTCGGGGTTCACCGGGCTCATGTTCCTCTATTCATGTTCACTACAATACACTTGGTCTAGGACACTCGGGGCTCACTGGGCTCATGTTCCTCTATTCATGTTCACTACAATACACTTGGTCTGGGACACTCGGGGCTCACTGGGCTCATGTTCCTCTATTCATGTTCACTACAATAGCACTTTATATGAATGTTCAACTTTTCCTTTTAAACAACGTTTCTATTTGAAATATGACCTTGAGAATGTGGCCTTGGCAACAGTGTGAGCCGACCCTCCATTCAGGATGGAGGTGGACCACGTGGCCTATATCTTCGGCAGCTTCTCACGCCGACGTGAGTTCCAGGACGTGTCGGCAGCCAAGAGGAGGTCCTTGATGCAAGGACCCACAACGTCATCCCCTCGCAGGTCAGTATAACTACAGGTTGGACATGATGGTGTGTAATGTAGCGGTTGACGAGTGACGTCACTCTATGAAGGAATGTCAACCACTTGTGTCTGTAATGTTCCATGATGTTGTTGGCCGGTAGTTTCAGCAAGTTCCTGTGTCCTCGGTGCAAGAGAGAGTTCATGGTTCTGTAATGTTTCAGGATGTTGGCCGATAGTTCCAGCAAGTTCCTGTGTCCCCGGTGCAAGAAAAGAGTTCATGGTTCTGTAATGTTACAGGATATTGTTGGCCGATAGTTCCAGCAAGTTCCTGTGTCCCCGGTGCAAGAGAGAGTACATGGTTCTGTAATGTTCCAGGATGTTGTTGGCCGGTAGTTCCAGCAAGTTCTTGTGTCCTCGGTGCAAGAGAGAGTTCATGGTTCTGTAATGTTCCAGGATATTGTTGGCCGATAGTTCCAGCAAGTTCCTGTGTCCCCGGTGCAAGAGAGAGTACATGGTTCTGTAATGTTCCAGGATGTTGTTGGCCGGTAGTTCCAGCAAGTTCCTGTGTCCTCGGTGCAAGAGAGAGTTTAAAGAGCCCAGAGTCCTGCCTTGTCTTCACACTTTCTGCACAGCGTGTCTTCATGAAGTGTATTCCTGTCAGGGGAGTAGCGAGGTCTCGAGAGCAGGAGATACTGGCTACAAGACAGAGCTAGGTATAACAAGAGATACTGGCTACAAGACAACTAGGTATAACAGGAGATACTGGCTACAAGACAACTAGGTATAACAGGAGATACTGGCTACAAGACAGCTAGGTATAACAGGAGATACTGGCTACAAGACAACTAGGTATAACATGAGATACTGGCTACAAGACAACGAGGTATAACAGGAGATACTGGCTACAAGACAGAGCTAGGTATAACAGGAGATACTAGCTACAAGACAGAGCTAGGTATAACAGGAGATACTGGCTACAAGACAACTAGGTATAACATGAGATACTGGCTACAAGACAACTAGGTATAGCAGGAGATACTGGCTACAAGACAACTAGGTATAACAGGAGATACTGGCTACAAGACAGAGCTAGGTATAACAGGAGATACTGGCTACAAGACAGAGCTAGGTATAACAGGAGATACTGGCTACAAGACAGAGATAGGTATAACAGGAGATACTGGCTACAAGACAGAGCTAGTTATAACAGGAGATACTGGCTACAAGACAACTAGGTATAACAGGAGATATTGGCTACAAGACAGAGCTAGGTATAACAGGAGATACTGGCTACAAGACAACTAGGCATAACAGGATATACTAGCTACAAGACAACTAGGTATAACAGGATATACTGGCTACAAGACAACTAGTTATAACAGGAGATACTGGCTACAAGACAGAGCTAGTTATAACAGGAGATACTGGCTACAAGACAACTAGTTATAACAGGAGATACTGGCTACAAGACAACTAGTTATAACAGGAGATACTGGCTACAAGACAACTAGTTATAACAGGAGATACTGGCTACAAGACAGAGCTAGGTATAACAGGAGATACTGGCTACAAGACAACTAGTTATAACAGGAGATACTGGCTACAAGACAGAGCTAGGTATAACAGAAGATACTGGCTACAAGACAACTAGTTATAACAGGAGATACTGGCTACAAGACAACTAGTTATAACAGGAGATATTGGCTACAAGACAGAGCTAGGTATAACAGGAGATACTGGCTACAAGACAGAGCTAGTTATAACAGGTGATACTGGCTACAAGCTAACTAGATATAACAGGAGATACTGGCTACAAGACAGAGCTAGTTATAACAGGAGATACTGGCTACAAGACAACTAGTTATAACAGGAGATACTGGCTACAAGACAGAGCTAGTTATAACAGGAGATACTGGCTACAGGATAACTAGATATAACAGGAGATACTGGCTACAAGACAGAGCTAGGTCTAACAGGAGATACTGGCTACAAGACAACTAGTTATAACAGGAGATACTGGCTACAAGACAGAGCTAGGTATAGCAGGAGATTCTATTTTCATGCATTCATACAGCAAGTCATGTTATCTTTATCAGATTATTAGATATAAAATAACAGTAATAAAGTCAAATTATTTTAATAATGCGGCAAATAATATGCTAGTGCCCTTTATTTGAATATTGGACTGTAGTTTAGATCTCAACATTACTAGTTCTTTTATTTAGTAATTGTTTATACTACAGTAATATTTAGTTTACTCTGACCCTTCAAAGACGTGTTATAAAATCATGTGACAGCAAACTGACACGTGTCATCCCCCATGACGTTCTTTATCCTTGTGTGGCTCAGAAGAAATTATTTCTGTTCTATTGAAGTGTGCAAACATCTGCTGATTACAGTAAACATCTGTAGCCAGCTGCAACCAATCACATACTTGTGTCTCACCACCGCTCCTCCCACGTTATGAATTGTCGGTTTTGGTCCGGGAGCACTTTTTGTACAAATGAAGGTCCCTGGAAATAGTATGAGGTCATGAACTCGGCCATTCTCAAGAGTGTCTTTGGTTCCAATCTCGACAGTAGGTATTAGGGGACACAATATTCTCAAGAGCGTCTTTGGTTCCAATCTCGACAGTAGGTATTAGGGGACACAATATTCTCAAGAGTATCTTTGGTTCCAATCTCGACAGTAGGTATTAGGGGACACAATATTCTCAAGAGTGTCCTTGGTTCCAATCTCGACAGGTATTAGGGGACATAATATTCTCAAGAGTGTCTTTGGTTCTAATCTTGTCAGTAGGTATTAGAGGACACAATATTCTCAAGAGTGTCCTTGGTTCCAATCTCGACAGTAGGTATTAGGGGACACAATATTCTCAAGAGTGTCTTTGGTTCCAATCTTGTAAGTAGGTATTAGAGGACACAATATTCTCAAGAGTGTCCTTGGTTCCAATCTCGACAGTAGGTATTAGGGGACACAATATTCTCAAGAGTGTCCTTGGTTCCAATCTCGACAGTAGGTATTAGGGGACACAATATTCTCAAGAGTGTCTTTGATTCCAATCTTGTAAGTAGGTATTAGAGGACACAATATTCTCAAGAGTGTCCTTGGTTCCAATCTCGACAGTAGGTATTAGGGGACACAATATTCTCAAGAGTGTCTTTGGTTCCAATCTTGTAAGTAGGTATTAGAGGACACAATATTCTCAAGAGTGTCCTTGGTTCCAATCTCGACAGTAGGTATTAGGGGACACAATATTCTCAAGAGTGTCCTTGGTTCCAATCTCGACAGGTATTAGGGGACATAATATTCTCAAGTAAAGGTCTGACTCACACAGCTGCTGGTGAAAACCTACCAAACTTTGAACAAGGATTTAGACCCAACCTTTTGGTAGTTTGGGGAGTCCCTGCATACTTTCCTTCTAAGCCTCATCATGAATTCTGGTCATACTTTCAACTCTTAACCTTACCATCAGCCATAAACCAGACTAGACAAGACTAACGCCTTTGTTTGCCCACTGCCGCAGGCCGGTAGCAGAGCATAGTTCATGACATGCAACAGCCTTGTGAAGCCATGCCTGTGTCCATGTCAGCGAAACCTCACAAGTTTGTAAACTGACTCCATGGAACACAGGTCGGGAAACAGTGAGGACATGCATAATCAATACAGGCTCAGGGTGATGGTAAACAACAAACTTGTTCTTTTTACTAATGGTTGAATCATGGCTGCCTGCTCATGGACACGTCTTGATTTTAAAATAATATATACTTATTTTTAAAAAACAAATTCAGCAGCAATTTGGAGCCAGAATATCATCACATAAGTTACAATAAACCAATAATAGTGATTACAACTCGCGTAAGACTACAGCGTTCGGTGGTTGAATGTGACACTAATGTTGGATCTGCTGTAGACCAGATGTTGATACAGTATTACAATATTATAATCAGTGGTGGAGCGTGATCTTTCTTTTTGGTGGAGCCAGGCCAAAGCTTACCGGTAATGATTTTTTCTAGCCACTTGTATATTAAATCTAATTCGCTTTAAGTTTTCCTAATTTAAAAAAAATCATTATAATTACAAAATCACTAAACAAATCTACAAACAGAAAGAATGAAATAATACCGTTTTTTGAACTAAACTTACCAAGTGATGGCATTACTTGTACAAACCAAATAATAAACAATAAAAACAAAATAAGTTCTGTGTTTGTTCATTCACAGTTAACCACAATTGTTTACCAAACCAAGTATTAAAAAAGTTCTTTTTTTCCTTACCATCCACCTGGATTAATGTAAAGTCATTAGACTGATGTGCTACTAACTGTTTAATTTCAAGTTTTTCTTGCAATTTTAATGAAGAAAACATAGTTTTTGTTAATAAAGAATTAACTTTATTTATTTTCATAAAACATTTTCACGTGCCATCTTATCTTGGGTCTTATCACATAATAAAACACAGATGTATAAATGCAAAAACAAAATACATACCACCTTTCTCAAATAGCGGGCCAGATCAGCATGGCCCCATTTTTAGTGTAAAGCTGGCATGGGAATAGTAGGGGGATTGACCTTGAGAGACATGTCACCATAGGTGTAGCTTCTCTGAGAGGACCTTGTCAAAGCTGGCCCACGGCAGCTTCTATATTCACTCACTAGAGTGCTTGTACAATCCTCGCGTGATGTTTGGATCAAGGAATGAATAATCCTGACTTGAATACAGTATAACAAACCCAATAATTCACCGCGTGAAGAGAATGGCACTCCACTTTATATTCATGTTTTTTCCAAAATATTTTATAGAATAAAAAGAAAGACATTTTTTTTTATGATGAAAAATGTTGGTAGGGCTTGGTCCCTGTGGCCTCTAAAAACGAGCCACCCCTGATTATAATACATCTTTCCCCTGAGATTGAATGATCCGACATTTTTACTGTCGAGTTTTGATCGCCAACTGTTTACAAATCTGAATCTCCAATTTACCTTTGAATATTGAATCTCGAATCCAAATATTGAAAAAATTAATAATATAGGAGGAAATATAGATATAATAGAATAATATAAAATGTTAACATTCTTTCTTAAAACATATTCGTTATAACATTCATACATTCAGTTAAGTGATAAATTACTGGTCTGGGGTCTGGTTGTTGAGTTCATCCTATAATTATTATAATTGGTCCTGAACCACCAATAAGCAATATTAGAATTTAGAGCTCTAAAACAAATTTAACTTTTTTTTTCTCCAAGGATTTGATTCTCGAATCCTTGAATCTCTTATCATCAATTTCCAGCTTAGGGCCGGGTCAGTTTAGTAAAATACTTCCATCTTCCTCTATGGAATCTAAATGATATTTCAGTGAGATCTTATGGTGACCTCAAAAGATCACATCACATCAGTATAGTTTAAAATATCTGTGAGACATATTCTTTTACAGTTTTTCTTCATTTAACATAACTGAATTCTTGCACATGTACATAAACATGACTCAACTTTGTCTAAAAAATGAGGAGTGGAGAGATGACATGGAAATTACATGTTGGCTTTAAGAATTGAGATTAGTGAGCCTCAACTCTTTTCTTTTTGTGTGCATGTGTAGCACTGCTCTTTTGTTCCCTTTCCTGCGTGGTCGGCTGCGCACAGTCTCGACGAGCTCAGAGGCTCGAGCCTTGACCTCGTCGAGACACTCTGGTTTTGAACTCAGGTTAGTGCACATTGGGTCATCCCTTGTCAGGGTGGTAACGAACAAGCATGAATGTGCACAGAGTCTGTTCACGAGTCGTTATCTCTCGGCTGCATGAACTTCTTATTGTATCGAGGGACGTTTCTCGACCCCATGAATGACTATGTATGTGCGGGGCATTTATTGTTTGACGAATTTAATTACACAGTGATGCGGTCATGAAGAAGAGGCTTCAGTTCGACGTTGATTGTGTACCTGGACCAACCATGAGTTTATGTTAAGTTCTGAATAAATGTGTAAACCACAATCTCTTGAGTGCTTTCTCCGCCCAAACCCTGGAGTAATACCCTGACGTACCGGCCCCGAGCCTGGTCCTCTATTTAACACTGCCGGTGTCGTGTGGGCACAAGTTAGTTTATAAAAGGAAGAATAGCTTGTATTGCATGTTGGTTCATCAGAATCATGATCTGCTCACAAGTTTGACATTCCGGCTCTACTATAGACATCAGTCCAGTAATGTCTGTATCACTTGTACTCTACTATAGACATCACTCTCACGAGTCTCCAGTAATGTCTGTATCACTTGTACTCTACTATAGACATAACTCTCACAAGTCTCCAGTAATGTCTGTATCTCTTGTACTCTACTATAGACATCACTCTCACAGTCTCCAGTAATTGTATCACTTGTACTCTACTATAGACATCACTCTCACGAGTCTCCAGTAATGTATCACTTGTACTCTACTATAAAATCACTCTCACAGTCTCCAGTAATGTATCACTTGTACTCTACTATAGACATCACTCTCACGAGTCTCCAGTAATGTATCACTTGTACTCTACTATAAAAATCACTCTCACAAGTCTCCAGTAATGTATCACTTGTACTCTACTATAAAAATCACTCTCACAAGTCTCCAGTAATGTATCACTTGTACTCTACTATAAAAATCACTCTCACAAGTCTCCAGTAATGTATCTCTTGTACTCTACTATAAAAATCACTCTCACAAGTCTCCAGTAATGTATCACTTGTACTCTACTATAAAAATCACTCTCACAAGTCTCCAGTAATGTATCACTTGTACTCTACTATAAAAATCACTCTCACAAGTCTCCAGTAATGTATCACTTGTACTCTACTATAAAAATCACTCTCACAAGTCTCCAGTAATGTATCTCTTGTACTCTACTATAAAAATCACTCTCACAAGTCTCCAGTAATGTATCACTTGTACTCTACTATAAAAATCACTCTCACAAGTCTTCAGTAATGTATCACTTGTACTCTACTATAGACATCACTCTCACGAGTCTCCAGTAATGTCTGTATCACTTGTACTCTAATATAGACATCACTCTCACAAGTCTCCAGTAATTTATCACTTGTACTCTACTATAGACATCACGCTCACAAGTCTCCAGTAATGTATCACTTGTACTCTACTATAAAAATCACTCTCACAAGTCTCCAGTAATGTATCACTTGTACTCTACTATAAAAATCACTCTCACAAGTCTCCAGTAATGTATCTCTTGTACTCTACTATAAAAATCACTCTCACAAGTCTCCAGTAATGTATCACTTGTACTCTACTATAGACATCACTCTCACGAGTCTCCAGTAATGTCTGTATCACTTGTACTCTAATATAGACATCACTCTCACAAGTCTCCAGTAATGTATCACTTGTACTCTAATATAGACATCACTCTCACAAGTCTCCAGTAATGTATCACTTGTACTCTAATATAGACATCACTCTCACGAGTCTCCAGTAATGTATCTCTTGTACTTAGGTTCGCTCTCGTACGTGTCATCACCGTGTCGACGCTCCAGCGCCAGCTCGGCTGGTTCGGGTGGGTCTGGCTACGGAAGCTCAGAGGGCAGCTGGAGAGGGAGGACGTTGACGTGTCCCACGTGTGAGGCTGAGAACAAGCTTCCCCCTAGGGGTATCTTGGGGCTGCCTCCCGACTATGTGCTGCAGCATCGACTGGTACTCGCATCACTTAACAAAGACATCAATCAACTCCTATGTGACCTGTGTACCACGGACAGTCCGGTGAGTGGATTCCCACCTTGCTTCGTATTGGACCAGTCCTGCCTTGCTCCGTATTGGACCAGTCCTGCCTTGCTCCGTATTGGACCAGTCCTGACTTGCTCCGTATATGACCAATCCTGCCTTGCTCTGTATTGAATCAGTCCTGCCTTGATCCGTATTGGACCAGTCCTGCCTTGCTTCGTATTGGACCAGTCCTGCCTTGCTCTGTATTGGACCAGTCCTGACTTGCTCCGTATATGACCAATCCTGCCTTGCTCTGTATTGAATCAGTCCTGCCTTGCTCCGTATTGGACCAGTCCTGCCTTGCTTCGTATTGGACCAGTCCTGCCTTGCTACGTATTGAACCAGTCCTGCCTTGCTCCGTATTGGACCAGTCCTGCCTTGCTCCGTATTGGACCAGTCCTGCCTTGCTCCGTATTGGACCAGTCCTGCCTTGCTCCGTATTGGACCAGTCCTGCCTTGCTCCGTATTGGACCAGTCCTGCCTTGCTCCGTATTGGACCAGTCCTGCCTTGCTCCGTATTGGACCAGTCCTGCCTTGCTCCGTATTGGACCAGTCCTGCCTTGCTCCGTATTGGAACAGTCCTACCTTGCTCCGTATTGAACCAGTCCTGCCTTGCTCCGTATTGGACCAGTCCTGCCTTGCTCCGTATTGGACCAGTCCTGTCTTGCTCCATATTAGACCACTCGCAAGAAAGATACACCTTACCTTGTATTGTTGGCTGTCAAGGCGAGTGTCCGCTGCACGGACTGCCTCACCAATTTGTGTGTGTTCTGCTGCGAGGCTCATCAGAGGCAGCGAGTCACAGCCTGCCATGAGGTACTGCCTATCCACGAGGCAAGACAGAGAGGCATCTCCAGGCTGAGAAGACAGGCCATGTGCCCCTCTCACCCCGACCATGAGCTGGAGCTGTTCTGTGGACCCTGCTGTCAGGTGAGCTGTCACACAACTCAACACTGGGGTTGGGTGTCCACTCCTGGGATATTGAATCCAACAGCTGATACCACATTCGTAAAAGTGTATGGATTGAATTAAGTATTGTATTACCTTGTGTTGCAGGTGGTTTGTCGGGAGTGCTGCCTAGACACCCATAAGGGGCATTTGTGTGAGCCAGCCTCACGTGTCGCTCACGTGTATACGAGTCGAGTCAAGGAAGCTGTGGAGAGGGCTAGACCATTAGCAGAACAAGCTCTGGTGAGCTTGGAGCGTCTCAAAGTCATGGAGCACAGGATAGAGGTAGGTTGGATAGAGGTAGGTTGGATATAGGTAGGACAGGATAGAGGTAGGACAGGATAGAGGTAGGACAGGATATAGGTATTACAGGATATAGGTATTACAGGATATAGGTAGGACAGGATAGCGGTAGGACAGAATATAGGTATTACAGTCCCGAACCTACTGCATACAACATGTCTCTTTGTCAGGTGCGATGCAGTCAGGTGCAAGCAGAGGTTCAGAAGTTCCTGGAGCTGTACATGTCGGCTCTGGAAGAGCATGGTAGATCCTTGCAGCTGCAGGTGCAACAAGCAAGGGAGAGCAAGCTGCAGACCCTACATTCACAGCAGGTGAATTTGCAAAGGCGTGGAGAGGACGCAAGGACAGCTGTGAAATTCGCTGAGGATCTTCTGACTGACGGATCACAAATAGAGGTACAGCTTGCTCGATAAGTGTCAGAATGTAGACAGAGAGTAACAACTCTAGTGAGAGACAGGGAGTAACAACTCTAGTGAGAGACAGGGAGTAACAACTCTAGTGAGAGACAGGGAGTAACAACTCTACACATGTGAGAGACAGGGAGTAACAACTCTACACATGTGAGAGACAGGAAGTAACATCTCTACACATGTGAGAGACAGGGAGTAACAACTCTACACATGTGAGAGACAGGAAGTAACATCCTACATGTGAGGACAGGGTGTGAGAGACAGGGAGTAAATCTCTACACATGTGAGAGACAGGGGTAAAGTGAGACAGAGTAACATCTCTACACATGTGAGAGACAGGGAGTAACATCTCTACAATGTGAGAGACAGGGAGTAACATCTCTACACATGTGAGAGACAGGGAGTAACATCTCTACACATGTGAGAGACAGGGAGTAACATCTCTACACATGTGAGAGACAGGGAGTAACATCTCTACACATGTGAGAGACAGGGAGTAACATCTCTACACATGTGAGAGACAGGGAGTAACATCTCTACACATGTGAGAGACAGGGAGTAACATCTCTACACATGTGAGAGGACAGGGTAGTAACAACTTACACATGTGAGAGACAGGAGTAACATCTCTACACATGTGAGAGACAGGGAGTAACAACTCTACACATGTGAGAGACAGGGAAGTAACATCTCTACACATGTGAGAGACAGGGAGTAACACTCTAACATGTGAGAGACAGAGTAACACTCTAGTGAGACGACAGTGACGTAACAACTACATGTGAGAGACAGGGAGTAACAACTCTACACATGTGAGAGACAGGGAAAGTAGGACAGAGAAAACTCTAACATGTGAGAGACAGGAAGTAACATCTCTACTGTGAGAGACAGGAAAGTAGTACAACTCTACAATGTAGAGAGACAGGAGTAACAACTCTACAAGTGAGAGACAGGGAGTAAACTACACATGTGAGAGACAGGGAGTAACAACTCTACACATGTGAGAGACAGGGAGTAACATCTCTACACATGTGAGAGACAGGGAGTAACAATCTCTACACATGTGAGAGACAGGGAGTAACATCTCTACACATGTGAGAGACAGGGAGTAACATCTCTACACATGTGAGAGACAGGGAGTAACATCTCTACACATGTGAGAGACAGGGAGTAACATCTCTACACATGTGAGAGACAGGGAGTAACATCTCTACACATGTGAGAGACAGGGAGTAACATCTCTACACATGTGAGAGACAGGGAGTAACATCTCTACACATGTGAGAGACAGGGAGTAACATCTCTACACATGTGAGGAGACAGGGAGTAACATCTCTACACATGTGAGAGACAGGGAGTAACATCTCTACACATGTGAGAGACAGGGAGTAACATCTCTACACATGTGAGAGACAGGGAGTAACACTCTACACATGTGAGAGACAGGGAGTAACATCTCTACACATGTGAGAGACAGGAGTACACTTACACAGTGAGAGACAGGATAACATCTCTACACATGTGAGAGACGGAGTAACATCTACAATGTGAGAGACAGGTAGTAACACTCTACACATGTGAGAGACAGGAGTAACTCTACACATGTGAGAGACAGGAGTAACACCTAAATGTGAGAGACAGTAACAACTCTACACATGTGAGAGACAGGAGTAAACTAACTAACATAACACTATGTGAGAGACAGGAGAACACTCTAGTGAGAGACAGGAGTAACAACCTAAAGTGAGAACAGGAGTAACAACTCTACACATGTGAGAGACAGGAGTAACAACTCTACACATGTGAGAGACTAGACAGGGCAAATGAGTATGAGGTCATGTAATGAATACGACACAATGTGAGATACAAAACACAGTGTTATATCAAGTATGTGGGAGAAAGACCACAAGGGGATCCAAGAAAGAGATGGCAGGAGCAGGTAAAATAAAATGTGCACGTGAGAAGAAGAGAATGAAGTGAATAAAGGAGTAAAAATAATGGAAGGATAAAGGAAGATGGAGGATTTACTAAACTGACCCGGCCACAGGCTGGAAACAGTTGATGTTGTTGATGATGTTGATGAGGCTATAGGACAATTTACCTTGGTATAGTTGACTGTTTATAAGATGTTATACGACAGCTCCTTAATATAAATCAGGTTGTCAGCTCTTGAGTATAAGTCATGTTGTCAGCTCTTGAGTATAAGTCATGTTGTCAGCTCTTGAGTATAAGTCATGTTGTCAACTCTTGAGTATAAGTCATGTTGTCAGCTTCTGAGTGTAGGTCATGTTGTCAGCTCCTGAGTAATTCATGTTGTCAGCTCTTGAGTATAAGTCATGTTGTCAGCTCCTGAGTGTAAGTCATGTTGTCAGCTCTTGAGTATAAGTCATGTTGTCAGCTCTTGAGTATAAGTCATGTTGTCAGCTCTTGAGTATAAGTCATGTTGTCAGCTCTTGAGTATAAGTCATGTTGTCAGCTCTTGAGTATAAGTCATGTTGTCAGCTCTTGAGTATAAGTCATGTTGTCAGCTCTTGAGTTAAGTCATGTTGTCAGCTCTTGAGTATAAGTCATGTTGTCAGCTCTGAGTATAAGTCATGTTGTCAGCTCTGAGTATAAGTCATGTTTGTCAGCTCTTGAGTGTAAGTCATGTTGTCAGCTCTTGAGTATAGGTCATGTTGTCAGCTCCTGAGTAATAAGTACATGTTGTCAGCTCTTGAGTTAAGTCATGTTGTCAGCTCTTGAGTATAGGTCATGTTGTCAGCCCCTTTGAGTAAAGTCATGTTGTCACTCTTGAGTATAAGTCATGTTGTCAGCTCTTGAGTTAGGTCATTTGTCAGCTCTGAGTAATCATGTTGTCAGCTCCTAGTATTCATGTTCAGCTTGAGTATAAGTCATGTTGTCAGCTCTTGAGTAATCATTGTCAGCTCTGAGTAAGTCATGTTGTCAGCTCTTGAGTATAAGTCATGTTGTCAGCTCCTGAGTAATTCATGTTGTCAGCTCTTGAGTATAAGTCATGTTGTCAGCTCTTGAGTATAGGTCATGTTGTCAGCTCTTGAGTATAAGTCATGTTGTCAGCTCTTGAGTATAAGTCATGTTGTCAGCTCCTGAGTATAAGTCATGTTGTCAGCTCTTGAGTATAAGTCATGTTGTCAGCTCTTGAGTATAAGTCATGTTGTCAGCTCCTGAGTGTAAGTCATGTTGTCAGCTCCTGAGTAATTCATGTTGTCAGCTCTTGAGTATAAGTCATGTTGTCAGCTCTTGAGTATAGGTCATGTTGTCAGCTCTTGAGTATAAGTCATGTTGTCAGCTCTTGAGTATAAGTCATGTTGTCAGCTCCTGAGTATAAGTCATGTTGTCAGCTCTTGAGTATAAGTCATGTTGTCAGCTCTTGAGTATAAGTCATGTTGTCAGCTCTTGAGTATAAGTCATGTTGTCAGCTTCTGAGTGTAAGTCATGTTGTCAGCTCCTGAGTTTCGTGGGCCCCATCCTACACCGTCTCGACTGGTGTCTTGGCAAGAAGAAAGGACCAGAATCTGATGGTCTCATAGAGGCTCGAGAGTCAGATTGTATCCAGTTCCTGCCTGGGGAGCGTGCGGGGATCATCGACTCCTTCACACTGTACGGTGTTGTCACCACCCAGACAGTGTCACCACAACACTGCATCCTCAACACAGACAGTGAGTACCAACATTGCGAAGCAAAGTCTTAAGGTTTCTGTTGTTGTCTAAGATAAAGTTTATATTGTTGTCACAAGCATGCTGTGTTATTATATAATGTTGTCAGAAGATAAGGTTACTGTTGTCACAAGCACACTGTGTTATTATATAATGTTGTCAGAAGATAAGGTTACTGTTGTCACAAGCATGCTGTGTTATCATATAATGTTGTCATAAACTAAGGTTTCTGTTGTCACAAGCACACTGTGTTATCATATAATGTTGTCAGAAGATAAGGTTACTGTTGTCACAAGCATGCTGTGTTATCATATAATGTTGTCAGAAGATAAGGTTACTGTTGTCACAAGCACACTGTGTTATTATATAATGTTGTCAGAAGATAAGGTTACTGTTGTCACAAGCACACTATGTTATCATAAAATGTTGTCAGAAGATAAGGTTACTGTTGTTGTCACAAGCACACTGTTATTATATAATGTTGTCAGAAGATAAGGTTACTGTTGTTGTCACAAGCACACTGTGTTATCATATAATGTTTTCATATCTGAATGTATCTCTGTTAGTGATGTAGATGTCGTTTGATCCCCAGTCGGTGTTAAAACACTGTTTATTGGTTGTAACTAACAACGATCATATGTTGGAATGTGTTGTGTTTAGTGATATATTCCAAACATGTTCAGAATGTACACAAGTTTATTGGTTGTAACTAACAACGATCATATGTTGGAATGTGTCGTGTTTAGTGATATATTCCAAACATGTTCAGAATGTACACAAGTTTTCTTCTTCCTTTAAATGTTTCAAAGATGCTGAGGTCATTGTGGATGCCGATGGAAGTCTAAGTGAAGATTTGACCTTGGTAGCAATTGAAGATAGTCTATAGTTAGTCTTCATCTAACAAGCCGCTCTCTCCTTGCCCAAAGCCGGATGTCCCAGCTGAGGGTCCATGTTTATTTGAAGTGATTGTTTATGTTTCACCCAACAAAAGGAATATTTATTTACTTGTGTTGGTAACATCTGGGCCGTGTGAACCGGGCTTCACACCAGGCGGATGTTTTACATCAACAAAACATTCCTACAGAAAGCTCCATATATCCATTTCAATATCGGTTCCAGCGATCATGACATGGGCTACTTGACACTGGGACCTCCTGATTCTAGTGAATTGTCTGATTGATCCTCTTTCAGCCAATGTTCCATCAATAATATCTGGAGAGCCTTAGTGGTGAAAACCAAAGCACTATTCAAGTGCCTAAGTGCTCTCGACTAAGATAGGGCTACAAACTAGCCTGTTGCAGTGCTGGAATTAAGGGGGGGAAATTGCCCCAGGACCCCCACAAACCCTCACAACAAAGAAAACAATAATTTCAATTATTTTTTTTAGACGTTATCTACAGCTACTAATCCAGTGGCGGCGGAACCTTATTTGTATAAGGAAGATCACCCCCAACCCCAGTCCATTCTTTCCTTCTTCCCTTTTTGAAAAACCCTTCCCAATTTTTGAAAATTATAATATTTATTAGTTTCATAAATTATTCGGAGTAATCCTCGTTAAAACATTTTTGTAAGTTTGGATACTGCCAGAAGAAATTTGGTGTGGTTTTCCTTCAGCAAAATTTTGAAAATTGGATGTCTAGAAGTTATTATAAGTATTAATCGCATTGAACCTTTTTAAAATTAGACTCCTCTATAAGCTACTATTTCAAGTGATCGCCCTCTAAATAAACATTTTTGAAATTTGGATGCACCTTGAAGCTATCTTAAATACTCCTAGCCCAATTTTTTTAAAAAATTTGGATGCTTCTAGAAGCTATTTAGATTGCTGCTCGTCTGTATTCATCTCAAAATTAGATACTTCTAGAAGTTATTTGAAGTAGTTTTCACCCAGAAATATTTTTAGGCTCAACCTTATTATGTCACGTTATTCTCTTTGTCAGAGCTTAACATAAGGCTTTAAGAGAGTGACCACTACTATTGGTTTTAAAATGTTCGATTAGCGCCAGCGTCCTGGTGGTAGAAGTGTTTGTAAAGTTAACGCGAGTTCTACCTTCTGGTTAGCATATTTAACGTCCGCATTAAATTAAAAAACATTCCGCCATGTTGTTTTATGTCAGTTATTATTATTTGAGTGAGGTTACATTTTTCTCTTTTGAAAACAATAGACGATTGATTATTTATGGATTCTGTCGGTTTTAATTTTGTCCACCTGTAGCTAAACACTAAAGAGTACTCACTGTTTTGCTAGCTTATAATATAAATGTCTATTTGGTGCATTTGGTAGGGCATGAATCTTCCATGCAATTGACCTTAGTTCAATTACAGTCACTTCCAATTTTCATTTCTATTAAATTGTTTAAAAATGAGGTGGCCCAATAGCTAAATAATTTTATAGTAAAGTAAATTTATAAAACTAAAGAAAAAGGAAAAATAAACTACTAAGAGTAAATTTGATGAAGAAAGCCCACCTAGGGAAAGAGGGAAAATGTGGAAAGAATCCGATGCACAAAACTGACATCTTCTTGCTTTCTTTACCTAGGTGGGCTTTCTTCATCAAATTTATTCTTTGTAGTTTTTTTTTTCCTTTTTCTTTAGTTTTATGAATTTCCTTTATCATAATATTATTTTTATTAAATTGTTTTTTAAGGAAATTACTGCCAGTTTTCTTCCGAGATTATGTCATGTAAATTTTATTCCTTTTCAATGGCTGTTTAATTTATTTAATAGCCGAGATTCCAATGTTATTTTCTGTATATTTTTATAAAGTGGTTTGCAAGTCCCTGAAGTCACTGTTCGATATGGAGCTAGGGGTTTGAATCTTTGGCAGTGTCTTTTATTTTGGTCCGGCCCTCCAGGCCATTCCTTACTATTCAATATATATTTAAAAATTGTCTTTGACTCTACTGTTTGGATATTTAACGATTTTGAAGCTTAAAAAATAGCGTTAAAATACAGGTCTATTTAAAATAAACAAAGTATACCAATATTTTTTAATAAAAAAAAAGTACTATGATTAATGAATAAAATGTTGTATAGACAACAATATAAACATGAACATAGGAATTCTTCTTTAATTTGTAATCATAAAACCCCATAACTCCAAACTGATAATCTCTTGGTTCAAATTAGGCCAATAAAAAGCTTTGTAACAAATCTAGTGCTCCGAGAAGCTCAGCAATAAGTTATGGAAGGTACCCGGCTGTAGCTTGGAATGTGTCATGTTTAGGGAGATAAGACATCAACCCAACACCAAGTTTAACCAAGTGTTAGACTTTATAAATGGTTAAACCACAGAGACTTTAACGTGACATTGGTTAAGATTAGGCATTAAAATGGACTCTTCTTAGAAGCTATTTCGAATGGTTCCCTTCTGAAAATTTCCTGAAAATTAGATGCTTCAATAAGATATTTAAAGTGGTCTTCTCTGGCATATTTTTGAAAATTGAATGCATCATGAAGACATTAGGAGTTTGATATATCCCATGGTTTGATATGTATCTAGGGGAGGCAGACTTATTCCAGGGGAGCGGAGATCCCCCGATTCTGACACCACTGTACAAGGCCGTAGCCAGCCAATAATTTCACGGGGGGCTTGGTGAGCACATCCTCCAATTGCCGGAGGCTAGAAAAAATTCTAAATATTGAACACCTCTAGAAGCTCTCTGAAGTGCTATTTATGGTAACACAGCTCCTTAATTTGTATTTATACCTTAATTTTGATATTGTTTGAACTATAAATAAAGCCATATATACTTTGTTTATAAAATTTCAGGGGGGGTTTGAACCCCAAAACCCCCCTTGACTACGGCCTTGCCACTGTACCAATCTGGTCACTAAGTACAAAGATGATCTCAACCCATCCAACACAGTTTGCAGCTCTACTGGTGGACACGAAAGAAAACTACAAAGATCCTTTTTTTAAATTAAATGTTCGTCTATGAAATCCTCAATGAACAACATTTTAGAGCAATATTTTCCAATGTTGTAAAAATATATTTAGCCCTCATGGTGTAAAACTGAAGTGACCACCTAACTTACCTGAGTCAGCGTGGGACATGCTGACATTGACATGTTTATGTTGTAATGAGTCAAGCCTTCAAGCAGCACATTTCCATTTATTTTGTTACTATCACATTTGTGTGTAATTAAACATGTGATTAACTTTTACCTTTCAGCAGACACTCTTTGATGTAATTAACATGTACCTACTTCAGTGGCCACATGGTATAAGGTGTCACTCTTGCAATATACTAGACTCCCAATGACAGGGAGATTTAGGTTCAAATCCCGGTAGAGTATACTGAACGTTGTTTTTCTACTCTCCTCAGCACAAATGTGAATACATTTCCTCTAAATTCTACCTTTATTAATTCCTGCCCCACTTCTGTAAATATGTGAAGTGAGAGTTGGAGATATATACTGTATTAGTGAGAGCTGGAGATATATACTGTATATGAAGTGAGAGCTGGAGATATATACTGTATGTGAAGTGAGAACTCGAGATATATACTGTATGTGAAGTGAGAACTGGAGATATATATACTGTATGTGAAGTGAGAACTCGAGATATATATTGTATGTGAAGTGAGAGCTGGAGATATATACTGTATGTGAAGTGAGAGCTGGAGATATATACTGTATATGAAGTGAGAGCTGGAGATATATACTGTATGTGAAGTGAGAACTCGAGATATATACTGTATGTGAAGTGAGAACTGGAGATATATATACTGTATGTGAAGTGAGAACTCGAGATATATATTGTATGTGAAGTGAGAGCTGGAGATATATACTGTATGTGAAGTGAGAGCTGGAGATATATACTGTATATGAAGAGAGAGCTAGAGATATATACTGTATGTGAAGTGAGAGCTGGAGATATATACTGTATGTGAAGTGAGAGCTGGAGATATATACTGTATATGAAGAGAGAGCTAGAGATATATACTGTATGTGAAGTGAGAGCTGGAGATATATACTGTATGTGAAGTGAGAGCTGGATATATATACTGTATGTGAAGTGAGAGCTGGAGATATATACTGTATGTGAAGTGAGAGCTGGAGATATATACTGTATATGAAGTGAGAGCTGGAGATATAGCCTATACTGTATATGAAGTGAGAGCTGGAGATATATACTATATGTGAAGTGAGAGCTGGAGATATATACTGTATGTGAAGTGAGAGCTGGAGATATGTACTGTATTAGTGAGAGCTGGAGATATATACTGGAGCGATAGCAACTAATTGTACAGCCCTGTGTGTTTGTGTGTTATAGCCGAGATGACAATAAACAGTTCCTCAAAGAGCACATATTAACACAAACACACTCCAGATGGCAGTGTTTACACTTATCAGGCCACATGTTTGCCCCACTATCAGGCACGAGTTTTTGGAGGTGCTGGTGTAAGTTAAGTTATTTGCTACTATGATGAGACACTTGTCTTCACGGCCATTCCCATGGTGTCTACTCAACTTGACCAATGAAATTCTTGACTTTTTCCCGATTTACCCTGATCATTTCCTAAAATTCCAGACTAAAAAGTATGTCACATCCCTCTAACTCGCCCCCCCCCCCACCCCCATTTTTATGAATAATATAATAAGTTTTACAACTAAATAAACATGTTATTTTAAATTTGTATTAACATTGTTTACTAGGAATAATAAAATTATAAAATATATTACACAACTACAAACAAAAAATGACAGTTTGAATCACAGTATAATTTACTAATTTAGTGATTATTATATTTCATATTTTGAGTAAAATCACATTCTCCCGGATTTTTTTTGTAATTTACCAAATTCCCTACTTATTCCCGTTTTTTCCTGATCACTTCAAATTTCCGGCTAGTTCCCATTTTCCCTGATGGTAAACACCCTGTTAAGGCAGTGTGTAATGGACGTTCGGAGGCTACTTAGCGCTATCAGTCCACATCTGCTGCCAATCGTACAAGAGTTTACTGAAGGATGTACTAGTTGGGTACACACTGCATTGAACTTTATATGATGGAACTAATATGTTAACCGCTCCGCATGGTCTATCACACTACTCTCGCAGTAGGCCAGACTAACGACGACGGGGAGATCGAGGTTCAAATCTCAGTCGGGTGTACTAAGTTTGTTCCAAAATGGTTTTCCACTCTTCATCCACGCAAATGCGGGTACACCTTTTCAAATATAATTTTCCTAATCCATAAAATCGCTAGAGTAATTAGTACATAAACGTATAACCTGAACAAGTTGTAAGATGCGGTGCTAAAAAATAAAAGTTTTTATATAATGAAACAGATTTGTGTGAAGACAGTTTTGATGGAACAAAACGCGATAAAACATTTTCTTCTCTCAAACTTTTTGTATTCAAGGTAGAGGGAAAGGAGGAGGAAGATTTTTGTTGCTGTGAAAGTTGTTGTTGATGCTGCATGAACAAGAGGAACGTGGTACAAATGTCTGGGTTCACCCGATGCTTGAAAAAAGGAAGAATGAAAACTCTCTAACAAGATTAAAACTGTACAATGAAGGTCTTGCCTGGTCAAATACCAGAAGTTTTTTTTACATCTAACTCGGGCAGTAGCTAGGCTTTTATCCTTTCTTCTGTTTTTGTACTGACATGTTGCTAATAAGCAACAAAAAACTATCAAAACTATCTTCAACAACCGGCTAACCTCATCAAACCCTAACCCTCCATTCTCCAGCTTGACAGACTAGTAAACATGATGGTTGCGTGTATGCAATGCAAATGTTCCATAAAACACAGGAGCGAGAAAGATGGTTGATTTGTGAAACGTGTGATGGTTTGTTTGATCGTGCTCCAAGAGAGTGGGTGCCCAACCTTAATCCATTTATTATGTATATCACTAAAACCGCACAGTTAAAGCACTTGGTTCAAAACCTTACTTGGGTGTTATTTGAAGTGTTTCAACATCAAAGCAATAATATCAAATTGTGACCAATCTCATATTGATAACTTTACTCCCATGTCATCCAGGGATGAACCAAGAGAATCCTTGTCATGACAAGGGGTTCAGATTGTTGTCGCCAAAACAGATACAACTATTTAGGATTTAAATTACTATATCTTGTTTCCTTGCACGCCCATCTTGTTTACCCTAACAGTGCCCATCTCCCAGGAAGGTTTGTGAGAAGTTAAATGTCAGAATGTTGGTAGGCCTGCAAAACTGTCGTCAGCACAAGAAGTCCGAGGCAGTGCTGTTGACGCGGGACGCTGACAACCAACCGCTTTGTCACGGCGGAGAGAAAGTGACTGCGGAACTTCGCTACCGGGACGTTAGTCGCAGGTCAGTCGACAAAGAGGCCTAGTTTGACTATAGTAGAAGATATCTGTGTGGTAGAGTATAGCTGTGTGGTAGAGTATGGTAAGAGTATAGCTTTGTGGTGGAGTATCGAAACTAAGCTTGGCCATGTTTCTGTTACTATAGACAATTACCAGTCAACATATTGGACCGCAAAGACGGTTCTTACCTTGTCTGGTTTGTCCCTGACACTTCCGGCAACCTGAGTCTCTCTGTCAGTGTCAATGGTCACTTCGTCAAGGTAAGAGACAGAACTATTAAATATATATTTTACATGAATGGTTGTCATTTAACTTGAACTCTATAAACAAGGACACAAGTCTTAAATACTGCTTAAGCTAGGGTGTTTGGGCTATCAGGAGACAGAAGAAACATACAATAAATATTTAGTTGGTCCCCTCGACCACTCAGCCATGCAGGATGAAACCAGGGCCCTCTGCACATTTCTCCTCAATTTGGGCATGAACCTTATTTTAAAACACTAAACTAATTCTTGGTTGTCTGCAGTGCGTCTCAACGCTCCAGTAAATAACCCCTTTAAAACTAAGCTATGGTGTATCTTTACAAAGAGGGTGTGGGAAAATGACTAACCGACGATCTGTTGTGATTGGGGAATTGTCTCAGGGAGCCCTCCAGTGGGTTCGGACCTGCTCACACCATGGACATTCCACGCTGCAGCTTGTTCGAGCGAGAGCAAGAACGACATGGTTGTGGGGCCATGCCAGTTCACCATGGGTCCGTCCATGCTGACTGGTTTGAGCGAGAGGAATCAAGGAGCAATGTGGGGACTCCAGGGTACTGCGTGGTACATGGAGCATGAGGTCCAGGGGTTACTGGCTGACTGGGACACCAAGTGGAGCATATTGAGCGTCTCCAAGGGGTTAGGACTGGCTGACTGGGAACTCCAAGTGGAGCATTGAGCGTCTCCAAGGGGTTATTGGCTGACTGGGACTCCAAGTGGAGCATTGAGGGACTCCAAGGGGTTAATGGCTGACTGGGAACACAAGTGGAGCACTTGAGGGTCTCCAGAGGATTACTGGGTACTCTAATTAGAACTGAGAACAAGCTGGGGCGTAAGACTGGAATGGAATGGTTGCCAACACTTCATAATAACAATTGAGCTGTTATTTTTACTATTATTGTTTAACATAAACTCTCTGAACGGCATACAACTTACAAACTGACTTATCTCCAGAACAGACAACATCTAGTTCCTTGCCATGAGTTCCTCACCAGGGATTAGACCCAGGCCCTCCATTCTGGTATACAGACACACTATTGACTGATCTAAACTGGTGGAGAACATTTAGTTCTTTCAGCCACAAACCTACCTTAGTTAAACTGTCAGTGTTGATTGCAGGAGGCTACAAGGGCTGTGGTCACGGCCACTCGGGGCACCCAGGGCGCAGGCACTGGTCGTGCTGTGGGAATCTTCTGGAAAACTCAGAGTGTGGTCGCTGCAACTCGGGTCTCTACCAGTTCACACTCTAACTCACAGCCGTGGGGGCTCTGCCCCTACATAAGACATCCATGGATGTTTCCCATCTACATTACGGGTGTTGCCTTAATGGGATGTTTTCAATCATTGTTTAACACCAATCACAGTAATTGTCAGGTGGTGTTCTGCCTTTTGGGAGGTGCAGTTATCATCCTCCTCCAAGTCTCGATCCTGGGCCAGTCTCTTGGTGTTTTCGTATCTCCCTCCAACCTTAAATTGAATCCAGCATCTTGATTCTCTTTCTTTCCTTCTTCCCAGTTATTATTCCTTCAACCACAGTCTTCCTTTTTCATCCATGTCAGAGCCAATTCATCTTTCTTTCCTTCCAGCTTACTCTTTACATTTTCATCCAAATCCACATTTACAACGATTTTATACTTCTTTCATTGTCTTTCTCTTGTTCATTTTCATTCTATATTCCTCACATTTGGTGTTAAAATCTTCCAACAACTCAATCACTCTTCCCTTACCATCCACAAACCTGATACACTCCACTCTTCTTGCTCCCATACTCCCTTCCTCTACATCTAAACATTCCCCAACCATCTCTTCCATCATCCTCTTCCCGGGGAGGTAAATGTTGAAACATGTAGGGTTAAAGCAAATAATACAATAAAGAATAAAGGAGCTCTAAATATCCTCAAAATGAGTAAATATACTAAGCACAGAGCTTGATGTCCCTACATTTTAAACATAACCAAATGATGTAGTGGTTATTAGGGGCTCTAAATGATTAAAACCAGAAACTTATAGCAGAATTAACCTTCTATTGAAGTGTAGTAGTCAATTTTCAATATACATTTATATGCAATATCCATACATTTTGTAATTACATTTTTGTTAACCTAGCCTGCTTTTAAAGTATATTTTCACTGGGCTAATTTTACCTCTTTATCGGTTTGTTTACCAAAAAATGGATGGTTAGTTCTCGCTTCAGAGCCATTGGATGGAACACAATACTATGCTTCAGAAGCCATCCCTCCCTTTGGTTCTATCTCAAACCCTTAATTAATAATTTTACCACCTAAAAGTATTTAGTATTTTTAAATATAAATTCTCACCATAACAAACTAGAGCTACTACAATTTTATATACATTACCAAGGCAAAGCAACTGATAAGAACATTTGTATTTGTTATAAAAAAACAGACAGTGGAGCTATAGTAAAACATCAAGAACTCACAAACAGTATCCAATGACACAGGTGTACCTGAAATGGATCAACACAAGGGTTATAATTTACTTTATTTTATGATTCAATCAACAATTTACAAATTATTATTGATGTAGATATGTTCAATAATATGGTAACAGATGAAGTTGCAACTTCCTTGTGTTTTTCAATTGCCTTTAAAGATGTTATAATGCACTATGGTCACCTGTGATATCTCTGGTGCAAACAATAGACTAGCTATTACCATATATTTATCACAACTAAATTTTGTCTTAGTCACTGTCCATGTTCAAACTAAGGAATACTATCAGATCAGTGTAAAACATTATTTTGATGTATAATATAGCAATAACATGAAATAAATGTATTACTCATAACTTAAGAATAATTATAAACCAAATAATATTATTATTACTATTAGGTGTTCTGTCCTACGACAGGTTCAGTCTTGTCAGTGAAACTTAGACTTCCAATGCATCCTGTCCTCTGCCTCCTTCAGCTCTCAAAATTTTCTTATTTCCTTCAAGTCCTCTAGTATTTGAATCCTCAATCTTCCTAAGCTCCACATTCCCTCAACCTTTTTTTCTATGACGTCATGTAGAAGACAGTTTCTCCTAAGGATGTGTCCGATCCAGTTTGTTTTGCGCCGAAGAATCACATCCAAAATGGATCTCTTCTCACCAACTCTTCTTAGGACTTGTTCATTTGTCCCCCTGTCTGTCCACCTGATATTCTCTATTCTTCTCCAGCACCACATTTCAAAGCTCTCCAAGTATTTATTTTCCATCTTCCTAAGAGTGGACAAGTTTCTGCTCCATACAGTGCGATGCTCCAAATGTAGCTTTCATGAGCTACTTCCTTAGTTCCAAACTCAACTTGCTGGTCAGCAGCAATCTCTTCTTGTTGAAAGTTTCTTTGGCCATGGGGATCCTCGACCTAATTTCTTTAGTGCAGTAGGGATCCTTTGTCAGCAGATTTCCCAGCTACTTGAACTTCTCCACGTTTTCTAATTCCTGATTTTTCAATTTTGATTTTCAGCGGCTCTTTATTTTTTTAAATCACCATCAATTTTTATATTCCTACTGTTCACACACCTTTGTTTTCATTCCCTCCCAGCTCCTTTACTTTCTAATACATGAGGTCACACCTTCTTTTCTTAGTATTTTAATAATCAAAGGTTTTTCAGTGAAATAATAATTCATATCCAACTACCGGTAGAACGTGTCTCGGAAGATATTACAATAAGTAATCAAGTTGTAATAAATTAAATACATGATACTAATTGCGGGCAATAACAACAAAAGAAAGGGTTACGATAAATGGAACCCACTGCTGGGCACATAGGCCCTATATTGATGTAATCACGTAAGCGCCATAATTGGAGCCCATCGTGGGTATAATTAAGGGCAATATTCATGAGGGCACAACGCACAATATATACATATATAATTAAATGAATGGAATGTTGTAGGATTACAAAACTATAATAAAGTCAGCAATTTTTAAAACTCAAAAGTTTATTTAATTTGACAACAGACTTAACAATATATTATATTGAGGTTGACTAAACATTTATTTACATATAAAAAAATCAGGAAATATAAAACATAGTAAATAAATGGTACGGTGCACCGCACAGACTTTCTCCCACTTTTACCTTAAAATATAAATTTTCTGAAAAACTCATAAGACTTGTGAAATGAAATAATGGTCTATGCATTGCTGCATAAACACTCAACCAGCGATTATGAATGAAATAATAAAGAATGTGAATTATTCTATGGCATTACGAACTAGGAACACTGTTACAGACAAATTGAGAAAAGAGAAACATCTTTTTGTCCACCAAAGAGCATAGGAATCAAATTCATTTTCAAATACCTGAATTAAAAAGTATATGCTTTTGCTTATAGCTAAGAAACTATTGGTTGTATAGCAAATATATTTTAAATAAGATTTGTATCTTTAACAGTACTACAACTTGACATTGATAAGTTATTTCGTATTTCAAATAGTTGCAGAGAAATGACCAAAATTGTAAAATTTTCCCCATTTAAAGTACTTACCCTCAGTCATTTTCATGAGAAAATGAGAATTGCCATCTTGTTTATAATGATAAACAGTGTCTTAGATATAAAATTTAAACAAAATCGTTAGAAATAATTTTGTGAAAATTGAATTTTTTTTTTCCTTCAGTGAACTAAACCTTTAAATTTAGGGTTAGAAATCTAATTCCAAAAAGTCATTGAGAGGACCTTATGGAAACCATATATATATATTATGTTTTAGCCCAATTGGTAAAATCGTTTCATCTCTCTGCCTAAATACAGACAGATGGGATTGTGAAAATAACTTTTTTAGTTTCTTGGGGTCATGAAACATTGACATTTATTAAAATCTCAAGTTAGATTTTTTTATGATTATAATACTAGGCGAGTTTTCGATGTTTACGAAATGTTTATATAATCAAGACGATACCATAGCTCAGTTTGGTAACGCTTTCCTTGACCAAACTAAAGAGTATGGTTACGACCAATGAGCTTAGAATTTGTGCGCCAATTTCAAAACATCATCACTTTTGTGAATAGTAATAAAGTATTTTTCATTCAATAGCTGGTAGCTGTGTCTGCCTAGTGTTTTGTAGTGATGATCCGTGATCAGGTTACAGTTCAGAAGTCATCATGTCTATCTATGATGGCTACTCGTTAGTTCTGTTATGTGGTCGGCAACACAATAAGTATTTCTTTGATCACTGCGCTCTAGTTTCTTTATAAAACTAGTAACAACTTCTTATGTTAGATCTGAACAAGTATAACTTTGATATAAATGAATTTTAAGTTTTTGTAAATTAAAATGTACAGCAATTACTAGCTAGAAATACTTGACAATAAGTGCCAAGGTACTTAAAAACCCTATAGCTATGGATAAAAGAGAGTACTATAATGATCCAGGCCTATTTGATATTACATACGTACCTCATGTTTTCTTAAGGTTATTTTTTGAAAGATCTGTTTAGTTGAAATGCAGAGTAAATATTAGGACTAGTCAAAATAAGAACAAATCTAGCTAAGAATAAAATTAAAAAACTCATTTTCCGTCGATTTGCAGTACGTGTAGTAGGATTACATAAATTCACATACCAGTTGTTAGATCTACTCCCCCTAGTGATCTCTATATTAAACTGGATGGACATATCCATACGCATCAACAAGGACCAAAGCGTGACGCTCAAGTTTATCATCTGTTTCATGGTGAGGGACAGATTTAACGGCTTCTTTCAATGCTCTTATGCGAAAACATGTCTAATGAATAAAAGTGTTATTGTTTAACCCTGATTTTAGTCAGAATCCAAATCTTTAAGGCTTTATTTCGTATCAAAATACTATCATACATTAGTACTTTGGTAGGATAAACGGCCATTTAGAACGGAACTAGAAATTCCCTTCTAGAAGGACTTTTATCCTACCTAAACACTACTATAGGGTAGGATTCTGGTACGAGATAAAGCCTTCCAAACGAGCTTTCTTAAAAAAACCCATCGTATATGAATTAGCCCACCTCAATTTATTAAAAAAATAAACTCACCAGTTTTGAACTTTATTATGCTCTTCAAAGCTTTTACTAACACATTTATTTCATTTAACTAATCACACATTGGTGTATCTCATATATTCAATCAAATTAATGAACGCTGTCAAATTGCTTGTATGGGTGTAAGAGAGAAAGAGATACCCGAAAGTTTCCTTCTCTCTTACACAGTAGTATGCAGACGACATCTCAAAAATTTCAGCCACAGATGTCTATCCAGTTATATTATAGAGCTCAATGACTTCCGCCCAGCCGCCATTTTTGTTTATTAAAAACATTTCGAAATCGTTTTCACACTCTACCTTGGTCAGAACTACTTGGTCGAAAACAGTCGAAACCAAAACATAGCCAAGGCAATCGGGGACACTCGCTTATTTTCTCTCATAGGTGTTGAGTGAAGGTAACATAAAAATGGGTCAGTAACAAGGTCTATAGTAAAGGGGGTGAGGCGAGGTTTAGAGATTGTAAAGATTTCCATCTTTTCCCACCAAGATGGCAGCACTGATCCATGGCGTGGTTAGTAAGTTGATAATTTCTCAACCAGCTGACTAAATGGCGTAGTCAAACAGTCACTGTTCTATTATAGCACTAACCCGATGGGTTCAGATTCACTTATCAACTGACTTTCAGCACGGTGCGTGTCTATATTATTAAATCTTAACAGCTTATGTCTCCTTGTAACGTTAACTTACAGTTAGTTACAATTGGATCCATCCCGTTATAATGTTGATACGTAACTATCAAGAATTCATACCACCCGCTCTATAATTCCGACCCAAATAGAATCCCTACAATGGTACATTTCTCTGTTGTAGTCCCTGTAGGCTAATACGGAAAGATAATACGACACAGTATATTTCATACAGTACAATCTTCTGTAATAGTACACTCATATTTGTTCAGGAACTTACCTTTGAAATCTTCTATCACTAGCCGCCACCAAAGCTGAACGACACCGCGCAGCCAACGTGAAGAATGGGGCCGAGCTAACGATAGTCTACAATCAACGCGTGGTCATTCTCCGTCTAGTCAGATTGAATCTGAGGAATGACAACATGGAGAACTCTAGAAGACAACAATCCACCCGCCCTCTGACGGATGTCAGATGAACTTCCCCAAACAACACAAACATCCAATGATCGCCGACTTGTTCTAATTTTCCGATGGAACAACCCTACAAAGTGACTATGTGACCGATGACAGCTAGCAACTGCGTGCTAGTAATTACCTCCCCTCTTTCCGTGCAACGAAAATCACTATAAAACAGGCTGACATTGTCTAAAAACTTTGACTATCTAAAATCTACGAACGAGGACGGATCATTGTCGTCTACCTGGACAATGATCGGATAAACATTCATACATCATAAATTGGAACGTAACTATGGCAGTTACTTATAAAGAACTCTATTCATTTTCAACTTATAATATTTTCGGGTTAAAATCTTTATTTTGTGTTTTGCTTAATATTTAACTTTTTGCTTTATTATCTCAGTCGCATAAATGTAACTTGTATGCCACCACTTAGGCGCGGTTGGTTAGTTAGTTAGTTTATTAGTTTAGTTTGAAATCCACCATTGGTAATTTTGTATTGAGTGAATTTAAATGTAAATTGTTAAAATGTGTGGACTTTTGTATTTTGCTATTTCACGCGACTGTAGAATTAAAATTAAGCTTGTTATTTTTTTTATATAATTTAATTTTGTTCTAAATTTCATTCTTTAGTTTTTCTAAGATATAGTTAGTCCCGGGAGATTTTGACTAGCGTCTGGAAGTCAAACTCTCGCGTTATGTTTTATGTAATTGTAAATTTTCGTATTGTAACTTGTAATTGTTTGAGGAGCCCATCAGGCAAAAATATTTAATGTTTGTTTCATTTTTGTGGATATCTTACTCCATTTCACTTTTGGTAGTTTAACTTCGCTTTTGATGTTATAATCTACGTAATTTTGTGTCTCTTAAAGACGTCCTGTAATAAATGTAAACATGGAAGGTTTACATTCTGCGCTTCACGTTATTATTTTCAGCATTATTCAGAATGATATAATGAGACCACTGTACTTTGCTTTATCTACGTTTATACTGAATAAACCATATTATTGTTATATTTTTAATTCTGCTTATATTTTCCCTTATGTCGATTATACCTTCTCCCTTTTATTTAATTGTGGTCGTTAAGTAGAAGGCACGGAGACGGTGTAACACTGCGCCACCCTGCTGTCCTTTTAATTAACTGATCTTCCTGTTTAATTAGTTAATTAATAACCTATATCATTGCTGAAAAATGTTGAAAAATTATACTGTATATTTTTGGTGTTGTTTTGAAATCATAGCCTGAGTTTAACCTTGTATCTCTTTCTGTTTCATAATGGAACACAATTTGACTACGGACGCTTCGACTGAGGAAGTAGTAACTGGCGAGCCGAGCGTGTTGTCTAAATCTGATGTTTACCGCCTCAATAAAGAAAGCCTTATCTCCGAGCTTGCTAAGCGTGGACTGCAAGGTTCAACCGAAACCACCGTAGCAAGACTTCGTGCAGTTCTCGTGGGAATCCTTTCGGAGAGCGATACGTCTCGAGACCAGGCAACAGTGGGAGTGGAGATTCATCATTCAGTACCGGTGAGGGTTGGAGATCCAATTGAAATGTCACGCGCTTTGGTAAGTGATAAAATCCAAAGTAAAATTCTCGTTGATTTTGTAAATCGAATACCACTGTGTGATGGTCAGGACAGCTCATCTCTTTTTTTATTTTTAATTGAGGTTCAAAGGATTTATCATTTAAATATCGGTTCTGAGTCCGAGTTTATTGCATTGTGTTTAGGTAAAACTTCTGGATATTTAACTCGTTTATTTTCTGAAGGGTTAGTTAATGGGTTAAGTTGGAAACTTATTAGTCGTAAGATATTAGACTGTCTTGTCCCTACTAGAGCTAAAGATAGTTTGTGTAAGCAGTATGTACATCGCTTTCAACGTCCTGATGAGTCGTTAAGGAGTTTCATCTTGGCCATTTCTGAGGCTGTTGAAGTTTTAGGGTTAGATCTTTCTGAATGTCAGATAGTAAATATTATTTTGGAGAATGTGTCGCCCTTGTCTCGACGTCATTTTGTATTTACTTCTAAACCTAGTACGATAGTTGAGTTACATGAGCTAGCTTCCCTAATTGAAGGTACTTTGTTGTCTGAAAGTGAATTTCTGGAAAATCATGCGCCTTTTATTGTTGACAATCCAGGCGTGGGTTCGAATCCTAGTTATTGTGGTAGGTCTAGGAATAATACTGCGATTTCTCTGTTGGGTGTGCAACCTGTGAAGAAGAACCATATTGGCCCGCGAGCGTTGGATAGTAAGTTTTTGTCAGGAATTCGCTGTTTTAATTGTAAACAGTTAGGACATGTCCGGAGCAAGTGTAGTTCGGGGAAACTAGTTGTGCACCGTAAGAATCGCGGGTCTTACGAGTCAAGCGCATTTCCATGCCCCCCTACCCCCGTTGTTGATCTTGTGCTTTTTTCTTTATGTTGTCTAGCATTGTTAGATACTGGATCAAGTTCTTCGTTTATAAGTTCTCAATTTTTGTCTTGTCTTCATGATTATAATAATAATATTATTATTGAAAGAGTGGTTCCTAAAGTTTTTGCTATTGGTAATGGTCGTACTTTGGAAGTTAATGAAAGAGTTTGTGTCCCTTTAAAGATAGGAAATTTCTCGTGGAAAACTCCATTGTATATTGTTGAGAATTTACCGTATAGTGTTGTTCTTGGAATTGACTTTCTTGCTCGCTCTAAATCTTGCATCGATCTTTCACGAATGGAAATTTCCTTTGGGTTTAGTCCTCGTGTTAAGGTGCCGTTTAGCAAGAATTGTCAACTTAGAGACAATTTTTTTGTAAATTGTGAGAATATCGATATTAGCTCGATTTTGGATCGTTTTTCAGACGTTATCACTCCCAAGTGGGGGAAATGTGATGTTCTTCCGTATGACATCGTAATGGAAGATTCCAAGCCTGTAAGGTCGAGTCCCTACTCTTGTGCCCCTCCCAAATTACGTATATTTAGGGAGTTGATCCAAAACATGCTGGATGAGGGTGTCATTAGACCGTCCAAATCTGCTTTTGCAAGCCCAGCGTTTATAATTCCTCGTAAGGCTGGCGGACATCGATTTGTTGTTGATTATCGAAAGGTAAACAAACAAATTATGTTCGACCCGTATCCTATGCCGAGTATTGAGTCCGCGTTTCAACATTTAGGTGGGGCTAAATGTTTCAGTTTAATTGATCTCAATGCTAGTTTCATGCAATGTGCCCTTACGGAACGCTCAAAACAATACACTGCATTTGTCACTCCGTGGCAACTTTATGAATTCAACCGGGTTCCACTTGGATGTTCGATCGGGGGCCAAGCACTTAATCGTGTACTTGATCATATTTTTGAGGACTGCAAGTATAAATTCGTTTTTAATTATTTAGACGATATTTGTATTTACAGTAATTCCTGGGAGGAACATTATACTCATATTGAGATTGTTTTGGGTAAGCTCAGAAGTGCCGGGCTTACTGTGAATCCCGACAAAGTGACGTGGGCCACAACATCTATTAAGTATTTAGGATACATCATTTCTGAGGGTAATTTATTGGTGGACCCGGAGCGGGTTAAACCCATTGTCGACTTTCCCGCGCCCAAGAACATAAAGGGTGTCCAACGTTTTATTGGAATGTGCGCGTACTACGCTAAGTTTATACCTCACTTTTCTGAGATAGCCGCCCCCTTAAATGGGCTTAAGAAGAAGGGTTCAAAGTTTGTTTGGGGTGAAGATCAATCTAAGGCTTTTTTGTTGTTAAAAAAGTCCTTAATATCCCCAGAGGTGCTTAGAATGCCAAATTTTTCTCTCCCCTTTGTGTTGCAAGTGGACGCCTCCTCTGTGGCTCTCGGAGCTGTACTTTCGCAACGCTATCCAGAGGGAGTTTTGCCAGTGGCGTTCGCTAGTAAAACTCTTTCGGAGGCCGAGCGGAGATATAGCGCCTTTGAGAAGGAAGGCCTTGCCTGCGTTTTCGGAGTCGAACGTTTCTCAGATTATCTGGAGCAAAGAGAGTTCGATCTCTATACGGATAACATGGCATTGGCATGGATGTGGTCACATCCTAAGCAACTTGGGAAAATTGGCCGGTGGGTATTACGCCTGTCTCAATTTAAGTTTAACACTCACCACATTTCAGGTAAACATAATGTTGTTGCTGACACATTATCTCGTATGAATGAAGGAGCAGACGCCATTGGTGCGGAGGAGGACGGGAAAACAGCGTTGATTATTCATACTATTCCTGAGTCATTTGTGTCCATCTCGAAACATCAAAAAGAGGACCCCTTTTGTATATCTCTTTTTGAAAAGCGAGAGAGAGGAGAGGATTTGGGCAAGTTTGACATTTTCAAAGGGCTGGTAGTTTCTTTTGACCGTAGTGGCAAAAGAAAGATTTTTGTTCCTGTTAAGTTAAGACCTATGATATTGAGCTATTTCCATGACTCCCTTTATGGAGGGCATCTGGGAATGCTCAAAACTCGAAATAAAATTTCTAAGGAATTTTATTGGCCCAGCATAGTTAAGGACGTACGAGATTGGGTGAACAAATGTGAAGACTGTCTCAGGTCTAAACCTGCCCGCAACACTCGCGTTGGGTTGCATGCTGCTGATATTGCCCAACGCCCATGGGAAAAGGTTTTTGTGGATTTTATAGGACCCATGACTCGTACTTCGAACGGTAACTCTTGCATTTTAGTCGTTGTTGATGGATTTTCTAAGTTTGTGCTGCTGATTCCCCTTAGGAATATGAAGGGCACGACTGCTGCGAGGGCTCTTTCTACTAGAGTTTGGTCTATATTTGGTGCCCCTAGAAAGGTCGTGAGCGATAATGGACCATGCTTCCGGTCTAAATCGTTCAAAGACATGTGTTTTGGATGGGGGGTTAAACACATTACTACGAGTCCTTATAATCCGTCGCCCAATCATGTTGAGAGGTTCAATAGGAATCTGAAAATTGCACTGACCATCTATCACAGTGAGTCGCAAACCCACTGGGACCGGGATCTTGATTTTCTTAACCTTGCGTTTAACTCCGCCGTGCACGAGTCAATTGGAGCTTCACCAGCATCAGTACTGTTGGGAAGGGAACCGAACCACCCCTTGTTGGCAGTCTGGGATGTTGACCCTCTCCTGGACTCACCTAATGACCGTTCATATTCTGATAGGTGCGCTGCCGCCTATCAAAGTTTGAAAAGGTCTCAGAAGAGAATTGCGGAAATCTATAACCGTGGTCGCGTCCCTGTAATGTTTAATGTTGGAGACTTAGTTATGTGTAGGTGCTTCCCGCAGAGCTCCGCCATTGATAAAATATCTGCCAAGCTCTCTCCCAGATGGAGTGGACCCTGGTCAGTTGAATCTTTCTTAACACCCGTGTCGGTCAGATTGAAGAGCCGAACAGACCCGACCGATACGCGAAGAGCTCATGTGAGCCATCTTAAACTAATACCGACGTCTTAGAATGTCATAGTTTAATGGATAATGTTCGTAAGTTATTGTACTTACAGATTTAATTACTCCATTTTGGATTTACTTAGGTAAATGTAGGATGCCAAGAAATTTTTTTATAAGTTTATGGGGACTTGTATTTGATATTTTTGGTATTCCTGTTTTTGGTAAGACTTGGTGTCTTGATATTATTTGACGATTGTTGAGTCATTTAATGAACGGTCAATTAACGTAATTTCATTTTGTTAATTATAGTATTGACCGAAGTTTATTCATACTCTTAATAATAATGTGGAATCATGCCTAATTTTTATAGGTATATGGGGACCTATAATTAATCTTTTGGCATCCCTTATTAATTTGAGTTTTGTTTGATGGCATTGTGCCATGGCTGTGAGCCAAATCGTGTTTAAAATTTAAATTTTGTTTACCATTAATGATATGTTATATATCAGTGGTTTGTAAATATAGTGTTTTGTTATATATATATTGTTGGCCATGTGTATAGTAATTTACAAGTATTGAACCGTAATTGAACTTGTGGATATTATGTGTTTATAAAATGAGTGAATAGTTTATATATTATTATGTCACGAATTTGATGATGTTCCACTTCATGGAATTTGGATCACGAAATCAAATGTTCTTTTGATTTAATTATGACGTAACTTTCTCTATTTTATGTTTTGAGACACTCTATTCTAGATTGAGTGCTGAGAATGGACTTATATAGAATATAGTGAGATTATGGTGATCTAACATTTGAAACTCTCAAACCTTTGAATAGGAACCTTCAAAAGTGTTGAAGGGGGGGACGCTCCTCTGATACATCTATGTAGGATTTCTATAGGATTTTAGGATTTCATGAGGATAAACTTTTGTGACTTTGTAGTCTAGTGAACTTTATTGTGAGAACTTGAGTTTGAACGTAGAAGAAAGAAGAGATTCTTCATGTGTTCATACAGACAATTAGACATGTGGTTATGTGTGACTTAACGCCACTTACATCTCGACAACAGACTTGTTGTATATGATTTTTCGTTGCGCATCCTGTTTTCCTTTCTCTCCTGGTTTCTGGTAAAGTCTACGTAGTGGTACCGACTGCTTCTCTAGATGATGGAATCTAGAGCTGAAAAAGATGGATGATCTCATGCTGTTTGGGAAGATGATGTACAAGAAGACAACCTTGAGCCCTTTGATGTTCCGCCTTGCTGAGGACGGATGCTGCATCTTCTTATTCTCCTGGTCAAGGGGGGGAGATTTGTAACGTTAACTTACAGTTAGTTACAATTGGATCCATCCCGTTATAATGTTGATACGTAACTATCAAGAATTCATACCACCCGCTCTATAATTCCGACCCAAATAGAATCCCTACAATGGTACATTTCTCTGTTGTAGTCCCTGTAGGCTAATACGGAAAGATAATACGACACAGTATATTTCATACAGTACAATCTTCTGTAATAGTACACTCATATTTGTTCAGGAACTTACCTTTGAAATCTTCTATCACTAGCCGCCACCAAAGCTGAACGACACCGCGCAGCCAACGTGAAGAATGGGGCCGAGCTAACGATAGTCTACAATCAACGCGTGGTCATTCTCCGTCTAGTCAGATTGAATCTGAGGAATGACAACATGGAGAACTCTAGAAGACAACAATCCACCCGCCCTCTGACGGATGTCAGATGAACTTCCCCAAACAACACAAACATCCAATGATCGCCGACTTGTTCTAATTTTCCGATGGAACAACCCTACAAAGTGACTACGTGACCGATGACAGCTAGCAACTGCGTGCTAGTAATTACCTCCCCTCTTTCCGTGCAACGAAAATCACTATAAAACAGGCTGACATTGTCTAAAAACTTTGACTATCTAAAATCTACGAACGAGGACGGATCATTGTCGTCTACCTGGACAATGATCGGATAAACATTCATACATCATAAATTGGAACGTAACTATGGCAGTTACTTATAAAGAACTCTATTCATTTTCAACTTATAATATTTTCGGGTTAAAATCTTTATTTTGTGTTTTGCTTAATATTTAACTTTTTGCTTTATTATCTCAGTCGCATAAATGTAACTTGTATGCCACCACTTAGGCGCGGTTGGTTAGTTAGTTAGTTTATTAGTTTAGTTTGAAATCCACCATTGGTAATTTTGTATTGAGTGAATTTAAATGTAAATTGTTAAAATGTGTGGACTTTTGTATTTTGCTATTTCACGCGACTGTAGAATTAAAATTAAGCTTGTTATTTTTTTTATATAATTTAATTTTGTTCTAAATTTCATTCTTTAGTTTTTCTAAGATATAGTTAGTCCCGGGAGATTTTGACTAGCGTCTGGAAGTCAAACTCTCGCGTTATGTTTTATGTAATTGTAAATTTTCGTATTGTAACTTGTAATTGTTTGAGGAGCCCATCAGGCAAAAATATTTAATGTTTGTTTCATTTTTGTGGATATCTTACTCCATTTCACTTTTGGTAGTTTAACTTCGCTTTTGATGTTATAATCTACGTAATTTTGTGTCTCTTAAAGACGTCCTGTAATAAATGTAAACATGGAAGGTTTACATTCTGCGCTTCACGTTATTATTTTCAGCATTATTCAGAATGATATAATGAGACCACTGTACTTTGCTTTATCTACGTTTATACTGAATAAACCATATTATTGTTATATTTTTAATTCTGCTTATATTTTCCCTTATGTCGATTATACCTTCTCCCTTTTATTTAATTGTGGTCGTTAAGTAGAAGGCACGGAGACGGTGTAACATCCTCACCGTGTTGCTTAGGTCGGGCCTAAAGGCGTTGGCACAATGACAAATTTGCAGCATGCAGCGCTACAATCGCACAGCTGCCAAAAGTCACACTTGGCGCTCATCTTGGCTTAACTCTTAGAAACTGTTCGTAATAAAACATAAATAAAGTGGGAGTAGGGTTTTTGGAAAGGACGTAGTCCAGGAACAGAAACAAGTACAAGCCTCCCGAACCCGGAGTTAGTACAGTTCGCCAAAAAGTCACAAGGAACTTGAGAGGTTGCTTAGTTCAGCGGTCGCCACGTTTTCTTTAGATATAATTTAATAAATCAAACTCTGGACAAGAATACATGTTATAGGAATAAATACATTATTTAATGTAAATATAAAAATTATAGATGATACACGGTACCCAACACGATGTAAACTCGCATTGAATACTGTTGAAGATATAAGCACACTGCACTGTGCTGCTATCTAGTGCTAGCATATGTTCACTAACTCTCTTTTATTCTCTCTCTTTATCTGTGAAACAAATTAACGGCGTTGTTCTTTTGTACTTAACCCAATTAATAAGTTTTCACTTTTGAGTTAATTACAAAATATATACATCAAATCAATAAATATAACCTATGGCCACACTTTAGTCTTTATCAACATAAAAATACACAGACTAGTTAAACCAGACCTTTTACACTCGTGGCAATCCCGAACACTACTTTAACAACCATTCGACACGTCCAAATATTATCTGAAGACTGGTCACATTGACACGACAAGAGAGATAGGGGTGGTATTAGACGATGCCTACTCTACCAACAAGTAAATAAATCACGTTAATTCCAAATGCCAATAAAACTGTCCCACCGCTATTCATATCAAGGAAAATTTCAAATGTTATGTCTTTATTAGTGTGATTATATAATTTGAACTTCTCAAATTAAACAACTCTAATTTCATATTGTGACGGTTTTTACTTGATTATTGAACCGAAATTAACATATCTTACTAACATGTTTGGAAAATCAAACTGTGTTTCATCCATCACCTATGTTATGTTTGTATTTAATTATATATTTATTTATCTAGAACGTATACAATACATAATTTTTATAAAAAGCCCTCCTTCCTTCTCTGCACTCAGTTATATATCTAAGATACAATATTTGACAACTACTCTAGTCATATGACTAGTCATGTGATTCAACTACTATAGCCATGTATATAATTTATATATTTAACATTTTATAATATACAACAACCTTCATTCAAGTGATTCAATATTCCGTCACTACTATTGCCACATACATCAACGCACGGTGACTATTTACTTAGGTAATTTGCTGTTTTCTAAGCTACACTAGCTTATTGACTACGTAGTTGCACTCTACTCCGCTAGAGTGTTCTGACTATTGTAGAAAGGTTATTCAGCTCTCTGAACAATAATGTAATCTGTGCTCTGGACTCTCATTATCTGTATTTATAACTTATGTATAGTTTAAATTTGTTTTTTGTATTTAAATGAGAAAAATTAAGTATGTTCGTAATTCATTTATCAATCAAGGATCCGTTTTGCTAACGGAAAAACCATTTGTCTATGTGTTAAAATCCAAGCTCAAAGGAGAAATATGTGATAACTGTTTTCAAAGGTAGACCTTATTTATATATATTATGATTTTCCAATGTATTCTAATATTTTTAATCACAATTTATGGGTGTAAAGACCTAAATAACTTGGTGACCCTTGAGGCCCTTTTATATTAGAGAGCTTGATTAGCACATCTGGTTATTACTTATATTATTATTATTATTATTAGTATTAGCACCGCATCTTACTACCCGTTCGGGTTATAAGCACTTACGCTAATGTGTAATGGTAGGGTGATTGTGAGATGAAATGGAGTACCTACAGTTTAACGTGGAATCCGAACCATGGTGGAGGCCTGGCATTCCACACATTCACAAGTTGTGATTAATACACGTCTTGTCAGAGGTGAAGGAAGGTTTTGGCAATTGGATAAATCTGTGCCGGGACTGAAGATTGAATATTACTCATAACAAATTGTTCGTTTATACAGTAAGTATTATTTACTAAACTAGTGAAAATGTGATGGTCGAAACTTAACAAATCAGAATAGGCTTATAGATGGTTATAAAGAGCTCCTCACATACGCAATCTGAGAGCTGAGTATTTCAACTTGTTTACGGCAGGCGGCAGCTGCTAAAGTGTGCGGCATGCGGCTATGTGCAATATTGTAACCGGGAGTGCCAGAAGCAGTCGTGGGAGGACCACAAGGCGGAGTGCGGAAACCTGAGAAGGGTTGCGCCTCGCGTTGTACCGGACGCCGCCAGGCTCCTTGCTAGGATTATATTCAAACTGAAAGTAAGAACATTTGTTTTGTTTCTTGACATAAATTAGATTAGAAGTGGTATTTTCAACCCCTGAAGTTGTGGGTATGATGTGTGGTGAGTAGTATCTTGCCCCTGTTTCTGTTGTAGCGAGGAGGGGACTTGGAGAGGCGCTACTACACAGAGACAAAGTCCAGGACTTTCAAGGACCTCATGTCCCGTAAGTATCAACAAGGACTCTTGGGCTATATCCGGACTACTCAAGTGTGTACAGACAACAATATGTTGGGATGGAATATTTAACCAACAAGATTCATTTTGGTTCAACCAATAGACAAAGATGAGAATCACTACTCGCTCAGGTTGTACGCATACAAAATAATTACTGTAGGTCTACACCATTGTGTAATGGATGAAGCAGGTTGAATTTTGAGGATGTGTACTAATATTTTATGTAAAGAGATTGGAAAACCATTCGAAACCTTAGCTCATTTGGTAGTGTGTCTGTCTACTCAGCTAAGGGTCCCAGATTTGATTCTCGGCATGGCCGAAAATTTTATCATTGGTGAAATGTGGATCTACCCTTTCACAGTGATGGATTAACGGGCGGGAATTGGATGTTGCGTCTGTCCTAGACTTAAATTAGATTATAAGGCATATGAAGCTACAACAGTTCTAGCCAGCCGGTAGGGGAAAGTATATGGCTTGAATAAAAATCTGACCACAGATTGGAAAAAGTATGGATGGAAATAAAAGAAGGATTGGAAAACCTTTGTGGAAAAACACAGTTAGAAGGCCTACACCTGACAAGAATTAAAACCCCTGTTTCCCCGTGATTGGCAATTCATTCTACTGCAAGGATGACAGCTTAGATCATGTGGCAGATAGTAAAGAATTGAGTGTTACTTTTTGTTTAAACATTCATACTGATATTTCAGTAAAGATTGTAGTTGCTGGAATATTTGTTTGTTCAATTTCAGATTATTCAAATGTAAAGCAAGACAAACTTAAGATGGAGCACTTGACGGCGCTCAGCGTTGTTCTGACGGAGTTCATCGGGGAGAGCAACATGCCCAACTCCGCAGAACTCCTGGCCATGTATGGTCGAGTATGTGTCTTTTCCTCAGAGCCAGGGGTGCAGAATATGTCCTGAACGCGCGAACGAGGTTGGGGAAATTAAAGCAGTCCTGGGGAAATTTGGGGCAGTGGAAAAGTCCAATAATTTTGTTGAACTTTTTATTAAATTCTGGTTCTGAAATGGTAGTTTCATTTGTATGAAAAATAAGGCCGATGCAACGTCAACATTATCAGTATGTGCAACACCCACACTATCAGTATGTGCCATAGTGAGGCAGTGTTGTGTAAGCACAAAGAGTTGCGGTGTCTAGGGGTTAAGATAATGTGTCAGAGGTTGAGATAAGGGACCAAAGGAAAAATCTAATAATTCAACCTGGCTAATGGCGTGATTGAGTGATGAGTCATCAGTCACCTACCCTACCATGGGTGTTTGGTAGCTATGGCGGGTCAGGTGAGGGAAGGTAGGAAAGGGTGAGCGACGTTTTGTTTTAGTTTTAATTCAGTCACCCTTATATTGCGGCCTAAATACACGGCGATGTGTACGGAGTTTATTTAAACTCGTGACATTGTATATTGTAATAATTAGTGTAGCCTTTACATTGTACAATAGATAAATGTTTATAAAAAATTAGATGGTTTTAGTGAAACAAATGTTTATTATATCAACTGTGTTATTGTGAATGGCGTGGCAGACGTGATAAACTCGGATATCACTTATCTAATAAACATCCCAATAAAAACTAGAAGTAAGGATCAAGGTAGTATTGCAAGTTTTGTGAAATGTAAATTATGTGATCAGGAAAAACTCAGTCGTAAATAGCGATAGTATTTCCCCTAGTGTGGTTGATAGTGATAGACCTGGCAGTAGTGGCGAGTCTAGGAAAAAACAAAAAGTCTATGAAAATCAACAATTAAACCAAAGGGCGTCCCGGAATTACACTCCATTGCCTCTTACTATCAAGATGTAATTTAATTGTTGGTACCGGTAAGTCTACTGGATCAATGAACAATAACAATATGTAATGCACACAAGGAGAGGGGAGAAAACTATTTTTTTTATACGGTAGGTACTATAAAAATAGCTATGATTAAAAATATATTTAAATTTGAATTTTCCAAACTATGTATTAGGTAATAATTCTTATTATCTTCAGCCTCTATAAAAATTCAATGTTTTATTTTGAGGTTTATGGTTTTTCGGGGAATTTTTTTATGAAAATGTTATGTTCTGGGGAAATATTGGATCTCTGAACATATTCTGAACCCCTGACCTGAGCTACATGCCCTGTTATTTCATTTGTGGAATTTTGTTATGCTAGGAGATCAAAAGACGTAAAACATTGTTTTGATAGCTATTTTTCATGCATACACATTTAACTGTAAAACTGCTCCATTGGTTTTAAACCTCAACACAAACCTGCCCTTGTTCTGTTTCATCAGCAAAGTTGGACCAAAACTTCTCTTCAGATTGACTAGATGTGATACTACTTTTTTAATCAACTAAAGAACTAGTCCATGTTGGTCTTTTATTTGTGAATATATTTTAAATAAAGATGGGCATAATCTTAATCTTTCTTTCGAATCCTTGGATTTTAAAATTGTAAAATTCTATTTAAAACTATAAACAAATAAATCAAATAACAAAACATCAAACTTAGTAATGTCTAGAAAAATTAGCATCATATATGAAAAAGATTTTTGTTATCATTTTGGCAAGCTTAGTATTTGTTTCTTTGTTTTATTTCTTATGTTATGAAGTGAGATAAAAAGTTTACATTGTTTGAGTAAACTAATTCTGTAGTTACAATCTTTTCTAATTATTTTGATATTTTTTATTTTATTTACATCTAAATTAAATAAAATATCGGGTTTTCCCAATTCCACAATTTCGTCAGTGAGTAAATAAATAGCTTGGAATTGTGATTTGTTGGTCCACGACTTCAGATTTGGGCTGGAGACATTTTATGTTTGCAATATTTGAGGATTGGTATGTCCCAGTATGTAGTGGACAGAGAGGGAGTGTGTTGCTCTAGGTTAAGTTAGTCCTGATGTAGAACCTGCACTAATACAATCCCTCTACTGTTAAGATGTCTGTGAACAGTTTTAACATCCTGGATCCGGAGATGTTGAGTGTCGGGACGGGAATCTATCTGGGGGCCTCGATCATCGACCATTCATGTGACCCCAACGCAGTGGCCGTCTTCCAGGGGACCACCATCTTCATCCGTGCCCTCAGAGACATCCCGGCGCTCGATTGGGACAAGGTAACACTGGGTTATCACAGCAAGACAATGGAGGTAATCTCAGAGCCCTGGTTCAATACCAGGTGACACCTCAATATTAATTTGTGTGTGTATTCACCCTAGTAGAGGTATATACTGTAACAGTTTCTTTCCCCCCTCGTCTGTCACATGAGTGCAGTTAACTGGGGACTACGGATTGTCCGAGTGGAATTACAACACTCCTACTCTTAGAGGTTACTAATCTTTCCCGAGACTTGTTTGATCAAAGTTTTACCTATAACATTAAAATTGCTATTAAAATATATTTAAGTTTAGGGGGTGCAAAGCTTCGAATCTTGATTTGGTTCGAAACAAACATCAACTTGGTTTCAAAATCAAATTCTGGCTTTGAAGCTTGGCCAATAAAAATATTGAAAACAACCAAAATACTCCATTTATGTTCATCCTGAGTCGTTTTGTACATTACAAATTAATATTTATATGGAAAAAATCTAAAATAATTAATAATAATAATATTTTAGCACCGCGTCTTACTACCCATTCAGGTTATCCGCTTAAGTACTAATTACGCTAATGGATTAGGAATTGGGAGGGTTGAATATAGAGGAAGTGAACCCGCATTTGCGTGGAGGAGAGTGGAAACCATTTAGGAAAAACCACCCCAGTTCACCCGACCGAGATTCGAACCTCGATCTCCCCGTCCTTGGCGGTCAAGCTCAACACGACTAGCGCGTTAGCCAACTACGCCACCGAGGCGGGTCTAAAATAAATGAATTGCATGTTTTGATAATAACTTGATTTGTCAAAGCAACACAAAATATTACAAACAATTGTGCAATAAAACATTTTACAAGTAATTATATTACTTAAAGTAATGTCAATAACCAGAATATAATATTTTTCCAATCATTAAAAAACTAAAGAAAATATTCAAACTTTGATTCATTTTCAAGAATATTTCATATAGGGCTATTCGATTAGAGTTAGCTGAAAAAGTGGACTTCGCACTTCCCTGTTAAAGTAACACTTTTTTTTATTAATAATAGGGATGGACAGGTATGACACTTTTTATATCGGGACGGGAAATTATAAAAATGATACTATAGATTAATTCTATATTAAAAATAGATAGTTTTTTTTTACTAATATGGCAATATACTTGTAAAAGCTTTGACAATATTAAATATAATACAAATAATACATCATAACAACATAATATAAATAGGGGTAGGTGAATAGCATTTTTATTGAAACAAATAGCAAAATTTTGAACAAATAATGAATAATACAAATCAAATAATTAATTTAATAAATTATTTTTATTAGTTAATCTCTTTTGAAAATGGTGTTTTATATTTAACTATCTATTGGAAGAGTGCAAAAATAAAAAAATATTCTTTACCCATCTTAAATGTCTTCTAAAATCTTAAATGTTCTCTATTTTAACACCTCTTAAAGGCTATTTAAGTTTGAAACCCCTTAAAGATTATCCAAGTTTTAAACCCCTTGAATATTATTTTGGAATGAAACCCTTGAAACTCCTCCTTGTTTAAAGCCCCTTTAATGTTCTCTAGAATTGTCACCCCTTAAAGGTTCTTTGTTTAACACCCCTGGAATCTCTACTCACTAACAACATAAATAGTTGACCTTGGAAAGCTACTCCTCCTCCTTGTTTCTATGCCCCAATAATATAGCTGTGTCCTTCTCTAAATCTTTCAACCTCGCTCTCTTGCTAAACCTAACAAATAACTGTTGATAGACAAAGCACATTGTCTCACCACATGCAGTAAAATACACCCCCCACCCCACAGTTTGCAACAGAACAAAGAAGAGGACTGTCTCCAATAAAGATTGGGCCAGTAGTACCTGCTGTAACAATAAGTGGGCTTTATTTCCCGCCCAAACATTTGCTGGGAAAGGGTCTTTCCCGCCTGACTCTCTCGGGAATGGGTAAATTCCCGACATTTTCCCGAGGGTTCAGAAACCCGGCCACCCCTAATTAATAATAATATATTCGCGAATTAAATATGAAATCACATAATTTCACAAAATTGACCACTTGACTTTTAAAATTATAAATATGATCTTCTGTGTTTATTTAAATTTGAATTGCAGTGTAACATTCCAGAAACCAAATAACTGTCCCTCAATGTAAGGAATCAATTCCCAAAGAGCATTGCTAAAAGCAGTGTTTGAACGGGCTGTGGCGGCCATACTGTGACCAAAGACAAATGTTTAAAATTCAATAAAAATAAATTTAGCTGTAATTTTCATTTTTCTATTTATATCAACTATACCACTTTAATTTGAGTTGGTTTTGTAATATTTTTCACTGAAAAGAGTATTTTACCAACGTTTTACTCCACAAACTCCAATCATTGTACTTCGAACATATCAGAGTCTTTGACATTATTAACTAGAGGATGTTGGATGTTGTCAGATCTTTATCTCGTACATTGACCTTCTCAACTTCCCCCAAGAGCGTCGTAAGGAGCTCCAGCAGACATACTACTTCCTGTGTGAGTGTCGCCGATGTAACGACGTGGAAGAACTCGCTGAGATGAGTTCGGTGGTGTGCCCCAACCAGGTGTGCAGAGAGCCTGTTCCTGTTCCGACTCAGGTAAGACTCACTCCGCTCATATTATTATTATGTTAACTTTGCCCACTCTTCCGTATTTACAAAGTTTTTTCCTTAAATCGATTTCTCTCGGTTCCGTGGGTTACAGAATTATTTAATTTAAAATTTATTGCTTTTACTGTTTAAATATTTAATTTTTAAAGATAATAGTTTCACCCGGTTATGTACATTATTATATTATTAGTTTGGAGTAAAAGTTTATGGTTTTTATAATTCTAGTGTATAATTTCAACAAACAATAGGTTTCCCCCCGGTTTGTGGGTTATGATTTAAATATATACACGTTTATTTTCTTCTAGTAAATCTTTTATTTTGTTATAAATTGCATTTTTCCTGGTTAATAAGGTGTATTATATGTTATTTCGACTAAATTTTATGTGTTTAAACATTAATGTTCGCCATATTGGATCCCTCATTTTATTATGTTTCAATTTTGACTTCGGCGACCTCGAAAACCCCTGGATACCAAGTTTCGTACAAAATGAATAACACACTCATACTTTAGCCAGCTTTTATGAATTTAGAACCACCATAATAGGTCCGCTATATTTTTTTCAATTCTTACTTTGGATTTGTAAACAGCGACCTTGAAAACCCCCATGTACTGAATTTCATACAAATTGAATAGAGTTTTCGTATTTTGGCCAGTTTTTTTGGATTTGGTCCACTGTGGGACGGCCAGACTGGCGAGCGAGCGACTAAAATATAAAATAGAACACATTGGTTGTAATGAGAGGTGGCCAGACTGGAGCGCGCAGCGCTTGACCGATACAGTCTAGTTTACAGGCGCTAGGCAATACTATTGTATGTTGGTTCATTGAGTGCTAGGAAAACTTCTCATTTTGACATTTTTATTACTATCGATAAAGCTTATCACACTTGCTACTAAGGCCTAATTTAATTGGTAAGATCATAAACCATACCTATATGTATATTTATATGTGTATATATAAAACTGATATGTTAAAATACTTCAATATTATCAAAGTAGGCCTTTACAAATAAGAATCACCATTAGCGTGGAGAGAGGATGAGAAAACCACAACAAAAATCACTTGTTAAAAACCACTCTCAGTTCACTGAGCGAAGATTCGGAGCCTCCTCGTCAACAACTATCTAGAGCTATCTGCTAATCACGTGCTCGCTCGCCATTCTGGCCACCCAGTTGCTTGAACGCTCGCTCGCACGCTTGTCAGTCTGGCCGAACTCTATGCCGTTGTACTACATTTTTTTTAGTACCGCGTCTTACTACCTGTTTGAGTCATACACAGTCAACTAAGACACTTAAGATAGAAATTATTAATGAGACAAGACTAAAAGTGAATGTTTTGTTTATTGAAACACCTATATTTTATTTTTAAACTTGGTCTTGTTATTCCTATGAAAATTTTTATTTTTCCCAAAAAATCCTGGAAAAATTAATATCCCGCCCAGGTTTCGAGAACATTCATCTTCCCGAGGTTCAGGATCCTGCCCAGGCCTAATTTTTGGAGCTTATTAACAACTGAGTTCACATTACATTGAAGACAATAAAATGGCCACTGATTTGAACTCGCCCAGGTATGACCTCCACATTAAATCGTGCCGCTTGCTTTTGATTGGTTACATAGGACAACTTCTGATTCAGCTTTGAGAATATTTCATTTATTCGATTTAAGTTTGATTTGAGTTGAAAAAGTGAACTTGATGCTCTTCTAATAAAATCCACAACATTTCCACCTATTGCTGACAAAACAGTCGGTAATAAAATGTTCAAACCATTCTGGTTCAGACTTACAACCTCGAAAATACTTTGGTAAGATTCTAACAAGGGAACTTTATTGTTTCAGAGCTCACGATTCTAACAGGGGAACTTTAGTGTTTCAGAGCTCACGATTCCAACAGGGGAACTTTAGTGTTTCAGAGCTCACGATTCCAACAGGGGGACTTTAATGTTTCAGAGCTCACGATTCTAACAGGGGAACTTTAGTGTTTCAGAGCTCGCGATTCTAACAGGGGAACTTTAGTGTTTCAGAACTCACGATTCTAACAGGGGAACTTTAGTGTTTCAGAGCTCACGATTCCAACAGGGGGACTTTAATGTTTCAGAGCTCACGATTCTAACAGGGAACTTTAGTGTTTCAGAGCTCACAATTCTAACAGGGGAACTTTAATGTTTCAGAGCTCACGATTCTAACAGGGGAACTTTAGTGTTTCAGAGCTCGCGATTCTAACAGGGGAACTTTAGTGTTTCAGAACTCACGATTCCAACAGGGGAACTTTAGTGTTTCAGAGCTCACGATTCTAACAGGGGAACTTTAGTGTTTCAGAGCTCACAATTCTAACAGGGGAACTTTAATGTTTCAGAGCTCACGATTCTAACAGGGGAACTTTAGTGTTTCAGAGCTCACGATTCCAACAGGGGAACTTTAGTGTTTCAGAACTCACGATTCCAACAGGGGAACTTTAATGTTTCAGAGCTCATGATTCTAACAGGGCAACTTTAGTGTTTCAGAACTCACGATTCCAACAGGGGAACTTTAATGTTTCAGAGCTCACGATTCTAACAGGGGAACTTTAGTGTTTCAGAACTCACGATTCAGGACGTAAGCTATGTAACTACCACCCACCCTTGTGCCTGTTAAAACAAATCAGCTCTCTAAGGAAAACATCTTTCTACTTTTTGTTGTGAATATAAAAAAGGTAGAGCAAAGAGCAAAATGGCTTCAGACAGGGCTCAGAGAATTGTATAATAAAAGTTTTGTAGCCACTCTGTAATGATGATTGACAGCCCCTGGAGGACAGACTGTGCTGCCCGACATGTGGTGCTATCGTCAGTGACGAGATGCACCAGGAGTACCTCGAGGTGGCGGAGTTCACACAAGACCAACTCAACGTCATGAACAACATCGCTTGTATCCTTTCAACTCTCCGCCCAACTAGACTGGAGCCACCACACAAACTCTGGAAGTTCCAGGGATTGAGTGAAGTTAAGAAAAAATAGGTCTCTCAAATTTTGGTGTCACTGATTATTATCAAAGATGCTTCGAATTAAATTTTTGTTGAATCAAAATTCTCATCCTAGCTGCCTCGAACTGGTCTCTTTTGGTCTGATCTCTTTGTTCTATTTTGTTTCCATGAATTCTTTTAAGTTGCTTTAGAAAATGGAAATAATAGTTAACTAGTCACATTTGTGAAAGTGTTAATTGGTAAAATAATGTTCTGCGGTCTGGTTGTTGGGTTTGTCCTAGCACTATTCTCGAATCTGACATATTTTTTTCAAATTCTCAAAAGCTTCATATGAATTTAAAGGAGTTATAAATATGAAAAATACTTGTCTCCCTGTGAACCAACCCTTGCCTGTCAGTGAACCAACCCTTGTCCCCTGTGAACCAACCCTTGTCCCCCTGTGAACCAACCCTTGTCCCCCTGTGAACCAACCCTTGTCTCCCTGTGAACCAACCCTTGCCTGTCAGTGAACCAACCCTTGTCCCCCTGTGAACCAACCCTTGTCCCCTGTGAACCAACCCTTGTCCCCCTGTGAACCAACCCTTGTCTCCCTGTGTAACAACCCTTGCCTGTCAGTGAACCAACCCTTGTCCCCCTGTGAACCAACCCTTGTCTCCCTGTGAACCAACCCTTGTCCCCCTGTGAACCAACCCTTGTCTCCCTGTGAACCAACCCTTGTCCCCCTGTGAACCAACCCTTGTCCCCCTGTGAACCAACCCTTGTCCCCCTGTGAACCAACCCTTGTCTCCCTGTGAACCAACCCTTGTCTCCCTGTGAACCAACCCTTGTCTCCCTGTGAACCAACCCTTGTCTTCCTGTGAACCAACCCTTGTCTCCCTGTGAACCAACCCTTGTCTCCCTGTGTAACAACCCTTGTCTCGCAATCAACCCTTGAGTCCTTAACGTTGCTCTTGCTCAGACCTGGATGTGTGTAAAGTTTGTCTCAAGAAACAGAACGGGATCTTCCACAATCAGGATATGTTGCGGGCTCGAGTCGTTGACTTGGCCTTTGAGAGCAGCATCGAGATGGGACAGTTCCCCCTGGCCAGGGATTACGGAGAGGAACTGGTGTCCTCATACAGGTACTAGACACATCTAACTGGCCTGCAACAATAATAGTCTACTTTATAAACATTAAAACTCTGCTATTTTTTATTATTTTAAATACTTGTATTTTTATCAGCATGATATACAGTCCAACTTGCTATTTCGTCAACTCGGCCGTAGCGTAATTTTTTCAGCAGCCCGGTCAAACTGTCATCCATTAATGTTATAAAAACCTCTGTTTTTAACGTCACTAACACTCGGTTGTAGCGTCAAAAACTTCTTAGATATTTACTTTAAATTATATTTAAATGTACATATATGTAAAAAAAAAACAGAAAAAATTGCCAATTCCTACAGAGGTATATTTTATTGCGCTGGTCTAATAATAGACAATGGCAAAACAAAGCCAGGGAGAGGGTTGCGGGAGTCGTGGTGCTTCAAGGTCAGAATTAAGAGAACCCTCCTTCATTGTCACTGAGCTGGCTGGAACTGTCTCAAAATGAAGAGATGACTAACCCTCCTTCATTGTCACTGAGCTGGCTGGAACTGTCTCAAAATGAAGAGATGACTAACCCTCCTTCATTGTCACTGAGCTGGCTGGAACTGTCTCAAAATGAAGAGAGGACTAACCCTCCTTCATTGTCACTGAGCTGGCTGAAATTGTCTAAGGTCAAAGCCAAGGTGTTTTCATGTTTTATAAGTTCAATGTTAGTTTTGGTAGTCGTTATACGTAGGCCTACATCATGGCAAGTTGTTGTAAAAAAAGAAAAGTTCTGTCTATTCATGAGAAAGTACGTGTCATTAGAGCATGTGAAAGTGGACGGAAAAAAGCTGATGTTTGCCGTGAATCTGGATTAGTGAATTCTACTGTAAATGTCCTTCCTTACAAGCTATTATAAGTGTTCTGTTGGTACCTCTTTTATAACATCACTCCGTCGTAACGTCAACATTTGTTTGGCCCCTTCAATGACGCTATAACCAAGTTCGACTGTAGTAAATACTGCTTTGAGTGTTCTCTACATCTGGGAAATTATAAGTTATTAAATATTTTAAATACATAGCATCAAGTAGCCTGTATAGACCTGGACTGATCTAATGTCAGCTTGGCTCTTTTGGTCTAGTGTGTCAGTGTTAGGGAGGTTGGTGTTTGAATCCCAGCTGGATAGACAGAGGGTGTTTTTTACTATATGGTTTTCCACACTTCCTCCACTCAAATGCGGCTACATTTCTACTGAATTGTATCTTCCTTGTTCCTTACACACTAGCAAGCATGTTTGTCTGGACTGTGACCCGCAACCCATCCCTTGGTATAGTTGAGTTCACTGAACAACCAATACTATGAGGTGTGCGGCCATTGAGGTAATGCACCAGCGTTTGTCTGAAGACAATACCTTCAGTACACTTGAGCTACCAGTGGTATGTATATGGCTCAAAGCCACTATTTTACTAATTACAATCTTATAAGACATAAGGAGGTTTATTTATCACGTTCTGTTGCTACTAAATATAATTGTTGACAAGTTGACAGTACTGAGCAAGACCTCGTGTTGACAGGAAGTACTACGGCCCCACTCACCCTCTCCTGGGACTACTGCACCTGAAGCTGGCTAAGCTGCTGCTATACTTAGAGGAGTCCCAGGAGGCAGTAACCCATGCCCGGTTGGCTCAGAAGGTGCTCAAGGTGACCCACGGAGAGAACCATAGCCTGTACCAAGGAGAACTAGCCGCGGTGATACAACAATGTCATTCACACAAACTATTCCAGCCAAACCCCTAATATACCGTCTGCAGTGTAACTAGTCTTGGAGGATTCTGTAAATAATGTTAATAAAGTGTTTGAAAATTAGCCTTTCATGTTGTCTCTTGGTTCGAATCTGGGTGATATCATCTCTCAATAATGGTGTTTGTGTGCCCCACTTTGGGCTACAATATGTTGTGTATGTGACTATTGTCCGGTGATTTAATATAATTTCCTGAATTTATAAAAGCTGATCAACCATTGTGATGTCCGCCATGCTGCTCCGACACACGCTCTAAAGGCACTTGAGTACAAATTACTACCTATTTTTTAAATAACATATTACACCATTTTATATCAGGATTGCATAGCTACATTTGGATACCGGCAAAATACGTCAACACTAGTTAAGTTTTCAGCACAGAGTGAAGATGGCCGTTTTTCTTCGTCAAGACTTAATCTGTCTGAGCAAAGGAGGATGACGTCATTATGGAAAGTTTTTAGGAACTGACAGTAGCAAAAGTTAGTACCATGAAATAAACACAGCGCGGGTTGGTTAAATATTGAGGATTCTGTAAAAGATGTTAATTTAAATAAAATAACCATGTTGTCTGAATAGGATATACATCTTCTCAAATAAATATTTAATTGTTGGAAAAAAACCGGCCCATATAAAATTATTAATATGTCGGAATAATATCAATTCATGAATTTTTAAACTGTCCTTGTGGGCCATGTGCCTGACAATCTAGAAGCATCTAGTCATTACTACATATAACTTTACATTTATTCAGAATTCAAGTCATTGGATACGGGCAAAATCATCCATTTAGCACACATGTAGTGGGGCTAGTTTTTTTGTCAAGATTGCATTAATTTGTAGAATGAGGAAGTGAACCATTATGAAAGTTTTCTATGACTGACATTAAGCAAAATTGTCCATGATCAATAGTGTGTTGGTTAATAGATGATGTGAAGCAAATTAATCCCAATAAACAATCGAAATGAGAACATTTTTTAGCAAATTGATTATATTAATATAATGTTGTAACCGCACGGCCTAAATTGGAAGGCGAGTTTGTGTAATATTGTATGTTATGAGTTGTGAATGACAAAACCGAGCTGTGCAGGTTGTTTTGATTATTATATAAACAAATAAAGGGAGCAGACCACAAAAATGCTGTCAGCATTCCTTAGCGAGAAACCAGGCCAGGGCCAGCATAAAATGAGAGGGATTCAGTCACCATGGCTGATAAATCAACACCGAAGTCTAGGGTCACTCTGCCGTTTCGGACCATGGGGCCAGAACACCGGGTCATCAGTACTTGTCTTGTGGGCTGCCGCTCGAGCCCAAATTACCGAGGTTCTAGAACCTGTGTAGGGATCAACCTAATAGTCAGACAAGCCATGAGAAATTCCTAGCAACACCTCATTTTATCATGAGCTTCCGAGTATTCTCCAAGTTCTACCATTCTAATAGCTCTACCAACATCACATTTGTAATAGACATAGTAGTACTAGTAAACCTATTTAAAAACCAAGGTTAACATCAATCACCGCCCCTTATCCTCGGCAATAGCACATCCTGACAGATTCTCAGGGGCCATGTTATAGGTAACAGAGGGGGTGGCGACAATGTTGTCATTTTTTGTGACGCTCCCAAACACTTAAAAACTGTCATTTGTAGTTAAGGTCTTAATAATTGTATTAGAGATACTTTTTTGAGATTCTTTTGAATCTCAAAATAGAGAATTGAGTGTCCCATTTCTACTTTTTATGAAAATTTAAATGTACATACATAGTTTAATAAATTCCAGTGTCCTTAGTACATATATTCTTTGATTCCTTACTACATTTAGACACTAATTTGGAAGGAATAAAGTAATAAGTTAAATGTTCCCCTATTTGTGGAGGAAACAGAATGTCATCTCCAGTCTTACTGATTGAGCTGCAGGAAAAACAGTTGTTCAATAAACTCCCAACACAAACCTGAGATAAATGAATGGAAGATTGCATCATTTCAGTGTATCAGTGGTGTAACGATGTCACAATGACTAGAGTTCATTGTTACACAGTTTCTCCCAATACGCACACTGTACTAATGTATCATCCAAATGAAATTCATAAAAACATCTCTTTAAGGAAAACCTTTGTAAAGTGCTCAGGTTTTTCTCCTCTTGGCTCTAGGCCATTTCATATATTTAAGTTGTTAATTTAATTTTATTCCTAAGCACATTTATAGATCATTATTTGTTCATATAATACCTCATATTTATCAATTTCTCCCCCACCCCAAGTTATCCTGATTTCAATTATTGTAGTTTTGTTCAATAGCCTTCATCCTCGACTGTTTCCGGGCCAGGTTAGTAAAATGGCTCCATCTTCCTCTTTTAAGTTCTTCCATTCTTCTCTTTCTCTGCCTCCGTTGCGATCTTTTCCCTACATACTTAATTTCCAACATTCTCATATACATGTAATGTACTAATCTCATTCTACTGTACCCAAACATTTCCAGGATAACTTCAATAGCTTCAGTACCATTTCTATTCAACGCCTAATAATGTTTGTGTATTATCGCGAATAAAATGTTAAACATAGGAAAATTATAGGTGCTCATGCTAATATTATATAGCCTGAGCCATGATCAAAGTTGTAAGCAAAATATATTCTAAAATTCAATTAACTTTATTTTTAGGCTATTAAACGTTTCACTGTGTTATGAATTGTTACATACCAGTTTTTTGTCCAAATCTATTACAAACTACCTGATCTAATTGTTTACTTTACTTTTGAATCGGTATCAAACACAGTATTGAGAAATAGGGAATTTACCGAGTGCTGGCCAATCAACGTCAAGGGGTTAAGCGGTCTATCGAGTGTGGCATGCTGCCAATCTAGTGGGACACTGTTTACTCACCAACAGATCTTAGGAATGACCAATACTTAAGATTTCTATGACTTACTGATTTTCTGATGTTAAATTTTATTTATAAAAAAAAATGGGCTGATCAAGAGTGGAAAGGGAGTGGTGGCTTCCATAAATTGTCACCCTTGAATGAGTCACATCTTCACCTTTTGAGTTATTTGTTATATTTGCAAGAATTTACAGGTAAAGGTGGATAGAAAAACACAAAATGGAATTAATATATTGGTTTTTACAATTAGAACACTACAGTCCACACTTTACACTGCTGGCACTGGACATTGGCTTCCTCTTCAAGAAATATATCGCTACCAGCCAATCTCCCAACCTAAGTTTACATCTCTATCTGAACTCATGGAGAGTGAAACACAACGCAACTTTCTAAAAGAGGAAACCAAATATTACCAAGATTCAAATTAAATAGAAATATTAAAGTTAAAAATATGTTGTGTTTGTGGTGCATCTTTTAGGGCTGTATTGATGCCGTTATCGGGCAATTTACGGCGATTATTATGCCGACTAATTGGGTTTTTCTAAAGTAAATTTAAAGCAAAATTTTCTAGTTATGAGTGTGGTGATCAAAATCACAAAAAAAAAAAAAAAAAAAATCCACACTGCATCTAGGTTGTGGGCTGTGCAAAAACTATATAAAAGATAAAGAAACAAGTTCATACCGTTGACCGATCTAGTTCCAACTTTTGCCGTTATGCAAAGTTTTGTCAAAAATTAAGATTATCTAAGCTTTTTATCTGTTGATTTTTAATTTTTTGTTGTATTATGACTTAACTGTTGTCATTTTCTTAAAAGAACATTTCTCAATAGTTATGAATTAATATATAATCGGGACAAATCGGTGTAAATAATTGTTCATAAACAATTATTTTAAACAAGCGGTATCGGTAATCAGTTTTACTGAATTGGTACACCTTAGTGTCTTTATATGAAAAAGGAATCTCCGAAAATTCTAAAACAAACTGTGCAAGTGTAAACATGTAAGAAGAAAGAAATGAATGTTTGTTCCTGTCTATACCAACTTAACTGTTGGCTTCCTCCATCTTCACTTTAATACTGTCTATAAATTATATGTAAAGGTTCCGATTCAAATTTTGAATCTAAAATTCTAGATTCAAATTAGGTGGGTTTAGCCATGGCCATCTTAGTTACGGGCCGGAACACTGAAGTTTGGCAACACATCCACATGCATTATTGCTTATTTAGATAAGTTTATTTTACTATGACACTAGATGACAATTTTGTGGATGTGATTAGTGATAATCAAAAGTGACATTATTCCAGAATCCTCGGTTTGTATATTTGTGGTTATGTTAGTACAAAATTGTACGCAGTTGTTGCATTCATTTTTTAGTTGGGCATAATACAGATGATAACTATTGGTGGTGATAAGAAAAAAACCTTTATTTGGTCTTAAGAACTTATGTAGGATCCAGATTTAGAGCCATTTGTTAACAAATTGTTTTGGTTCGAGGGCCTAGCAAGTTGGTAGTGGAGATATGACTAATAAAAATCTGGACATCACACACACCTAATATCTTTTAGTTAAAAAGTAGCTGGGCCCATCTTTTTTGTTATACAGATCAACCTTTTGCTTTACTAGGACGAGTTAAGGTACAATTAAATAATAAACAAAACCTTTTCAAAAAATTAACATTTAATACAACAATGATTCACACATGACATCTTATAAATTACATCTTTTCGAAAATGAAAAGACTGTTAACCAGTAACAAAAGAATACATTGAATAAATAACCCGAAGAGAGAAATGACTGAATGTTGACTGCAGTGCAGGAAGTAGATGAGGGCACAAGCCAGTCAAAAGCCGGCCATTTCTCCCTTCGTCGACACATTCCAAGTTCTTGTGTGAACTTGAAACTGCACAAAATACAGTCTTTTAAGAGATCTTGCACAATTACTACCATCCTATCTGACAAGAGGTGAAAACAACATGGGGACAATTTGGGGTCACACCAAAGGCCTTTAAACAAATAATCCAAGATTCAATTAATTTGTTTATGGAAATGTTGAGAACTTGGTTAACGGTATTACGTGACAGGTCGCTCAGAGAATGACCCCAACTGGCCTCACTCAGTCCCTGGGTGCAAGATATCGTCCAATCAATCCTGTCTTGTCAACTAGAGTTAGAGCTCGTCCTTGAAGTCTTCCTCGTCCCCTGTGGGGGGGGGGGCCCTCCGGCTCCCTGGTACAGCTTGGCAAAGATTGGCTGGACTACGTCTTCCAGTTCCTTCTTCTGTGCCTTGTACTCGTCTGTGTCCACGTCCTGGTTCTCTTCTAGCCACTTTATCTTCTCGTCTATCGCCTCCTCCATCTTTGTCTTGTCAGCATCGCTCACCTGCAGAACAAAGGAAGATATAGCTCGACGTGCGCCTGTCTCACTCCCCAGGGTCTACTCTGTCCCAACGTGTAACACACATGTTTACGGGATCATACAGCAACTTCTTAAGAACTAAAGTTAATGGTCGAGATCTTGTTTTTTTAAAATCAGTTTTACTACCTGTTCAGGTTAAACACATGTATGTGAATTACCAAGGTCTACTCTTCAGAATTTCCTGGGAGAAATTTATACTTTATAGCTCATTTGTCATTTTTAGTCATTTCAAAGCATTTGGGTGTAAAAAGTTTAATTTGTATAAATTTAACTAATACTCAAACAAAATTAGTTTTGAACCAAAGTATTTAGTTTGTGAGACTGCAACTAGGTTGAGAGGGTTGCGTTGGGAGGGGGTAGCTGTTACTCCTCAAGCAGGTATTTGTAAATAAACGTTATTTAAAACAATCACGAGTTATTTTTCAAAGGGTTTGCAATGCATCTTACATTTGTAAATTGGGTGATATAGTCGTCCTGCATTTACTTTAAGTTCTTGTCCATATTTTGAAAATTAGAAGTTCTTACCTTAGCCCCCAGCTTCTCCTTGTCTCCCAGCTGGTTCTTGAGAGAATAAGCGTACGACTCAAGCTCGTTACGGGCCTCAACACGCTCCTTCAACTTCTTGTCGTCGTCTGAGAACTTCTCGGCGTCTCGTATCATGCGTTTAATGTCCTCCGGTGTCAAACGATTCTGGTCGTTTGTAATCACAATCTTCTCTCGGTTCCCGGTTCCTTGTCTTCCGCAGACACCTGGAGGATGCCATTAGCGTCAATCTCAAAAGTCACCTCGATTTGGGGTACCCCACGAGGGGCGGGAGGGATGCCGGTGAGATCAAACTTGCCCAAGAGATGGTTGTCCTTTGTCATTGGTCGCTCACCCTCGTAAACCTACAAACAAATAAAAAAATCACTTTTAATGTATTTATCAACTATTATAATTAATGTTAACTAAAATTAAATTTGTCAAGAATCCTGTTTGTCTTTAAACATAAGCATACCAAAAATGATTAACGGCGAGATGAGAAATAAGTAAAAGTATCGGGGTGGGAGGTTTTAAAAATTATACTTAAGAATCATTTTAAATAAAAAATATATCAATTTTTTAACTAATAATATGGTAATATTTGTATCTAAAATATTTAATAGCAAAAATAGGGAGGGGTGTGCAAATAGCATTTTATCTAGCACAAGGTCTCACCTGAATGGTAACTGTGTGTTGGTTGTCGGACGCAGTTGAGAAGATCTGACTCTTCTTGGTGGGGATTACAGTGTTTCTGGGGATCAGTTTGGTCATCACGCCACCCACTGTCTCAATACCCATGGTCAGAGGGTTTACATCTAACAAAACGATAGCATCTGTGTCCTGCTCCCCAGAGAGAACGCCAGCCTGCACCGCTGCGCCGTACGCCACAGCCTCGTCAGGGTTGATACCCCTTGACGGCTCTTTCCCGCCGAAGAACTCCTTCACCAGCTGCTGCACCTTTGGAATACGCGTGCTGCCACCAACTAGAACAATCTCGTCCACATCCTTTTTGTTCATGTCTGCGTCTTCTAGGACCTTCTGGACAGGTTTCATCGTCGAACGGAACAGATCCTGAAACATACCGCTTGATCATTTAACATGAGGAAAAATGAAACATTTAAAAAAGGATTAGAAGGGCAAGGTCTATAGTCAACACAACTGAAAACTGTAAGCTTCAAAGTTAGTGTTCAAGTGAGATATCCTAACTTCATCACCTCTGCTCCAAAAATCAGATTCATACACCCTATATTGCATGACCCAGCCACAGTACCTGGAGAATTCACCAACCTTCCACCTCATTCAACAGCAGGCTCACACAAACAGAACACCCCATGGGAGGCCACTATGACTGCTCCACTATCAGTTACGGTGCAACTACTGCATTGCTGGATGAGAATTTTGCATGTCTTTAGTTAAACTAATAATAGCTTTAAAACAAATCATTTTTCTAAAAAAACTTGGGACGTTTTAGCCCTAATATATTTATATTTAGTTCAAATGCTATTTAATAGATACATTTTATCTAACTTTAATAAAACATTACAATTTAGCCTATTTATGTTATAATACACAATAAGACATTAACTTGTTAAAAAAAATTATGTAGCCCTACTAAAAATATTCACTTGGGGATGTAAATAGACAATTATATTGTATAAAACAATAAAGATATATTATGTTAAATTATATACTAAGAAAATATTTATACAAGCCTGTGACATGCAACGACATTATCCTACATTTGATTTGCAATCAAACTTTAAAAAATATTCACTCCAGGGCAGGTTATGTTTAAAACTTATTTAAAAAAAAACTCATTAGGATGAATTATATCAAAATCAAAGTTAAAATAAACATTGTAACATATTACACTGGGTAGTTTTCTTATCAGAAGATCTTGAGAAAAATCTCCACATTTCACTTATTGTTTCAGACATTTTGTAGGCCTAGCCAAAACTATTAAGAAACATAGTTTAGCAGCAAAGAATTAAACTGTTTGTTTTGACTAAAGTTTCAAAGTCAAATGTTGCCAACATGAGGTCATCGAATTTTCCATCAAGTTTTTGGGTTAATATTAATAAATTATTCCATATATGATCTAAAAAAGTATAATTTAAAATCAAAACATTTAATCAGTAAAGGGTAAATATATTTACTTTTATTTTCTCTCAAAATTAATTTTTTCGACTTTCTATCAAGTTTTTAATTTTATCTCTCAGCGCATCTGTCCTAACATTTTCTGTTGAGTTGAGCAAATACACGGAAGTTCCTTACTTTACATTTTAGAATATTTTAAAAAATTATGCAAAATTCAAAGCAAATATATGATTTTGAAATTTAATATTGGTTAAAAACCAGATATTTTAAATCTTTCACGTGAATTTAGATCATGTGGCGGTGAAGATAGTTAAAACGTATTTAATTTGTGAACCGGGCAGGTCGTGTGGCAATGAATAATCAATTATCAAACTTGTTTACATCATTAAAAGTGGTCACTAATCTCAGTTGAAATATTGTGTAATAGTAATTATGTCACTGTCACAATCAACTGGTAGTATTATAAGTGTCCTTTTGTGTCAATACATAGCTATTAAAAAATATCTAATCAATATTTAACCTATAAATCGATAGGGCCCATCTTTCTTAAGGTAAACAAATGAAAATAATTTGGATTAGAAGCTTGCACCTCATACATATTAATAATAATTATTTTTTAATTTATTTAAAGTTTTGTTTTAAAGTGTGAATTGTGTGTGGTTAAAATTGAAAATACTTATTTTTTTGGCTGAAACTTTGAATTTTTCGAAGTAAGGTTTGTTTGTCAAAGTCGAAGCTAATTGATATTCGCTTCGATTTCGAAATTCCCGAAGCTTCGCACACCACTAATATATTCACTAAAAATGAGGATTTAAAAAATTTAAATTTGGATTAGATATTTGAAATATTCTTATTCGAGAAATATAGCATTCAACCGAACTCTAAAATAAACGTTAAAGTTATTGTTTTGAGTAATATTACTTATTCTATGGAATTTGGAACTCAAAAGTTCAGTGCAGCACTAAGCACTCCCCATTTATTAAGCCTGAAAAATATAAAATTATCCCTTCAATAAAGACACGGGCCCAAGGGTTGATTGACTCACCATATTGAGTTCTTCAAACTTGGCCCGGGTGAGTGTTTCAGAGAAATCCTCGCCCTCGAAGAAGCTCTCAATCTCTATGCGGACCTGGTGACTGGCCGAGAGCGCCCTCTTGGCCTTCTCCACCTCACGACGCAGTTTCTGGACAGCTCGGTTGTCCTTGCGAATGTCCTTGCCCTTTTTCTTCTTGTACAGTTTGATGAAGTGGTCCATGACTCGCTGGTCAAAGTCCTCACCCCCAAGATGTGTGTCTCCATTGGTCGACACCACCTGGACACACAGAGGAGACAAGTCACACAAGGTAGCCTACATCACCAAACTTTACAGCAGTTGCTTCCTGTTTAGAACAATGAGTGGATAAAACAAATACTTATAAACTGTTCTTTAGAATTGTTACAGAGCAAGTTCCGACATTTATATTCTAAGGCTCCCAAAGATGTTTCTCGCATAAGAAAGTGCACTCACCTCAAAGACACCGTTGTCAATGGTGAGCAGAGACACGATCGAAGGTCCCACCTCCAAGGTCAAACACAAGTACATTCTTCTCACCATCTTTCTTGTCCAGACCGTAAGCAATGGCTGCCGCAGTTGGTTCGTTGATGATCCTCATGACTATCAAGCCAGAGATGGTACCAGCATCCTTGGTGGCTTGGCGCTGGGCGTCGTTGAAGTAGGCGGGCACAGTCACCACGGCATGTGTCACCTGCAGAATGAGACCAGAGCTGTATTACTTGAGCCACAGGTTGAACGAGATGGGATACAACCGACTCTCGGCAGAACCACACAAACACGAACCTTCTTGCCAAGGTAGGCCTCTGCAGTCTCCTTCATCTTGCCGAGCACCATAGCGGATATCTCCTCCGGTGCAAACGTCTTCTCCCCCTGTGCTGTCGTTACCACGATGTGCGGCTTGCTGTTCTTCTCTATCACTTTGAACGGGAAGAACTTAATGTCATGCTGCACAGCTGCGTCTGACCACTCCCTGCCGATCAGGCGCTTGGCATCAAACACGGTGTTCTCGGGGTTTGTCGTCAACTGGTTCTTTGCCGCATCGCCGATCAGTCTTTCACCGTCAGGAGTAAACGCCACATACGATGGCGTGATACGGTTCCCTTGATCGTTGGCAATGATCTCCACTCTGCCGTTCTTGTACACGCCAACACTAAACATTGGATGAACATTTCGTCAAAATAATTGTCCAATTCAAATTAAAACTTTATTGTAAAATTAGAAATTATATTCCTTCTCTACACTGGTTTCAGTATTTTAATAGTTTTTAAGAGCCCTTTCACACTCTTGGGGTAAACCAAGTACTCGAGAACCCAACCTAGCTTTAAGTTTAAAAGAAATCTCAGGTTTGACACTTCAGCTCAACTAGATGTGTGTGTTGGTGAACCTAGGGGCTTGCCCTTCCACAAAGAATTTACAGCCTGGGGACAGGCTGTTGTGTTTATCAGTTGGATCAGACTTAAACCTTTAATTATTAAAAACTTTAGACATTTCTATCTTTTGCAACTTCATTGGAATGAAATAAAACAGGAACTAGACAAAAAGAATAGAGTTACTTGAGCTAGATATTTAATTATAATATTTATTATTTGTTGACAATCAAAGCTGGACGATTTTAATAGTTTAGAAGATGAAGATTTGTTAGCGAATGCTATTCACAGTTAGGTCTAATATGTCAGCCTAGCAAGTGCTCAATTTAACTAATTGATAAGGTCCGTAACAATACATGGGATAATTCATGGAAGTCATAATATTCTTGAAGAGTTCACAAATTAATAAATATATTAATGGGTGAAGTACTTGGGGTGATGGGGGAAGGTCATTGTATTGATTCGTTTGGTTTATAAAATGAGTCGAACATATATAAACAACAGAGGTCTAGTAAGGGAGTGAATCAAAAACAATTACTTTTAAACTTTCATAAAAGTAACGTGGAATCCGAACAACAGTGGAGGCCTGCATTCCACACATTCACAAGTTGTGAATAATACACGTCTTGTCAGGGATGAAGGAAAGGTTTGACACTTGAGTAATTAATATTGAGATAAGGGCTGTATCCGAATAATCTACTTCACGCACCGTCGACCCTTGATGTTCTCTCGATAGTTGCTGTGGCAATCACTTGATCAAGTGTAGAATCGTCCAAATAGTCACAAAGTGTGCCAATGCACCCCTCACAAGCCCTTGAGACTAAGGGTGATGGCAAGTTACCCTTGACACGCCGTCGATGCGGAGTTTAACTGGCAACTGTTTAATTTTTCATCCGCTAGAATAATGTGATCTGTGATAGAGTATTTTAACTATACCGGTACTACTTTTACTGTAGTGATTTGTAGTGTTGGAAATGTCTGGTGAAAAGAAGCGGGAATGTATATTAAAACGTTTTATTCATTCCCTGCTGATAGATGGTGTTTAAAATAGCTTCTAAGATCACTGGTAGGAAGCAGCACTGCGGACTCAACGGTGTGTAAATGGTAGTTAGCTGTTCGAAAAGTCTGTTGCAATCATCGATTTAAAGTGTGTGTAAAGTGTAAATTTAGCAAGTCTGCATCAAGTCAAGTGTACATGACTATTCAGATACAGCCATGGTATTTAGTAAGAGAAACAGTAAAATAATGATAAAGATGAATTCATTGATATAAGATATAAATGATTGTTCCCCGTTTGGTATTTTTAATCCATATTATTTTCCAACATATATCTCATCAACTTCTGTTTTAAAACTTCCTGGATTTTACTCCATTTCTTTGGGTATTTAACTAAATTTTAAACACTGCATCTTTGAAAAATACCTAGTGTTTGTATCAACTATGTGCTGTAAAAAATTACAATTCTCCTCTGGTATCTCCCTTTTTTTCTTCACCAAATTTTAAATTACTTATTAAATCGTTTGTAAGATGTATATATCATTACATTGAAATACAGTTAGATTATTTTAAATAGGCTAACAGCTGTCATTGACACTGTGCTAACATATTTACCGTTAAGTTTGCAAATCTAACGGGATTAGTTAAGAGACCGACCAAATGAATTCAGTCCCATTCTTTAAATGTATTATGAATGACGTAGCACTAACCATGAATACGTGGTTCCCAAATCAATTCCTATGACAGTCCCTATTTCCTTGTTCTTCTCATCTTTGGCAGCCAAACTCGCCTCAAAAAGGCAAAGTAAGCCCACTCCAAACAGTAACGAAGCCTCATGATGACCATTAATGTCCAATTCTGAAATTAAAATTTTACAACACAATGACAATTTTGAGTAAGAATGACGTATTTCTGGAAGTTTACAGAACCGGTAAAACAATCATTAAAATAGTAAATATTGTAATTTCGTAATTAAAAACGAAATAGGCTACTTTAAAATATAAATATATCTTATAACTTACTTTATGGAAAAACTGTTCGATAAAGGTTTATATGAGGATATTCTCGATTTTAAAAACCTCGCACTTTACTAGCTGTAACAGAAAATATTAGACAACGATAGAGAAATGGTACTGACAATCCGTCAATGGTTTGCAGCAAATATGAACCCTAGCTTTACTTCGTGTATGAAGACTATTGGTCTATTCGTAGAGCAAACACGGATGAATTGGTTTCTGATTGGTTAAAGCAGCACTAGTTGGCTCGCCACTATTGGCCCACGTCCTGCTTCGAGAATGTTACAGAACACCGTAGCGTTTTCATCTGTATTTCATCAGATCGATATCGATTTACATTTCGATTCTTAAATTATAATAACTATTTAACTGAAATTGGTAATCACTCTAATAGTCAAATATAATATAATTATATGACATAGTGAAATATTAATATTTTCTAAATTATGGAAGTATAATGATATATTTATATATATATAGGTGCATTCCAACTAGTTGAGTTTTTGGACACTACATTGGTAATACCAGAGGCTGCTAGCTGACGTTCGGGAAAGAAAAAAAAGTTACGAAATTAACTCTTTCCGGTTAGAAGTTCTTCGGTAGATACGTGTGTGTGTTAAATTGACTCTGTGTTTAGATTTAAATTGAACTATAAAATGTATACATCTCAAATAAATACTGAGAATTGGTATGTAGGTCTCATCTTAAATAAAATATAAGTTTTGAACGAAAAAATTAATTTAAATCAAGTTTTCTCTATGTCTTTGTAGAAGTTAATACCCCACGTGGTAACCATTATAATTAAGGAGATTTCGCTAACATTCACGATGTCGTTGAAAGGCAAAAAGGAAACTCTCACAACTGGTCATTATGCTAGGGAATTAAAACTAGAAGATATTCTTAAACTAAAATCCCAAGATTCGAAACTCGTAAGCAAACATGTAGCAGATAAATTAGAGTTGGAAGCCAGAAAGAATTGGGATCTCTTTTACAAAAGGAACGAAGACAGATTCTTTAAAGATCGTCATTGGACGAGACGTGAGTTCGAGGAGCTAGTCCAGGATGGATGTAACGGGAAACGGATGTTGGAAGTTGGGTGTGGGGCCGGGAATCTGATTTATCCGTTACTGGAGGAAGGATGTGAAATGTTCATGTATGCTTGTGACTTGTCTCCTAGAGCTATCGACCTGTCAAAGCTCATGTCTTGTACTCTGAGAAGAACATCAAAGCATTTCAAACGGACATTACGACAGACGAGGTGTTGAAGGAAATATCAGAGGAGTCCTTGGATATTGTAACGCTGATATTCGTGCTGTCTTCTATCCATCCTTGCAAGTTTCACCAGGTGCTGAGGGTCCTCTACAGGATCCTTAAGCCAAGAGGGGTCATACTGTTCAGAGACTACGGCCTTTATGACATGGCGCAGCTGCGCTTCAAACCGGGACACAAGATAGCTGATAACTTGTACATGCGCCAAGATGGGACCAGGTAGGTGTGTATTATCCGATGACTAAGCCCCCCACCATTATTTTGGGCAGCAGTTTTATGCCAACTTCATGTTGGATCACATTTCCTTTCAGGAGCTACTATTTCTCTGAAGAATATCTGGCTGAACTGTTGGTTGGAGCAGGTTTTGAGATAGTTAGCAACACGTACATCCAACGCCGGACGGTGAACAAGAAAGATGGCATTGACGTCCCCAGGATATTCATCCAAGCCAAAGCAAAGAAACCAGTGGTTCCAACGACCTAATGAGACGGTGCGTGGCAGCCGGTGTAGTCCTTGCTTTGCGACACAACAGGTAATTGGTCGGAATCGAGCTGGAGGAAAGGCCGGTGTTTGTGAATAAAAATGAAACTCCTATTTTTATCTGTATTCACACAAGATGTCTTAGAGTGTGTGTGTGTGTGTATATATATATATATATATATAAAAAACTAACTCAAAATGGCCGCATGTGGTCTTGACGCTACTCTTACTGTCGGACCAGAGTGATGATTGGGAGATCAAGGTTTGAATCCGGATTGGGTGTGTACATAGGGTGGTTTGTTCCCCAGATGGTTTCCCACTCTTCACGCAAATGTGAGTACACGTCCTCTAAATATCTTTCAAATCCCTAAAACCACTAGTGTAGTTGGTGCATGAACGGGTGGGAAAAAAACTCGGTCAAAATCAAATTTTAGATGGATTAAAACACTTAGGGAATAATTTGGTAATTTCCATCCAAAGATTAAAATTAATTACACCGCAAGGTAAGGTTGCTTTTTAAAAATTATTTTCTCGAAAGAGAGTACAATAGGGCCCCCTTAATTTTTAATTAAAGAAAGAACTGGTTTGTTAATCACGATGCCTCCACCATCACCTTCATCTCATCCCAGACAATGTGCTCTCTTATCATCGGTGATCGTCGCAACGAGAAGAATGAGGAACATCAAGTACACTGTATTGTATTAATCTTTCACAACCTTAGTTTACTTGGATGACAGCTCGAAATGTTACTAGAAATAGTCCCCAATATATCCCTACGCCAACAGCTGACATCTATCACTTTGGATAACTGTAATGAAAACAGATGGTTTAGTATGAATATGATTGTTAATCACAGTCATTTAGGCCAATATTATTTATATTTTCTCTTTTCCAAGTAAATACGATGCCTGCATTAAAAATTATTAATGTATGCACTATATTACACATGATCAATAATGGTCCAAAACTAAGAATAAGTACTTTTAATTATGTTTAAAATAATGTTTCAGATTGGGTAAAAAGAAATGATAAAAGTAATGAAAAAATATGAGAACTCAAGTTTACATTATTTTAAATATAAAATATAACAGGCAATTAAAAAAACATAACATTTATAACAGTGATCTTTTACAAGTGTTGGCAACCTAAAACCTAAACATATCATTTTTGAACTGTCATCCAGGTAAAGACCCATCATGAACCGATAACACAGTAAATGTTATTACTTTATTTAATGTCGGTAATGTCTTATTGTGAGTAATTTATCAATTAAACTTTACCGTATTTATGGTTTTTCCTAAATGGTTTTCCACTCTCCACGCAAATGCGGGTTCACTTCCCCTATATTCAACCTTCCCAATTCCTAACACACTAGCGTAAATAGTACTTAGGCGTATAACCCGAACGGGTAGTAAGACGCGGTGCTAAATTATTATTTACCGTATTTAGGTGTGTTACATGAATATCACGTTATATAAAATAGTTGGGTGGATCTAGGAACGTACTACCGGCGGATATGGGGGTGGATCTAGGAGCGTACTACCCGCGGATATGGGGGTGGATCTAGGAGCGTACTACCCGCGGATATGGGGGTGGATCTAGGAGCGTACTACCCGCGGACATGGGGGCCCCACTGTACAAGCGTTCTCTAGCCTAGTTTGACATGTTATTTTATCAAATGACTGTCGGTTTCCATGAATGAGGCTGTGATTGCGTCATACGGTGATGAGAGATTGTGACATGATCTTGTGATTGTACACTATTAGCTCTAACTGAGTATGGAACATTCACACAATATATCACACTCGCTTTAGATTGGATTGCCAGTGACAGGTCAGGGTTTGAATCTGGTTCAGGTGTACTGAGGGCTGTTTTCCAATCTCCCTCAACACAAATGCTGCTCTATTTCCTCATTTATACTACATTAGCACAACCCGCCTCGGTGGCGTAGTTGGCTAACGCGCTAGTCGTGTTGAGCTCGATCACTGAGGACGGGGAGATCGAGGTTCGAATCTCGGTCGGGTGAATTGAGGGTGGTTTTTCCTAAATGGTTTTCCACTCCTCCCATGCAAATACGGGCACACTTCCTCTAAATTCAACCTTCCCAATTCCTAATCCATTAGAGTTATTAGTACTTAAGCGTATAACCCGAACGGGTAGTAAGACGCGGGTCTAATTATTATTATTATTACATTAGCACAATTTAAAGTATGCATTTAACCATAAAAAAGTAGTGAAACCTAAAATAAGAGTGCGAAGCTTTGAAATTTCAACTTTGTTTCAGGTAAAATTCTTTTTTTTATTTGACAATTATGAAGCTTCGCGACTAAAAATATTGGCAGTTTATGTTCACTATTGTTGAAATAGTCCACTGTAAATTAATGGTAAGTTGCGATAATTTGATTTATCAGATTAGAATTAAATGTTTTTAAAAAAAGCTGCAATAATACATTTTCTATTGATCTTTGTGCATAAACTTTGAAAACAAAGTCCAATATAATATTTTTTCAGGCATAAATTATTATTATTTAGCACCGCGTCTTACTACCCGTTCTGATTATATGCTTAAGTACTAATTACGCTACTAGATTAGGAGTTGAGAATGTTGAATTTAGAGGAAGTGATCCCTCATTTGCGTGGAAGGAGAGTGGAAAACCATTTAGGGAAAACCATCCCCAGTTCACCCGACCGAGATTCGAACCTCAATCTTCCTGTCCTTGGCAGTCAAGCTCAATACGACTAGCACGTTAGCAAACTACGCCACCAAGGCAGGTTTCAGGCATAAAACATTAACGAATATTCAAACTTTGATTGAGCTTTGATGATAATATTTTGATGACTTGGCACACTTACCGACTAAACTAAATATGTTCAAACCGAAACGAAACCCCAGAGGGGTTAGCTATCACAAAATGAATGTATTATAATTTGAATAGAATCCTCAAGGTATTAAACTCAGTCAGATAACTTTTTGTTTCAGTGTGTTGGTGAGTTGTGTAGCCACATCTCGAGGAATGATGGACTGCATAATATAATGTAAGTTGGACCCTACCTCTCTTTAAACTTTTGGGGGGAGGGGGGGCGAACTCTTGTGTATCGTGATGATCTTATAGTTCAGTTGATGGATGATGAAATATATTGAGTAAAATGTCTTTCGCTCCTATCTGAGTGCACAAGAGTTAAGTTGGTAACAAAACAGTGGCCGATGTTATCAGAATAGTGAAGTTTTATATGGGATGAACACAATAGCCTACATTAAATGTGCTAATTTTTAGAACAAAATATTTTTATCTTATATATCTTTAAAAAAATACCTCACCAAAGTCTCGCAGGATACCTGTAATAATCTGCTGCATAAAGGGAATATATCTTGCTTGTTATACGTGTCACACCTCAAACTATATTCCATTATTGTATCTACAGACACAACTAGCCCATCTCACTTTTTTTGTAGCAAGCCCGACTCTAGCAAATGAAACAGTGATAACAAACTGCTGCACTCATGTGTAAAATTTAGAAGGATATCACAAAATATTAAAGCCCAAACTGCCCAAAGGATTATGGGACATAATTCAAAGGACATTAATCAATATTTACATTTTTGTAACTTTAGTGAGTTTTGTTTTAATTGCATAAATATTAAAAAAATTAAACTTGATAGATCTTGGTACTATTAGGTTTGCTGTCTTGAGTGTGTACAATAATAATAATAATAATAATAATATGATAGGTCTTAGATGGGTGAAGACCCCAATTTGTGGGAAGTAAAATCTGTAAATAATATTCCTATTTCAGCTAAAATGCTTTAAAAACCTACTCAAATTTAAGAGAGAAAGCACTATGGTTTCTAAATTTTAAATATTTGGCCTTGGCCACCATATGACTTGTAAAAGACGGAAATTTATTTCGCTCAAGGTGACCTGGTGGTCTAGGGGTAAGGTGTCAGACTTCTGTGCTGAGGGTCCGGAGTTCAATCCTCGGTCCCGGCACAGATTTATCTGATTGCCAAACCCTTCCTTCACCTCTGACAAGACGTGTATTAATCACGACTTGTGAATGTGAGGAATGCCAGGCCTCCACCGTGGTTCGGATTCCACGTTAAACTGTAGGTCCTTCATTTCATATCACAATCACCCTACCATTACACATTAGCGTAAGTACGTATAACCCGAACGGGTAGTAAGACGCGGTGCTAATAATAATAATAATAATAATATTTCGCTCAACCAAAGATTATTGGTAAAAAAAAAGTATGTTTGTGTGTGTGTGTGTATATATATATATATATATACACACAATTTTTTTACCAATAGTCTTTGGTTGAGCGAAATAAATTTTCTAGGATGAGAACTTTGATTGGTCACAGGACTATAAGAACATAATTGTATTAAGAGAGTTTCTAGCTAATCTTTGTGGTAATTATTTCATGCCAAAAAGGGCAAAGGAAGATTGTCTGTTTCTTAGTAAAAAATATGAATGGTTTTTATATGGCTAGTTCCCATCTAAATCAAATTGACAATTATTGGTATTGGCCTACAAGAGTCGGCTTGTGTAAATACATTAAACCTTAGATTACAATTGTCATTGTCTAGTGCTTGTAATGATATTGATACGTAAATCTGATGTAATAACAGGTACAACCTTTCCTACAGGATCCGAGTTTCCTCTTTAATTGGTTAATTTGGTTAGTTTCATTTTTCATTACATTAAAATCACCAAACTACTAAATAAAAATAATCGAGGTTTTAAAAAACTTTAATCAAACATTGGTATATTTAAATGTTTTTGTTAATGGCTAGAAATATCTGGTTATTTGTAAAATAATAAATAAATAAATTAAAATATTTGTTTTTGACCCATTTTTAAGTCTGTGCACAGTTCTGATGCTCCATACAAATCACTCTACTATTAGTACATAAATCTGGTTTCTACTTCCAAATAACGTAACATCACAACATCTAATTGTTGACTGACAGAGGCTCACTTTCCGAGGAGGGAAGTGGGCATGAATTCTTCAGAAACTAGATATAAATGTTATAAATACTTTTACTGTGCTAGAAGTTTGTAAAAAGAATCATGGTCAAAAGCAACGAATTTTCACAAACTATAAAGTTTACTGTTGAACAAAATTTATTTCCTCTTGAAAGTCGGGGAGTGTCAAAACAGTTAAGTGTCCATGGGTGTTTTTTTTAATTTGAAGCAAACTCACATATTGTAACATGCTTGAAAAATTATCTTGTGGTTGTTTATATAATGTGTGCACTAGAATCAGTTGGGAAATGTTATACTATCACAACTTACAATTCATAACCTCACATTCCTTGGTGTGAATATTGATTAGTAACGCGCAAGCTTACTGTTTGTTCTTCTCTTTCCAGCAACGTTGGGCGCGTCTGAACCAAAATCTGGTGAAGTACAGGTAACCAACATAATACTGTTTGTATGCATTATTTAAAAAATGACACATGGGGCCCTCAATAGTGCTTCTGGGGTGGATTCCTTTAGAAGTAATGTTTTAAGTGCTAGTTGAGACTTAAACATGTATCATTTTATTTAAAAGCCAATTTAAAAAAATCTGTCCAAGCCTTGGTGTCACTGACAAATGATATCTTGTTTGTCTCTTAAGTAAAAAAAAACTTAGTAAATTAATTATATAAGTACAATTTTGTTGTTTTTGGGGATTCTTACAGATCTCAAATCTCTAGAGGTATTTCGCTTCTACCTATGATTGTGTTTAGAAATAATAATTTTGCTTCGGTTGAGCCTAGGGTTCTGTGATTAAGTTAAACTAATTCCTTACAATGATCTGTGTACATGATGACTTTATAGTTCAGTTGATGAACCATGAAAATATTGCAAAATGTCTTTCGCTCCTATCTGAGTACACGTGACATTGTTTGATATTGACCGACTGGTTTTAGGAGGGGGGAGTTTCAAAGTTGAACTTTTCTTCGTTCCAGGTGTTGGGTTGCAGATGACCGCTGATAAGATATTCGATATTTCTCTCAACCTCAGTGATTGGCTACAAACAGGTACAAACATTCTTATTTAACAAGATGTCAAATAGTTAGACCATTAGTTCTCAACTCCCCCAGGGTAAATGTTCTGGTAATCAAAATGTTGTGTTTTATTGTGAATATTATTAGTATTGTTTGCAGTTTCTCCAACAAGAGGTCGGGGTTGTGCATTAGCCAACTTGGGAGTTGGGATGGGGTTATTTTACCACCTGTAAAAAGACAAACCAGTTGGGAGGCGCTGATTAATCAACAGTTATTTGTTAGGTTCAGCAAGTGGAGGAGGACAGAGAATGCAAGTGTCTTGCAGGATGTAGAAATGAAAGGAAGTAGCTTGCCAAGGTCAACTATTTATGAGCATCAGGTTGTCTGTTAGTGAGTAGAGATTACAAGGGTGTCAAACTTAAGAGGACATTCAAGGGGTATTAAACATAAATAACATTTAAGGGGTTTTAATAAACTAAAGTAACTTTTCAGAGGTTTCAAACCGAGATAATATTTTGCAGTTTCATACTTAGAGCACGTTGAAGATGTGCCAAACATTGTTTTATAGTATTTCTTGTGCTCTGCAAATAATTTAATATAAAACACCATTTTCAAAAGAAATTAACTAAAAAAATAATTTCCATCCAAGATGTACTAAAATGAACTATTTAAATGTATTATTTGATTTGATAGTAAAAATGCTATTCACACACCTCTATTTTATTACCTAAAGCTAATTTTTTTAGCGCAACATCTTATTACTTTCGATTATACGCCTGTGTTTTAATTACTCTAGTGTGTTAGGAATAAGAAAGATTGGATTTAGAAGATGTGTACCCACATTTGTGTAGAACGTGGGAAACTTAAGAAAAAACCGCCCTCAATACACTGATCAGGATTGAACTACAATCTCCCCTTCATCGACAGTCTATTTTATTCGAGAGTTATACCACAGATTATGCAGCCAACAAGCGGCTTTTAATAATGTTATAACTTTTACAAGTCTTACCATATTAGTTTAGAAATCTTCATATTTTTTTATCTAAAATCATACTAAAAGTGTAATTTTAAAATTCTCCATCCCTAATCCCAATATATTGCCTCATTGTCCAGTTATGAAATTAAAAAGTAATTCCTGTCCATCCCTAATAAAACAATCACTACTAAAACATGTGGCAACTAATATTTAAAATATTGCCAGGTGAAATGAGCACTAGCTGTGTTAATATTGACCAAAGTTTGTACATGATGACTTTATAGTTCAGTTGATGAACCATGAAAATATTGCAAAATGTCTTTCGCTCCTATCTGAGTACATAAACTCTTTGTATAAAGTTGACACTTGAGAACTGTTTAGAATTGGTTTATATAGTTTTGTTTTAAATTGTTTTAGGGAAGTTGGGAGACTCCACCAGACTGGACAGATGCTACGAGTTGGTTGACTTCCTTAGAAGGTTGAAATATTGTAAATAGTTTGTGTTAAATAAATGTTATAATAATCAATCAAAATATTATACAAAAATAAAATTGAATAGAAACTGTTTTTCTGCTATTCTTCACCTTCATTGGTACCTACTTGTGGCTGAACAGTCCAAGGTGTCATTCTCATCTTAGACTGACCTGCAGATGATGAGGAGATTGGATCTATTGAGGATTTTTTTCTGTGGTTGTGCAAATAATTTACTGAATCAAATATCAAAATTTCAAACATTGTCGATTTCCCTTAAATTTGTTTAATTAATGAATTCCTATTGAGAATGGGGTTTTATAAGTATTGGCAGAATGCAAAAAAATAAAAATATTAAGCTGGTATTATAAAAGACATCCCTCTTTTAAAAAAAATTAGGTTTGAAACCCCTTGTAATCTCTTTTCTGACTGGCTAGTGAAATATGGTTTAGCTATTCCTATATCCTCTAAATGTTTCACTTGTAGAACACAGCTGCCAACCCTTAGGCAGGCTACATACTAACATTCGCATTCCCGACCCTTGCTACATGCGGCTATGAACAACACTTTAAGAGAGATGACACTATTTTTTAATATTTCTACACCCTAGTCTTGTCAGTTACTAGTGAAAATCAATAGCCTTAACTAAATACTTGAGGATTCAACATTACAATCCTGAACTTTATAACCAGGATTTTAATAGGGATTTGAGGGGGAAAAAAGTCTCAAAACGAATCTGAAAAATTTGAAGAATTAAAAATGTCCCTAAGATATTTTTAAGAGACCTGCTGTGGATAGTTATTCTATAGGTGTGTAAGAGACCTGCTGTGGATAGTTGTTCTATAGGTGTGTACGAGACCTGCTGTGGATAGTTCTATAGGTGTGTAAGAGACCTGCTATGGAGAGTTGTTCTATAGATGTGTAAGAGACCTGCTATAGAGAGTTGTTCTATAGGCGTGTAAGAGATCTGCTATGGAGAGTTGTTCTATAGGTGTGTAAGAGACCTGCTATGGAGAGTTGTTCTATAGGTGTGTAAGAGACCTGCTGTGGAGGGTTGTTATATAGGTGTGTAAGAGACCTGCTATGGAGAGTTGTTCTACAGGTGTGTAAGAGACCTGCTATGGAGAGTTGTTCTATAGGTGTGTAAGAGACCTGCTATGGAGAGTTGTTCTATAGGTAAGAGACCTGCTATAGATAGTTGTTCTATAGGTGTGTAAGAGATCTGCTATGGAGAGTTGTTCTATAGGTGTGTAAGAGACCTGCTATGGAGAGTTGTTCTATAGGTGTGTAAGAGACCTGCTATGGATAGTTGTTCTATAGGTGTGTAAGAGACCTGCTATGGAGAGTTGTTCTATAGGTGTGTAAGAGACCTGCTATGGAGAGTTGTTCTATAGGTGTGTAAGATACCTGCTATGGAGAGTTGTTCTATAGGTGTGTAAGAGACCTGCTATGGAGAGTTGTTCTATAGGTGTGTAAGAGACCTGCTATGGAGAGTTGTTCTATAGGTGTGTAAGAGAACTGCTATGGAGAGTTGTTCTATAGGTGTGTAAGAGACCTGCTATGGATAGTTGTTCTATAGGTGTGTAAGAGAACCCTGCTATGGAGAGTTGTTCTATAGGTGTGTAAGAGACCTGCTGTGGAGGGTTGTTATATAGGTGTGTAAGAGACCTGCTATGGAGAGTTGTTCTACAGGTGTGTAAGAGACCTGCTATGGAGAGTTGTTCTATAGGTGTGTAAGAGACCTGCTATGGAGAGTTGTTCTATAGGTAAGAGACTTGCTATAGATAGTGTTGTTCTATTAGGTGTGTAAGAGATCTGCTATGAGAGTTGTTCTATAGGTGTGTAAGAGACCTGCTATGGAGAGTTGTTCTATAGGTGTGTAAGAGACCTGCTATGGATAGTTGTTCTATAGGTGTGTAAGAGACCTGCTATGGAGAGTTGTTCTATAGGTGTGTAAGAGACCTGCTATGGAGAGTTGTTCTATAGGTGTGTAAGATACCTGCTATGGAGAGTTGTTCTATAGGTGTGTAAGAGACCTGCTATGGAGAGTTGTTCTATAGGTGTGTAAGAGACCTGCTATGGAGAGTTGTTTATAGGTGTGTAAGGAAGACCTGCTATGGAGAGTTGTTCTATAGGTGTGTAAGATACCTGCTATGGAGAGTTGTTCTATAGGTGTGTAAGAGACCTGCTATGGAGAGTTGTTCTATAGGTGTGTAAGAGACCTGCTATGGAGAGTTGTTCTATAGGTGTGTATGAGACCTGCTATGGAGAGTTGTCCTATAGGTGTGTAAGAGACCTGCTATGGAGAGTTGTTCTATAGGTGTGTAAGAAACCTGCTTTGGAGAAAAGAAGTGCCCTTGGAAGTGTAGTACAGGGTGTACATGAGGTAGTGGAGGAAGCAAATATAAGATGGTATGGGAATGTTCAAATACCTAACTAATCAAATATAGGTCAAAAAATGATCTAGTTTTATCAGGCATTCCTTCTATATTAATTTGTTCACAATATGGCCACTACAATAGCTGGTTCGACACATTTCTTACCAATGTTATTTGGCTTAGAGCACTAATTTTGTTATTAGATTCAAATTCAAATAAACAAACTTTGCTTTAATTTGCATTTTTAAGGTCAAGTAATCAATTTAACAAAGATATCTTTATAAACAATAACATATAATTAAACTCCTAAGAAACACAGTATCAGGGTGCGTACCACCAGGGGAAAAGGGGGGAACACAGTATCAGGGTGTGTACCACCAGGGGAAAAGGGGGGAACACAGTATCAGGGTGCGTACCACCAGGGGAAAAGGGGAATAAGTCTCTTTAAATTGAAGTGAACGAAAAAAATGGGAATAAGTTGTTTTAATCAATAAATAATAATGTTATTCAAACTGTAGTTTTTTTGTCTGTAGCTGTGTAATATATTTAATAATTCCTAGTTGAGTTGACACCATGAGTATTCGCCTGGAGGGAGTAAAAATATCACCCCTAACGGACTGGAGCAAATGTTCTTGGTACAAAGCAATTCACATGAGCACTGTGGCGCGCACGGCCATTTCCTCTGTCCTGGAGGAGAGTTGGCCACATCTGTAACAATAGCACACCCCACTAGTAACAATAGCACACCCCACTAGTATCACAGATGTAACAATAGTACACCCCACTAGTATCACAGATGTAACAATAGTACACCCCACTAGTATCACAGATGTAACAATAGCACACCCCACTAGTATCACAGCTGTAACAATAGCACACCCCACCAGTATCACAGCTGTAACAATAGCACACCCCACTAGTATCACAGATGTAACAATAGCACACCCCACTAGTATCACAGCTGTAACAATAGTACACCCCACTAGTATCACAGCTGTAACAATAGTACACCCCACTAGTATCACAGATGTAACAATAGCACACCCCACTAGTATCACAGATGTAACAATAGCACACCCCACCAGTATCATATCATTATAATAAATATCAGACATGTGCAAAACTTTGGTTTGGATACAAAAATAAATATTGAAATTTATAATTCAAATTTTGTTGTCATGCAAGGTCGACTTGGAAAAAAAGGTTTAGTAATGAATATAACAGAACAGAATAACTAATTAACCACGTGCTTCGCTGGTCTAAAGTGTCATTCTTGAAATAGATGGATTGTCGACGACTAGAGTGATATCCAAATACTAGTCTGGTATACTGAGGGCTATTATCCACTTTCCCTCCTTACCAGGCAAACAAGGGTACATTTCCTCTAAACTCAACTTTCCTTACACATTAGGGTAATTAGTACAATGCAAATGTGTAGAAAGAAGTACTATATTTTGCAAAGCCTTCAAATTGTCATTTTGTGCTGTCATGAAAACTAATAAGTAATGTTAAGACAAAAAAAAAATGGGAAATAAACAATTTTGGAAATTATGTCAAGTATGTTTTCCAATCATAAAACAATTAAGATATTCTAGGGGCCTGCGAGTTTGGGTTTTTTAATTCGAGTCGAGTATTTCAAAAAGCTGTTGAGTATGAGTATATTCATCATTTATAATGTTTATAGTATATATTCTTATTTATTTTAAAAGGAAAATAGTATATTTAAAATGTCACTAGTCAGAACAAACGTAATATGTAAGATTTTAAAAAGATAAAAAAAAATTGGGATCCAACAAAATGTTGAACAGAGTGTACACTCAAAATTAAGAATGTGCAGCTACAGAAGTGGTGAGTTGAAACTAGGATAGTCGCAACTTAGGACGGCCGCCGAGCTTACGATTACAGCCCTAGTCTTGATACAATTCTTCTGTTCTGATCATGTACAATGTACATTCCAATTAGTAATGAACCCGAGTTAATCCAGGACAATCTGACTGACTAGCAGGACAGTTGTGACCAGTACTTCAACAGAGGATGTTGTCAAACTAAAGACATCTGTATGGTCCAAGTAGTGTTAGGGTAGTTTACCCAGGTACAGATACCATTTATCAAGTATTATCTTTTGTATAAATTTTTATTTGTTATTCCATTTTATTAAACTAGTCAGTTATAGAATAGTAAACACCTCATATTATTTAAATGTGTGAGGGTGCTCCCATCCTCTATGAACTGTCGACCGTCATAAAAAGAACACATGGTCTCAAAATAAGAACAACACTCATTTTTTAAAAAAAGGAAAAAACAAAGTTTTAAAATTGAAGTATTGGTTTTTAAATTAGAAAGAACACTTTCAAAGAATATGATTTAAAAATAAGTAAGATAGTTTTGGAGCTCTATTATGTTATTAATGTGAAACTTTATATTAATTTCAAAAGTTTAAGTTGCTGAACAATTTATAAGTGAAACTGTGATGTCATCTTTAATAAATAGCCTTTTACTTACAATCAGAACTGTGGAGTTGGTAGGCCAAGCCTTTGACTCTAAATTACAAACAGTGATCCTAAATAATTAAAAAAAAAAGTATAAAATCTTGTTATGAAATTATAAGTTTATATTTTGAAGTCCGAGCCAGTACAATTTTTGCCAACTTCACAGCACTGCTTACTATTGCATCTTAAAATACACCAAGAGGAAGCTTGAAAATAATATTGCAGCAAAACTTTCGATCTTGATCCTTAGTTTTAATAACAAGCTCGGCTCAAAATTAGAGTACTCTCAGAGCTCTAAAATATTTTAACTTTGAATTAGAAAAGTAGACTTTGTACACCCTGATAAGCCCAGTCTAGTTAGTTAACTGCCAGTGGCCCCAGTGATTATCTTAGATTCATGTTAACCGGCCAGTAGGCCCCAAGTGGATGTTTATCTTAGATTCATGTTAACCTGCCAGTAGGCCCCCCCTGTGGATGTTACTCCAAAACTCACTTGCACAAGTTAACCTGTAGCTCCTGTACAGAGGTGTGCAGGGTGCGCAGCTTGTCAGGCCATCATGAGGTATGAGCTTGGAGAGCCTATCTCACAGCCATTGTTGGTTAGAAGATGATCAAGTTCCTCCAGCTCTGCTTTGGTCTCCTCTGTGGACCATAATCACCCTCATAGTCAATACTGGCGCTGAGTGTACCAAGAGGTGAGCCTGGCGGCCAACTGAGGACCTTGTATTCACATGTTTATTAATTTAATCTCTTGGAATATTTAACACACACTTTTCTGAACTGATTATATCAGTGCACACAACTTACAAAAAATTTTACTCTTGAACAGACACAGCCCCAGTCACCTGTAGATTATTTCATCATCAATATCGTCTGCCAATGATAAAATATAGGCTGTTTTGGGAATCAAACCAATGACCGACTGAGCTCCGAGCTATATAAAAACTAACATGCTCATTTAAAGGACCAACAGAGAAGATGTAGTGTAGTGGGTTTGTACAGTATTGGGGTTCACTAGAAATGTTTGCACCAAAGAGGCTTTTTCCGCATACTTTTCAGGAAAATGTAGTTCATTTCCTTACAATCTACCCACTCATCTTGTGCACTTTATCAGTTTCATTGTGAGTTGTGCATCACTCAGATGTTACAGTGTATAAGTAATGTGTGACACAAACCAGGGTACAACATGAACTCAGGTTGGGAGGGTTGTGGGAGTAGTGAGTGTGACCAGTTACCAACAGTCCTGTCGTGATGTACAGTAAGATGTGTGACACAAACCAGGGTACAGCCATGAACTCAGGGGGGCTACTTACCAACAGTCCGGTCATGAAATTCTATCTCCGAAGAGGCAAATTGTTGAATTTGTGCTCGAACGTGAGCTTCATTTCATCAATGGGTGCTTCTAAGTTCCTTCGACATGCTCTGCAACAACCAACAAACTCATCTTTCTCTCTCTCACTCTTAGACAGAGAAGAAACCAATGATGTACAGATCTCTAACATACAGTATGTTCCCATTGTTAGTCAAATCTAATATTTCACATATTTAAATTTTAGAAAACTTGGTAAATTTACTCACTTTGCTATTATATTAATTCGTAAATTGCTGTAGAAAATAGAAAGAGAAAGCTAACCTTCTTTCTTTTAATACATCCATTATAAGTCATTCATTCATTCAGTTAAGTGTTAAATTATAGTTTGGGGTCTGAGTGTTGTGTTCATCCTATAATTATAATAGGTTCTGAACCACCAATAAGTAGTATTAGAGCTCTAGAAGTAAAAGCCACACTCATTCCATGAGCATACCTGCCATCTTGTAATATTGCCCCTGGAGACGCAGGTGCTCCAACTGTGTGCAGAGAAACAAGCTTTGTTTTCGTTTCTTTGCCTTCTCCTCCTGATGGATCATCAGCTCTATCTCTCTCTTGTGTTGGATCAGTCGGAGCTACACACATCAACAGAGCACCACCATGGAAACACCGTTAGTCGAATGGGCCAACACGTGATAACTACCTTGACCTAGGTTTCATTCTATCAGAACTCGTCAGAAGAGAGGGGTAAACACAACTTCCTTAGAGAGATATTTTGATATTTTATTTCAAGGACAAATTTAAACTAATTTGATACAATATCTGTAACTGTCAACAAAATTCTATACAAAAGAAAGCTTGTGTGACAAAACTAGATTTGATTATTTCCAAAGTACCCTGACATAAATATCTCGCTCGTGTCTAATATCATATATAGGCTACAGTTTATTTAACCGGCAATATAATATACCATCAAGTGGCCGTTTACGATGAAAGATGCTGAGTCACCTTACCCAGGGACGGCCTTAGCAGTGGGCAAATCCTGTGAGTGGGGCCCCTACACAATGTATATTGATATTGAGGTTCCTCGTGGCTAAAAGCGTCCAGATTGTTATATTTTAACAAATTTCATGTACATGCAAACTTTGTTTATTGAAGTGAAACTCAACCAAGTAAACTGCAGCTAAGTAAACATACACAGCACAGGTCTAATTGACAATGACGACTGAAACTGAAGTGGAATGGAGTGGCGCAGGGTTGGGTCGGTGGTTGGGAGGGGGAGTATGAGTCAGTAGGGCGGTAGCACGCAAGGCAAAACTTCTCCGATGACAGCGACAGAGTCGTGAGAGAAGGGAATATGTAACGGTAGAGAGTCAGGGTGGAGAGGGGACTATGTGAGTCAGGGTGGCGATGGCGGAGAGCAGATACAAATTATCATCTCTATTTTTATTTTCAACATGAGGCGCGGGCGCCCCTTAACGAGGGCCAGGGGCGGTTGCCTTGTTCGCCCTGACCTTACCCACGGGTAAAAAGGATGGATTTCTTAGGAGCTATTTGTTCCATAACTTACAATGGCAGCTTCCTTGGCACGATCTATTCGTTTATCCAGCTGAGTGCGAGCGTATAAAGATGAAACATAATTGTTGGTGGACTTGGCCTGAAAGAGACAAATATCAGAGTTACAGGAGTTTTATTGGAATTCTACTACTTTAGTACCTCTCTGAAATATGAGACAACCTTTGTTACGTGCGTCCATTTCAAGCTACATTCTACTGAAGTGATCATTTCCAGGTTCATGGATACAAACTAATATCACATTTGAAAGTTTTAAAAAAATGCAGCTTTTTAACTAAATTATCTAGTTTGAATTTTTATACTGTGGTTTAGCACAACATAAGGAGAAAACCTATGCCATTTATTTACCAAAAAAATGTTATTCTTTGGTTCTATTTTCTATAGCAAAAAAACAAACAACAACTCCCTAGCTAGCAGTCGAGACATATCGGCAGAGCAGTCGCCATCTGTTGGGGAAGATACTGCTACTGCAGATAGAGGGTTCCATATGGTCAACACAACAATCCTTCCACCGTTAATCTCAGTTTTCTAGAGTGAAGCCGCTACTTGTTTATTCAAGTAACTGCTTATTTGTCCTCACAAGGCTGAGTTGACCCTGTTCCAGACCCACTGAGATTCACAGAACAATCTGGTGGAAGTGCTGGGGATCGAACCCAGGACCACTATATCTGAAGACAGGAACTGTGTGACCACTGAGGCAGTTTAAGAAATCGCCAAAAGCAATGTGGGACGGTATGCTTACTGCAGTTGTCAGAATAAACATTGATCAAATAGTTCAATCCTGTTCTACAAATAATATCATATTAAAATGTTCAACAATTCATCCAAATACTTGAAAAATATGTTATTTGGATATTAATTTTAAAATAGTTTTAAAACGCATCAATCTCTTATGTAATATATAAAAAAAACACTGATTAGTAAAAAGTGATTGTATGCACAAAAAAGTTGTGTTTTCTAATATGTAGATTTGGGATTCATAGGTAAAACAGAGATTCAGATTCAAGAAAGTAGATTCGATCAATATTTAGCAGCCAAACCCTTCCTTCACCTCTGACAAGATGTGTATTAATCACAACTTGTGAATGTGAGGAATGCCAGGCCTCCACCGTGGTTCGGATTCCACGTTAAACTGTAGGTCCTCCATTTCATCTCACAATCATCCTACCATTGCACATTAGCGTAAGTGCGTATAACCCGAACGGGTAGTAAGACGCGGTGCTAATAATAATAATAATAATATTTAGCAACTACTATCACTATTTTAAGTGTGGTATTTATAGCATAAACATAAATTGTCAAAATACTAACTTGCTCTTTTGCATCGGACAAGTCCTTGCTCTTAAGGACAACCTTGCCGGGTTCTGTGGATTAGCCGAAACTTCCCTGAAAGGATATAACAAGCAATTGTGATTAATCACGTAGGTCCCCTTGATAAAAAAATAACAGTGGCGATAGATTCATTGTTTACAAGGATGTGGGATGTGATTAGAACAGGACCGAGGAATGTCTAGAGAACAAAGAGTGCAAGTATGGCTGGAAGCTAAGAAGAGTGGGATGAAGTGGAGAAGAAAATGAATTGAAAGAAAGCATTGTGGTTGACAAACGAGTAGATTATAAGCATATAGTTTCAGAAAATGTATTTTAAAGGACCTTAACTCGCTTGCCATCCAACTTTGAGTGAACAGGATTTGAACCAAGTCCTTCATATTGTAGAACAATATTTGAGGCCGATATAATATGCATATAGAACCACTGACTCAATAAAATGTATAATAAATCGTTGGCAAATAAACCATTCTGGTCGAGTGTCATCTTACTTCTAGACGTAAGTGCAAACAATTATCAAACAAATGAGTACATATTTATTGAAGCACTTACATAAAATTAGAGGATAATACTTGGTAATCAATTCAATGGCTTTCGTAATCAAGGAGTACTACTTCTTGATAAAATCCTTACACAAATTCAATATTGTAATTTGTAACTATCCCGCGCAGATATCACAGACCAATTTAGTCATGAAAGATCTGTAAAGTCAATGTTATATTTGTTGTATCATGTTTTCCGCATATGTGCTGCTATCTAAAAGTCCTCAGTACTTCCATAGGTTAAAGTTACGGTCTCAATGGCACAATAGAAATTATATTTGCGTGATTTTCTATTACTACTTTATTATTATTATTTATTTATATTACTACAGTTTTACCAAAAAAGTTCAGCTGTTATTAGATTTAATTTCATTTACACAATTTTTCTAAAATAAAATTTTTCAGACAAATGTGAAATACAAGAAGTTTTAACATAAAGTAGAATTATATAAACACAAAGTCTTTCTAGATTCACAAAAATATATTTTAATATTGTGTAATAAATTATTATGTAAACCTCATAGTTTTACAACACTGTAAAAACAACCATCAATTCTTTCACATTTGAATGAAAGATAAAATATTTATAAAACTGTCTTGATTTTTTTTATGTATACCCGTAACAAAAAAAAAAGTCGAAAAAATCTGTCTGTCCGTCCCAACTTGATATCTAGATACTATATTGCAATACCTCCAGACTTTTTTTTAACCCTAGCCCTCAAATTAAGGGTAGTTTACTCTGGAGTTTTTTTTTTAAACGGCTCTAATGATTTTGATTAAAATGCATATTTAAGTTTTGTTTGAACTAATAAATAGTACTATGGTATTGATTTTTGGACGAAAATTCGTTGAAGGGTAGTTTACTGATGGGTAATTTTAAGAAAATTCGTAATAACTCGAGAATTCCTCTAACAATTTGGTTCCAAATTGATGTCTAGGGAGTGTTTAAATTGTCTCTTAAAAGAAAGCAATATTTGGAACTAAATTATAGACGAGGCAAGGCTATTCCAAGGACTACTAAGTAGAGGTTAACACCTTGGTAAACATATTCTGAAAATGAAGACACATTAAGACGTATAATTAAGAATAAAAATGTATTTTTTATTTTTGTTGTCACCTTTAGTATCAATATGACGTAATAAACGTGGTTGTCTAGTGTTAGACAAGCAACCCACACAATTATATGGGTTAGGCCTATGTAGGCAACAATTCTCTGCTTAAGTCCCTGTGAAATTAATTAAACAACAAACAAGCCTTCATACCTTTCAATATTAGAGGCACGCATATATTAGTCAGTTCGTATTGGTTTGGCCCATCCCAGAGAAAACCATTTAAAAAATTACAGTTCCAGAGGTTTCCAGACAAAGCCTGGCTCTTGCTGGTTTGGGCTATCCCAAAGAGAACTAGAACAAACCATAGTCACAGAGTGTTCCAGACAAAGTCTCTGTCGTATTGGTTTAGATCATCCTAGAGAGAACCAGATTAAGCCGCAAACCCAGAGTGTTCCAGACAAAGTCCGGTTCGTATTAGTTTGTTCAGTCCCAAAGAAAACCAGTATAAACCACAGTCACAGAGTTTTCCAGACAAAGTCTAATTTGCATTGGCTTTTTCCATCCAAGAAAATCAACCGACCGGAATGTTCATATAAAGTCTGGTTCATATAGGTTCGGCCCATCCCAAAAAGAACCAGACCAAACCAAATCCTCGGGGTGTGCCAGACTAAGTCTGGTTTGCATTGGTTTGGCCTATCCAAAGAGAACCAAACCAAACCACATACCCTGAATGTCCCAGACAAAGTCTTGTTTGCATTCGTTTGGCCCATCCCAAAGAGAACCATACAAAACCACATTCCTGAGTGTCAGGACAAAATCTGGTTTGCGCTGGTTTGTCCAGTCCCAAAGTAAAACAGACCAAACCACATAGCTGGAATGTTCCAGACAAAGTTTGGTTTGTATTTGTTTGTTCTGTGCCATAAGAAACCAGACCAAATCACAGATCAAAGGTGTTCCAAACAAAATCTGGTTTGCACTGATTTGTTCTGTCCCAAAGAAAACTAGACCAAACCACAGATCAAGAGTGTTCCAAACAAAGTTTGGTTTGCATTGGTTTTTTCTCTCCCATAGAAACCCAGACCAAACCACAGATCAAGAGTTTTCCAGACAAAGTCTGGTTTGCACTGGTTGTTCTGTCCCAAAGAAAACCAGACCAAACCACAGATCAAGAGTGTTCCAAACCAAATCTGGTTTGCACTGGTTTGTTCTGTCTCAAAAATCCCAGACCAAATTACAGATCAAGAGTGTTCCAGATAAAGTCTGGTTTGAATTGATTTCTTCTGTCCCAAAGAAACCCAGACTAAAGCTCAGATCAAGAGTGTTTCAGACAAAGTCTGGTTTGCACTGGTGTGTTCTGTCCCAAAGAAACCCAGACCAAACCATAGATCAAGAGTGTTCCAGACAAAGTCTGGTTTGCACTGGTTTGTTCTGTCCCAAAGAAACCCAGACCAAACCGCAGATCAAGAGTGTTCCAAACCAAATCTGGTTTACACTGGTTCGTTCTGTCTCAAAAACCCAGACCAAATCACAGATCAAAAGTGTTCCAGATAAAGTCTGGTTTGCATTGGTTTCTTCTGTCCCAAATTAACCCAGACCAAACCCCAGATCAAGAGTGTTCCAGATAAAGTCAGGTTTGCATTGGTTTCTTCTGTCCCAAAGAAACTCAGACTAAACCCCAGATCAAGAGTGTTCCAGATAAAGTCTGGTTTGCACTGGTGTGTTCTGTCCCAAGGAAAACGAGGTATAACCATATACACGGAGCGTTCCAGACCAGGTCTGGATTGCAATGGTTTGGCACATACCACCAAGAAACAGATCAAACCACAGACCCAAAATGTTCCAGACAAAATCTAGTTTTCATTGGTTTGGCCCTTTCCAAAGAAAACCATTCTAAACCACGGACCCTGAGTTTTCCAGACAATGTCTGGTTCCCATTGGAATACACTCTCCCTGGGAGAACCTGACAAATCCATAGCAGCCCACACATGAGTAATAGTCTGGATTTCCTTAGTTTTCCTTGGATCTTAAAGAACCATGCGAAACTAACTACGGTTTTACTTGGTTTACTATGGTATACTCCTGTGCTTTTCCACCAGGGGTGAAAGAGAAATTTTTTCTGTAATAAAAGTCACCATTTGTGGACTTGACAAAAATTCTAGACTAGACGCTGGAGCGCATTTAACATGAGGCTATTTTAGAAGGAAAATCCATTAATTCCCCTCTTTAAAGCCCTATATCTCGAAAACAAGGACGAGAATGTATATTTATAGTTGTATGGGGTGAAAGAGAAATATTTTCTGTATAAAACCTGGACTAGACGTTGGAGCGCATTAAACATAATGCTATTTTAGAAGGTAAATCCATTCAGCCCTCTCTTTAAGGCCTTATATCTTTAAAACAAGGACGAGAAGGGAAACCTTTAATCATATGGAGTGAGAGAGAAATGTTTTCTATATATAACCCACCACCTGTGGCCATTTTATTCAGTAAAGTCAATTATCTCCTTCTTTGAGGCTCTCTCTGACATCTATTGTTTAAATCTGTACTACCTTCGGTGCCTACTGCCATCTCTGTTCAAAATATGAACCTTATTTTATGCTAGTCCAATTTTTTGTTGTTATATTGGCTTAAATCAGTTAGGTTATTGTGAATATGGAATAGTTAGTTCCAGTGAAAAAATGTTATGTATTATAAAAGATTAAATGGATTATAGCAGAGTTGAAACTCATAAACTAGCATTTCATTTTTATTTGAAATTTGTTTACAAATTAATGTTAAAGGCAGTCGCAATTGGTTAACATTATTTAAATAATAGTAGGTACCGGTAATGCCATATTTTTAGCCTCAAGGTTAGTGGTTATATTATTATAAGTTTATTTTGAAATATGGAACAATAGTAGGTTTTTGGTGTCTATAGTGTCTGACTCTAGAGCACAAACTTATTATTTTTTAGAAACATTAAATAAAATCACTATAAAAAAGTGTCATGCCGGAATCACGATCAATTTAACGTTAAGTTAAAGTTAACTTAACGTTAACTTAAAGTTAACTTATGCTGGGATCACGATCAACTTAGCGTTAACTTAACGTAACGTTAACTTAAAGTTAACTTAACGTTAACTTAAAGTTAACTTAACGTTAACTTAAAGTTAACTTATGCCGGGATCACGATCAACTTAGCGTTAACTTAACGTAACGTTAACTTAAAGTTAACTTAACGTATGTGTGATCACGATTCACGTAACTTAACGTAACAACTCGAGCTAAACATTTATTCTAGAGTATGAGCTGTGATTTGTACTAGTTTTACAGTGATGATCTGTGAATGTTTATAGTTTTCAATCGATATAATAAATATCTATTACAATTTTTTTTAATAAATTTAGCTTTCCTATTTTAGTGTAATTATTTTGTTTCAATGTCTGATCACTAGAACTTACGCTAAAGAGTAAACATTAGTCATAATACCAACAAATGAGTTAGTAAATATCCCTGATGATGTCACTCGCATAATGATTGGCTGGCTAGATCACGTGATACCCTTCAAGTAACGTAAAGTAAAGTAAAAGACCTCCCAGGACATCTCTTACGTTAAGTTAACTGCAAGTCAACGTTAAGTTAAGTGCATCATGATCGCCTCCATTTAAACACATGAGGAGGTCCTTTACGTTAAGTTACGTTAAGTTAAGTTTAAAGTTGATCGTGATCTCGGCATTAGTCTACTTTATAAAGGGATAGTGCGTACTGCGGGATTTTTTATTGTTTTATATCACATTATTTGAAACTTAATCTTTTACTAAAATCAAGTCTTTTAACATTCATTCACACTCGAAAGGTTGGATTCAACTTGGTCGAGATTTTATTTATTTAAAGCATTTTAAATATTGTGCATAATATGATGCGCCCATGGGTGGAGATTTATGATCTACCGAACACCTAATTGTGGACTTGCGATTAAATTTTTTAAACTAGTCACTAATATTATAAAAATATAAAAAGTAAGCCTAACCTTGGTTCAAAGAAAAAGGTTCTAAACATCCTCTAAAAACCATGTTTAATAGACTACAACTTTTTCATAAACTTCTAACTTCATTACAAACCTCTCAATAGTTTTCATCAGGGTACTGTTTTTGACATACACCATTAGTCAACCTGTAGATTGCTCATATGAACCAACTGAAGATAGTAAGGCCAAGGAAAATGATGACAGAAAAGGCTAATATGATTAGTATTGGATTACGCTGTGGCTCGAGAGAAGGATTGCCACCTACGATTGTACCAACACAGACTATTCAACCTACACATGCATATTTACAAAGAATTATGTCTACAGTGCCATTGATGTTACAAAATAGTTAATTTTAAATTTATTTGTAATAATTTATTTTAAAAAAAGTTGATGTTTAGCAATTCTATGTTCCTATTTAATTTATTATTATTATTATTATTAGCACCGCGTCTTACTACCCGTTCGGGTTATACACACTTACGCTAATGTGCAATGGTAGCGTGATTGTGAGATGAAATGGAGGACCTACAGTTTAACGTGGAATCCGAACCACGGTGGAGGCCTGGCATTCCTCACATTCACAAGTTGTGATTAATACACATCTTGTCAGAGGTGAAGGAAGGGTTCGGCAATCAGATAAATCTGTGCCGGGACCTAGGATTGAACCCCGGACCCTCAGCACAGAAGTCTGACACCTTACCCCTAGACCACCAGGTCACCCTTCTATTTAATTTAAAAGTAACTATGGATAAATTTTGTATTTACGATAACTTAAGCAAAAAGTACAAGTAATGAATATTTTCCTCTCCCCCAGCATGAGCAGGCCTGCGGGGGTCTGTTCTCCGCCACTGGATGCGCCCAATATTTGTTTTGTTACAATCAGAAATTTGCTTATGGTATATGTAGAATTGCTAGAAAACAAGTTTCTAATAATTGGAGACAGAAAGAAAAAATAATCCCGCCCTCGGTGTGCACCCTTGTCTTCATAAAATTTAAATTAATATTTTTAACAATGTAAAATAAAATGTGTGAGGAAATGCCGAACAATATCTGTCGAAGCTTGGGAGCGGGAGAATACTTTCTAAACCAAGATCAGGTAGCTTCTTTTTTTCTTTTATTTAAGAATGTTCAAGAACCTACAATAGCATCAGCTTAAACTTAATACTTTACTTATATAAGAAACTAGCAAAAGAATATGACTTCAAATCCTAAATTAGAGAAAATTTCTGATTCGAGACTCAAATACTTTTTTTTTTAAGTAAACTTTGTTTCAGAGCTGAAATACTGCTTATTGTTGGTTCAAAACTATTTATAATTATGGGATGAACTCAACAACCAGACCCCAAACCAGTGATTTAACACTTAACTGAATGTATAAATATTGTAATGAATGGATTATAAGAAAGAATGTTAATATTTAGTTACTATTTGTATTTTATATCATTATATTAAATTTATATTTCCTCTTATGTACCTACCGATACATAATTTTTTCCATTATTCAGAGTCGAGATTTGGGATTCAAAAGTAAATTGTAGATTGGGATTTGTAGAATAGTGGATTCGACCCAACTTTATAAGAAATCAGATACTATTTTGTTATTGACTGGCCCGGCTACCTATAGATTCCACAAGTTTGAGAACATGGGCAATTAAGTTTAAGAAAATGTGCCAGTATTGCCTTGTAGAGAAGATAAGTCACCCAACTTCCTTGCTAAGCTGACCTTGCTTGTCTCAGAGGTCAGTCGTAATGCTAATCCTCCACCCAGGACTCTACGCTCCCAAACACACATTAGAGATCATTTTCACAGTGGTTTGTGTTTGTGAATGCTCCATACCCAATTAGAGCTTAGTAGCAAAATATTAACACTCCATTATTGACACTTTCTTTTAAAACCCATCAAGTATTACCGATCAATAACTTGATCCAGCTCCTAACCAGAAGCTACCAAACAGGTGAATCGGTTTGTCCAAATTCTTGTTACAGGGCTAGAATGCTTTGGCGTCGGTTTACCCTGCTGGGAGCGCTGCTAGCAGTGCTACCACCTGTTCAAGCCTTCCTGGATCCGTTCACGCTCACGGGTATCGGCATTGGCACCGCTGCTTTGTCGCTTTACGCTGGTTGGGACACACTGAGCTGTGGAGTGAACATGAAGGAGTGTTGTAATAAAAAAAACATTATTGCCAACTTTTCAAGTAAGCAATAATACAACTTAATACAGTCCAAGGTCTCTTATATGGACCAACCACTTCTGATAGTCTTGATGGGGTTGATAGGGTGTGAAATAAGACAAAATAAAAGTGGTAGCAAGTTTGTGGTCCAATATGCTAAGAACCCCACTCGCACTAACCTTCTGAAGGTATAATCATTTAAAAAACAAGCCACTACTTTTAACACGCTCGTGTTGAGAAGCGTGCATATTGTTAAAAGCCATGTTGCCAAATAATGCACATTAAATTAATCATTTCAAACTTCTCATCAAACAAATGTTCCTGTTGACTTGAACATACAGCACAACTATGTTCAAGGTTGCCAAAATGTGTGCGCCATGGTTGCAATGGTTTAACGTTAAATGCTGAACATCTTATGTATACATTAACCTTAATGCATCCTAAACCTCTTAAAAATGTTCAGTTGATTGAGAGGAAATAAAGAAAAAAACCTACAAGAAAATCATTTGATCTCCAAAATGATTTACTATTTACTTTATTATTTGAACAAACATGTTGAAAGACTATTAACAATAAAACTTGTTGCAACATCAGTTTCAATTCTCTTCTTTACCTTACAACTATATATAAACCAATATATTGGTTGGAAACCCCAGTCGGGAGCATTATTAGGCAGCATTGAATGTTTGTTCATTGAGTGTCTGATTAGGTATAGGAACATTTATATTTTAAATTGTCTGAAGGTTAAAAGATCTATCTATATCTGAGACACTTGTCAAAAAGTGGTACTGAGGTAGTTGTGATTTCAACATACTGTGTCCCGTGTTCTAGAGCTTGAAAACTCGATGTTGAATCATGTGTTTGGTCAGCATCTCGTCATCGACATCGTTGTGAAGGCTCTAAGGGGTCATTTCTACCGAGGACATCCGTCGAAAGCACTGGCCATGAGTTTCCACGGCTGGCCAGGTGGCGGCAAGAACTATGTTAGCCAATTCATCACAAATAGTTTGTACGCTAAAGGATCCCGCAGTCGGTTTGTCCACTTCTTTGCGGGAAAGCTGCACTTCCCCTTGCAAGAGCAAGCCGACATTTATAGGGTAATGATGGCAAAGAGGCACCTGTTTATGATCACTATGTTAGCACGCCTTCGCTGCGTCATTCACTATGCCCTTCGTTGCTCATTCACAATGTCCTTCACTGCATCCCACACTGTGTCCTTCACTGCCTCATTCATCATATCCTTCACTGCCTCATTCATCATATCCTTCACTGCGTCCTTCACCGTGTTCTTTGCTGCATCATTCACTCTTACCTTCACTATTACTTTTAACTTTTTGAAAGATTGTTGGTTTGAGTCGTGTACAATTGAACATTTATCAGTAGGGTGTGCCAAGGGCTAGTAATTGTCTGTGTCTGGTCTCCAGATAATGCTACCTGACTGTCCATTCCTGATTGGCTGCCCCAGAAACTCAAGGGCCGTTTCAGTTCTGTCTTTGCTTGCCCAGCCAAACAAGCCTATCTGTCGGTTGTTTCAGTTGCACCTCCAGGACTGGATACGAGGGAACGTCTCCCAGTGTTATTGGTCCACCTTTATCTTTGATGAAGTTGACAAAATGCCTCGAGGCGTTCTGGACGCCGTGAAACCTTTCATAGACCATCACGACCATATCGACGGTGTAGAGTACAGGTGAGTCGCTAGACTTGGCAACTCTTCTCCATATCCGTAATGTGCTGGGCATCTCGGTAACCGCAGATGTTGCATCTGATTGTCCTCAGGCATGCCATCTTCATATTTCTCTCCAACACGGGTGGCAACACCATCACCAAGAGACATCTGGAGCTGTGGCAGTCGGGGAAGAGGAGGGAGGATTTCGAGCTGAGGGACTTTGAGGACTTGATAAGGAAAGGGGCCTTCAATGAGGCAGGTGGTGAGACAATGGCAGGTGGCTAACACAATGGCAGGTGGTGATACACAATGGCAGTGGTGATACACATGACAGTGGTGATACACAATGGCTGTGGGTGATACACAATGACAGTGGTGAGACAATGGGAGGTGGGCTAAACACAATGGCAGGTGGGTGATACACAATGGCAGTGGGCTAAACACAATGGCAGTGGTTGATACATAATCCAGGTGGGTGATACACAATGGCAGGTGGTGGACACAATGGCAGTGGTGATACACAATGACAGTGGGTGATACACAATGGCAGGGGGTGATACACAATGACAGTGGGTGATACACATGGCAGGTGGTCGATACATAATCCAGGTGGGTGAGACATGGCAGGTGGTGGACACAATGGCAGGTGAGCGAGACATAATGATGCTATTATTAGACTAATAAGTCTCTATCCAGCATCTTAGTGTGTCTGTCTAGTGAGCTAAGGGTTTGGGGGACTGGATGTTGTGTCTGTCCTAGTCTTAGGTGAGATTATAAGGCATATGAAGCTACAACATGCCTAGCAAATCGTTAGTGGAAAATATATGGCTTGAATAAAAAACTGCCACAGGCTGGAAACAATAATGGATGTAAAAAAAAGTTACCATATATTGCTATAATATTATAAGATTTTATTTTGAAGTGGAGTTGGTACATTTTTACTGACTCTGACTACATAGTACTGTTCACAAGTTTATATAATTTATTTTATCAATTGCTTAAAACTGTCATTTGGAGTCAAGGTGTTTATTATTATTGTATTTGAGAAACTTCTTTGAGATCTTAACGAATACCCGAGGATTTGAGTGTCATATACTTATGTATGATAATAGTTTGATGTTTGAAGTGTTCATTAATCTAAAGTGCACTGTAGCTCATTAACTAAGTATTGGCAATCATACGACAATAAGTAATTAATTAATAATTCAAGAAATAAATAAATTTATCAATTCAGAAAACATTCTGTAAGGTGCGAATAAATATCGGCAAAAATAAGATCTAAACTGTATGGTCGTATGAACAAGAAAGAAGTGATTATTTAGTAGCAAAATGATTAAAAACATTAAGTGCAAGTTTCAGAAAACCAGTCCATTAAAAATTATATAAATTATAAAATTAAAATAAAAGAAGTGATACAACTTGTGATAATGAAATAAAAATATTGGTTAATATAAATGAGGTTGTTCTTGGATATTGAGATTGGATAGAGTTGGATCGAATTAACTATTTTACTAATCTGAATCTCATACTTACCTTCGAATATAGTAACTAAATGTTAACATTCTTTCTTATAATCTATTCATTACAACATTCAAACATTCGGTTAAGTGTTAATTACTGATCTGGGACCTGTTGAGTTCATCCTATAATTATAATTTGTTCTGAACAACCAATAAGTAGTACTACAGTTCTAAAACAAATTTCAGCTGAAAGATTATTTTTTTGGTAGGATTTGAATCTCAAATATCCTTAAGATTAAGGACCACTCCTAAAAATTGACAAAATTAAATTGTGAAATAATTAATAAACACTCAATTCTTACGTATTAGGTGAAATCCTTGCTCCTTGTTCCAAAAGTGGTATATAGACATGTTTTAAAAGTTATTCTCTCATGTGACTTAGACCTGTTCGGGCCAGTGTTGAGAAGATTAGAACTCTAAATCAATTCTCTACTCCTACATTCACTTTCAATTATCACTCCTTCACTAATATTCCACCTTCGTTTGATTCAACTTTGTAGCTCGGTGCTCATCAAGGTTCATTAACACTTGCTCTAATAGTAGTCTTACTTATTTATAAACTATTTAAAATATTTATCTTTTTGTTCAATTTAACTTATCTGCTTTTCATATTATTTAGCTAATATTCGAATGGTCCTTTTTAATGATTTGTCTGGTGTTTTCCTGATGACGGTGCTTGGTGCCAAAACATGTCGCTCTAACACTTTCTGAACCAGGAGTAAGATAGAAGAATTACATTTTAAAATATAATCAAATTTATTTGGTCAGTTTCCATACAATTCTTCCTAAATACGCTTAATTTATGACACTAGGAGCTCGAAAGTTCATTGCTGCACTTACAGAAGTACGCCACCTATCGCTATCTTGAGCTAGTTCTATCCAGTCCACCTCATTACACCCTATCTCTTTCCGCTCCATTCTAATGTTATCCTCCCATCTGTGTCTGGGTCTTACCAGTCATTACTCTGAACACAGTTTTAGATTCTCCCATTCACACTGCATGTCCTGACCACCATAACTGTGAGATTTGATTACCCTAACAATTGTGAGTGCAGGGTATGTAACTCTACACTATTTAACCTCCTCCACTTCCAGTAGCCTCATCCCTTTTTGGAATAAATATCTTCCTAAGCACCTTGTTTTCGAAACCTTAAATTTGTTTTTGTCATCCAAGGTCACAACCTCATAAATCTTGCTGGTCAGCAGTAACTCTTTTTTTTTTTTTAAATCCTCATCACTTTTAACTCCTCATTGTTGACTTCATGCCATATCTTCATCCTATCTCTACGCTCTTGGTCTCTCCATCGGATAGTTTTGTAAATAACCGTATCACATTCCTTGTTTTAAATGTAGGTCAGCTCTAGAGTTGCGTGTTTATCAAATGTGTGAGCACTCCCGGCCTCTATGATTAGGCAACCAGTCATAACACCTTGATAAGAAGATTTTATAGTTTTGTCAACTATTTGCTAGTTTGCTCACAGCATCTCACTACCGGTCCAGGCTAGCCGGATTTAAGGATGAGAAATATAGTAGCCTTTCTTCGGGTAGAGTAAAGACCGACCAGGATTCAAACCCCATCACCGGCAATCTATTTTAATTGCGAGAGTGGCTCTTCACACCAGGAGTATTAAACCTGAGGGGCACAGAGACACCTTTGGGGGTATGTAAAATTTGAATATACATATTGCTAATTTAAAATTAATTATCTCGTATATTATTTTGGATGTTCAGTTTTTTTATATGTAGATTGCAGAATATGTATAGCGTGCATTATGAACCAACAACTTTGTGGATACAAAGTTGAAGATAAATTATATCTGGAGATACACTAACAAAATAAATAATAGTTGAATATCATGACCTTAGACCATTCGATCAGCAAAGAAAGTTTCTGCCCAATTTGTTACTAAATAGAAAGCAAATATGTTTTGTGACAATATAAAACAGTCACCCCTGCCCCTAAAAACACAACCCCAGAAACAGAAATATAAGGAATTATTGTGAATAACCGAGTGCAATTATTAAAACCAGGAATGTGTTATTGTTTCAGGTGGTTTCCACAAGAGCGAGGCTATCGAGAGCAACTTGATCGACCATTACGTTCCGTTCTTACCGTTGGAAGAGAAGCATGTGAGGCTGTGTGTCGTCGAAGAGTTCAAGAAGCGAGGGGTGATGAATCCCCAGGAGAACTGTCGAGTGAGTGAAACTACTCTCCTCAATCACAACTGGGTGTGCTAGTGCGCACACACACACACACACACACACTAATACACGGAGGCTAGCTACAACAGTGCCCAAAGCTTCCAAACTTTGACTTGGTTCTGACAACCAATAAAAATATTGAGATCTAAAATACTCAGTTTTTGTTGAATTACCTTCAATTACTAATTAATACTCAAATGAAATATTCTGAGTTAATTGCTGGGATAGTACTAAGTTTATCAGAATTAGAATGAATTATTATAAACACTTGTGAAATGAAACATTTATAAACTATATTTAGAGTCTAAAATTATGCAAAATGTATTTTTTACCCAGCTTAGAACAATTTTTGAAAAATATTTCAACTTTGATCTGGCTCTGGGAATGTTTCATATATTTGATTCGACTTGGCCTCAAATGGAAATACTGGACTGTGCGCTTCTCTAATAGTTTAATTTGTGATAGTTGAGCGCAGTGCGTTCTGTCAACTTGATTCCTCCCCTCGAGAAAGTTTGATTGTTTGTCCATGCTCTGACACAAATATTGTTGTCATGTTGCAGTGAGATTATGAAAGACGTAACATTTGGTCCCAACGAACAGCGGATCTTCTCCAACTCGGGTGTAAGCGTCTCAGTCACAAAGTGCTGACGCTATCGAGAGACTGAAATACAGGGACATGACTGAAGAAGACATGCATTTTTACACTCGTCGTTGAAAACACAAAACGTGATAATTTAATCAAATGTAGCAATTTACTATAACACCTTCTTTTTGGTTTTAACTTGACTAAAAACAAGACCAATACAAATCATGGCCCTTTGAATCTTTAATAGTCAAGCTTCGAGGATTTAAAACAAATACAACTTGTTCTGAATATTACTATTGGCTTAGCCCAGCTTCACTGTACAAGGTGTCCGGCAACCTGGAAAACAGGGAACTTGATCAAATTTCTGTAATTTTCACATATTCACTAAAAATATGCTCGACTTTTATTTACAATAGTCAGAATAATAGGGCTTTATGAATACTTGGTTTTTGAGCTTGTCATTAAAGCTTGGAAACGAGTGAAAGTTTGTAGCATTGACATTTTCGAGCTTCCTCTTGATGTACTTACAAATAAGTTTTTAAGACTCACTAGTAAGTATCGGCTATTTAATTTATATATTGGCAGTACTACTTGTGAATCGTTTGATAACTTAACATACTGTTAAAATTAATTTCGAATTTCACATCATTAACATAATACAGCTCGAAAACTACTTTAGACCAGTAAAGTAAGTCAATATTAATATCCATTTTGAATTATCCTCAATTGAAGTTGCATTTTCATGAAAAGGCAATGACAATAAAAAATAGCTGAATATTAAAAATTTAACATTGAGAACATATTGTTTTCGAAATTAAGATATTTAAAACGTGTAGTAATACGTTCAACTACAAAACCAGCATTAGTTACAATTTATTTATAGAATTATGTTGTTCAACCTGTCTAAAATCAGCATTGCAATAAATATTTAACCAAACTTACCACGTTTATATAAAAAAAAGCAAAGACTACTTCATATTGTCTACTAGAAATAATATTTTAACCCTCTTATTTTACATTTTAAGGTATGAACATCAACTTTTTTTTACAGTAAGTATTAAAAATTGAATTGAAATAAACTTTGTAATGAGATAAATTCGAGTGAGAGCTCACATAAGGCGCAGCTGCACATAGAGGAATGGAATTGGATCAGAAGGTATCATGCGCAATTATTACATTAACCCTTTTGCTGTGTATTTAATTTTAACTTCTTACCTTCAGAAATGCTAATTATAAGTCAAAAATTCAAAATCTGAAAATTTGCATGATCATGATTATGATTAAATAATGTGATTTTCAACTAGTAATGCATTTTAATTATGAAATTTAGCACCATGTCTATAAATTGCATAATAATAAATATTTTATATTGATAAAATTTTATATGTCACATTATTTGTGTCACATTTTACCCAAATGCAATGTTATTCTGCTATCAGAACCATTCTTTATTTTACTAGCAACCACAATAGTGTCAAACCAATCGCTAAATGAGGATTTGACAGGCCTAATATTGGCCTAATATAGGCCTTATGTAATAAAAAGAAAACTTTTGAAAATTAGTTTACATCAACACAACTTGAACAATTTTGTGCTACTTGGTGCTTTCCTCAGTATAGTCTATAAGGTCTTATATCTGTGTTAGGCAGGGTTTCAAAATAGGAATCTGGTAAAGAACAAAAATAAAATATCATTTAGAAGAAATAAAATAAATTTTAAAACTCATTGAATTATTGAATTTTTTAATTGCCAGTCTAACCAAATATAATAGTTAATACCCTTCACATGGCACAAATTCATCAATCATAAATTAAATGTTACTAACACAGTAGAATAACAGGGTGAATATAACGAATACTACACTAATAAATCCCCCAACAATGTTTTCTGCCACATAAATACTGCACATGTGCTACAAGTATTGAAATGCGGAAGTAATTAAGCGCTACTATTATTATGATTTAGTAGCTGGTAATTTACAGTTCTAAAAAAATAACACCAGTGTCAGAGGCGCACGAGCATGCTAGTATGACTGTCACAGCAAAGGTACAAAGGTAGATAAAGTTTACACGTCGTGGAGTAAAGTCGATTTCCACAGTTATTGGCTATAATGCTGAGATCGGATATATCCTATTAACACAGCAAAAGGGTTAAGGACTAATAAATAAAATATTAAAACAATTCAAATTATTAACCGCTTGTGATTCTAATGTTTTTATATAGGGTAGTTAAAGTTACAAAGGTGTATTTTGGTAAATATCAACATCAATTATATGAGCTTTTTTTGTAATTGTGAATGTAATTTTAATGCCTTTAAACACACAGGTGTTGAAATCGTTTAGTTTAATTTTTTACTATATTTTTTATTTGTGTGGTGTTCTTATTTAATAATCATGTTTTTTAAAGTGTTAATTCTAATTTAAAAACCAATATTTCCTTTGTTTAAACTATTTTTTTCAACAGTACTTACTATAAATGAGTGTGACTCTTATTTCAAGAACATATGTTAAACCCAAGATTGCAGACCCCTACAAAATAACTTATTTCTTCCAGTTAATACTCGACACAAATATATTTTAATTCTCTTGTCCCTTCTGAAAATTGAAAAATGACACCTGGACACGGGAATTGAACCCGGGACCTTTGGCTTAGTACGCCAATAATATAACCACTTAGCTGTCCAGGAATCGTCCGCACATCCATCATAGACTCTGCCTTAAAATATGAGTGAAGAATGACCCTGAGCACGGGACGATTCCTGGATAGCTCAATGGTTAGAGAATTGGCGTACTAAACCAAATGTCCCGGGTTCAATTCCTGTGTCCAGGTGTGCAATTTTTAAATTTTCAGAATATGATATCTAGATGGAGAGTTCCTCATTAAAAAGCATAAATAATAGCTTCGGCTATATGATTATCTTGTCCCTGTCGAGCGTACTAGTCTCAATTCTAAAAGTTGACCCTGCATAATCTTTGGATAGTTTGACTTAAGGTAAAAAACACTATGAGCAGCATAAACCAAGCAGAATTGTGAGTTCATCAGACAATTGCGATGTTTACATTTTATAATCTTCAGTCGAGGAGAAAACTGCAAACCCTTTCTTTTATTTCAATATGTTTTAATTGATCGCTAAGCTGATCAACTGTTTGGCCACCTCTGCTCTATATAGTGTCTGTAATAGTAGGAAATTTTGTATTAATAAAATGGTGGCATTCCTGACTGGGCTGTCGTCCCAAATGTTGGTGTCCCTCATTGCCAGCCAGAAACCTGGCGAGGCAGGACAAATGAGACTTCACAGGTCCCCCACATTGTGATATCTGGCAACTGTGCTCGTTGATGTAAGTCCACAAGTGCTGCTGAAGCTGTGATTATTGTAACTAATGTCAGTGTGGTAAAGGTCTGCCAATTCCACATTTTCACTTCATATCGAATATATGAAATATTCTCAAAGCTGAATCGAATATTTTTAGTTAATTGTTTTAAACCTGAATAAATATTATGTTGTACTTATTTATATCACTTTATCCATTATAATTACACGTAAAATATTTAATTGCACAATTGTTTGTAATTTTTAATTCTAATCTGATCAAAGTAGGGCTCTGCTTTACACTAAAACTGCGGTTTTTAATTATATACAAGTTCAGCACTTGCCTCACTCTTACGGCGTTTCTCGGCGTAATGCGCTCAGTGATTGGCTGCGCTCTGAAACTTAGCCTGCTGTATGAGCTGGGCCCTACTAGAGAGGCACTGAAATTTCGCGAGGTGCGATTTTACAAACTTTTACTTAAAACTTTAAAATGGGCATCAAAACTAGGGCTGGGCCGATGCCGATTATTAATCCGATCATCGGCCGATTATCGCATAACCCGCGATTCCGATGATCGGTGTTTGAATCTCCGATTATTTATGCCGATTATTGAAAATGTGTGGATATATTTTAAGTCTTAAAAAATAATATTTTATCTCTGCTCTCTCGTATGTGATCTTGGAATAATTAGCTTGTTCTTAGCGACTTAGGTTTGAAATAAACAGCACATCCAACATTCCAAACAAAATATATCTAAATAAATATATTTACCATAGGTCTTTTTCCAATTTATGCACGTTATTAGAAATAAAAATATTCACAAGTAACAAATCTAATAATCATAAAATAAAATATTAGCAGATTGGTATTGTTTTATTTCGATTTGTTAAAGATGCCCAAAAAATGAAACATTGGATGTAATAATCTCGCACATACGCACATTTGGTTTTAAATGGAAACAGTTTTTAAAATTATTAAAATTGAAAACAAAAATAATCGGCATCGGTAATCGGCCTAATCGGCAACAAATAATCGGCATCGGACTAATCGGCAAAATAGATGATCGGCCCAGCTCTAATCAAAACATATAAAATTAGATCTTTTCATGTAATTGATTACTTGAGCTTATAAATGTGAACTATGGTCCATTTGGTTGATTTAACAAAAACATTCCCTAACCAAAACCAAGTTCACTCAGCCTGGTAAGTTTATTTGCCTTAACCAAAGATCATCCGTGTCTGTAGCGGATATTATGGCGGCCATATTGGGACCAAATACAGAAGAAGAAACTATGACTAGGAAAGCTTTACAATTTTTTATAACCTTCTAGTATTTAATTTGTAGCTGTAATTTTTATATTTGTTGTACCATAACACTTATACCTCTTGTTACCATTTTTAATAAAAGGTAAATATTTTATCTACCAACATTTTACTTAGTAAAATTCAATCATTTTATTTTCCACAAATCAAGGCCTCTACTGATAAATATTAGGGATGTGCAAACCAGTTTTGAAGCCTAGCCAATAAAACTATTGACAGGTAAAATACTTCATTTATGTTTGTTACTAATTAATATTCATATGAAAATATTTGAAGTGATTGAATTGCACGTTGAGATGATAACTTGATTTATCAGATTATGAAATATCACAAACAATTGTGCAATGAAACATTTTATAAAGTGATATATATTTGAGAATATATTCTAGTTCCCTTGGCACTCTACACAACACTATTCAACTAGTATGGATTTTTTTCCACTTTTGAATGGCAATAGTTGGCCATGAACTGAGAGCTGTCAATAGTTTTACTGGCAAATATTTGTAATCATCGAAGCCGTAATGGTTTTTGAAGGAAGCCAAGTGTAAGTTTCGCATACTCCTAATATTATGGGCATTTGTGTTTGTGTGGCTAATTGATACCTGGTTGTTTAAGTATTACTAATTGAATTTTAATAATATCGCTTGTGCCAAGTAATTTTGCCATTTCTCTGTTAATATTTATTCACAGGAATGTAAGATAAAGGGGTTCATATTTCAACCGTGTTAGTTTTTCTGTGACTTTTTGTAATGAAATGTAAATGTACAATAGATTTTATATAAATTTTATATGAATTACCGGTCAAGATGTGTGATATGGGAATTTACTTTTTATTTATGACTGCTTGCAAAATGTATTATTTGTAATTATTTAAATAACCATAAATGCAATCTATTAATGTTATTTTGTTCAGATTATTCATTAGAATTTGTTAATTAACTTATTTAGCAGCTTAACATTCCATGTCAAAGAATGTAATGTTATTGTTTTGTTTGTTTATAATTCACAAGGATAAGCAACTGGGTCCTTCAAGGCAGTTAACTATTTGTTTGTAACAATTGTTTTATAATGTTTTGTGTTTGTCTGTACATAATGAGGCTGCCAGTGAAATGCTGTGAGACAGAAACAATGTCTGGAACATTGATAGCCGGAACATGCTTTAATAAAACTGGTAAAAACTAGATATGTTATGATTCTGATTCTTAATTTTACCTCAATTTTTCAACTCCACATTCTGATGCAACAATTACAATTTTAGTCGCAATCGTCCAAGCCACTTTTTTTTTTTTCCAAAGCTTTGCACACACTTATTCTATTTAAATACAGTTTTAGAAGTAATGAACAAGGTGGTAATGAAAGTATTGAAAAACCATCCATTTCTTTTATTTCACCTAATGTTTCATTTAATGACAACTCATAAATACCGAGATTTTGAAAATGTTAATTTTTATTGTTTTGATACAAGTGAGAATAAAGAATATCACGCTCTGTTAGTCAGAGGGTCTGAGGTATCACTCTTGCTATAGACTTGACTGTTGATGATGGCGTTCGAATCCCGGCAGGTTGTACAAAGTGGTTTTTACTAAATAGTTTTACTCTTGCCTACATAAATGCATGTACACTTGATCTATATTTCAGCCTTTTCAACCTTAACATCAGCAATAGTAGTTTATATATGTAAAACTTGACCCAGTTGTGAAACAAAATGTCAAAAAAAAGGAGCATTTTTGTTTGAATCCACAAAAATCAGTCATAGATAAAAACAATTGGCTCTGTTAGCGAGAGTGAAGAGACGATGATGTGGATCCAACCCATCCTGTTCAAGATGTCGAATTGTAGCCAGAACCATTCTGAGACGAGACTAGTGCGAGTGATGGCTCCTAGACTCAGGGAGACAGGAAATATGGACCTTGGTCAGCCACTCTTTCCATTACAAGACTAGCTCTTAGACCCAGGGGAACAGGAAATATGGACCTCGATCAGCCATTCTCTCCATTACAAGACTAGCTCTTAGACTCAGGGGAACAGGAAATATGGACCTTGGTCAGCCACTCTTTCCATTACAAGACTAGCTCTTAGACCCAGGGGAACAGGAAATATGGACCTTGGTCAGCCACTCTCTCCATTACAAGACTAGCTCTTAGACTCAGGGGAACAGGAAATATGGACCTTGTTCAACCACTCTCTCCATTACAAGACTAGCTCTTAGACCCAGGGGAACAGGAAATATAGACCTTGATCAACCATTCTCTCCATTACAAGACTAGCTCTTAGACTCAGGGGAACAGGAAATATGGACCTTGATCGGCCACTCTCTCCATTACAAGACTAGCTCTTAGACTCAGGGGAACAGGAAATATGGACCTTGGTCAGCCACTCTCTCCATTACAAGACTAGCTCTTAGACTCAGGGGAACAGGAAATATGGACCTTGTTCAACCACTCTCTCCATTACAAGACTAGCTCTTAGACCCAGGGGAATAGGAAATATGGACTTCAATCAACCACTCTCTCCATTACAAGTCAATCATTCGTCTAGAGCTGTGGTAATCCATCCAAAAGCCAATGTTCCATTCCCCCTAACCTGACCTCTCCTGGAAAATAATTCACTTACACCATCCTGCATCCAAAATATAGTCTACACTGCAGACAATCACACATAATACACCTATTATTTAATTATATGTACAAATAAAATAATACAAATTATATTTCACTTTGATTTTTATTTACATTTATTAAAATTCAATGTGAAAACTGCTTAAGTTCTATTAATTCAGACCAGAGACGGCCAATTTGTAGTTTGTATTTGTACGACAGGACCAAAACAATCGACATTGTCCATCAAATCGGGATGAAAAGGTCAAAATATTGTCTCCATTCACAGCTCAACTATTTAGATTTGGTACTATCTAAACATTTCAGTTTAATCTTAGTGAAATGTTCACTGGTCTAGCGGGTGTAGTGTTTTCTAGGAGTGGGCAAAGCTTATAAATATCAAAGTCCTTTGCTTCAGCTTCCGAGACCAACAATAACCTTTGCGTCTTCCAACATTTCCAAGGAACAAGAAACTGATGTAATTTGAATGGATTTAAAATATCTCACTAAACAATATCATTTTCATCATCTAGTCATTTTCAGACCAACTACTAAAACTGTTATATTATATTAAATATCAGGCAGGCTACTAATCTATAGGTCCCAGGTTCTATTCCTGATGGCGCTACTGGTATTTTGCCCTGAAGGGGAATGATCACCATGGTCTGACATTAAAATTTCTACCGACACTACGTGATTGTCACATCTTATCGGAACGATGTGACAACAACTACATAGAGCTCCAACCTCAGACTGTCATCACATACCCGCCAAGAATTCCGCTGATAAACTTTGGTGGGATCAACACAGGTACCAATATTAGTCCTTGATATTCCAGATGATAATTTACTAGCAGATCTTTGATACACATTTCAATTCTTTCCCTTGGTGGGCTTTCTTCAATCAATTATTTACACTTTATTTTTTATCAATTTCCAACTTCATTGTTAAACAAATAGATTAAAATAAAATTAGGGATGGGCCCTTGAATCCTTAAAGATTTTGAGACTCATCATTATTTTATTTTTTCAAGTTTTCAGATGAAATTAGTTTTAGAGCTTTAATATTGTTCATTGATGGTTTAGAACCTATTATAATAATTATTATTATTTAAGGATGAACCTAACAACAAGGCCCCAGACCAGTAATTTAACTCATCAACATCATCAACTGTTTCCAGCCTGTCAGTTTAGAAAAATGCCTCCATCTTCATCTTTCCTTCTACCTTTCTCCTCTATCACGCTTCCACAATATTTTACATTTTATACTTATATCAGCTTTACTCCACCCAACCTTATAGCTTTACATGGCCATATCCTCTTCCTTGTCATTACCATCACTTCACACTTTACCATGCTAAATTTCATTCCACACTCTTTCATTTCCTCATTCCATGCTTGTGGTAATGCTGAAAGAGGATTCCCCTGCTTCATTCAGTTTTCTATTTGAAAACATTCCGTCTTAACACAACTCCTGTTATCCTCATACATGCTTTTCACTCTCATTTCAACTCCTCTTTCCACTACAGCCTCCAAACTTTATTTCTATCCACACTATCATATGCCTTCTCCACCTCCATAAATACCATTACCAAGTTTTTCCCACACCTTCTTTCCATCAGCTGTCGTAGACCTCTGTTCCCTAAATCCATGCTGTTCCTCTCTCCACCTTCCTTTCATTTTATTTCTTATTCTCTTTTCCAGTATCTTCTCATATATTTTTGTACAGTGGCACATCAGTGTTATCCTCCTATAATTTGTACACCTCTTTCTGTCTCCTTTCTTAAAAATATCTACTTCACCTTCTGCTCTCGTCATTTCTACCATCCTTCGTCCACACCTGGTGCTTTTCCTTGTTTCATCCTCTTTAATACGTCCTCCACCTCTTTTCTTCTATTTCTACCTGCTCCTCTAATTACCTCTCATCACTTTCCTCTTCTGGGTTGAACTTCTCAAAATATCTCATCCTTAGTTCCTTTTCTTCCTCTCCTGTCTTCAATGTTTTTCCATCTTCATCCATCATTCACACTTATTGTCTTTTCTCTCCTGTTTCTTACTTGGCTATATCACACCTCCTTACTTCCTTCCGTCCATTTTTGTATCCAATCCTTCCCGTACAACTCTCTTTTCTTCTTCTCCCTATATCCTTCCTCTGTTTCCTTCACCCTGTCGTTCCACTGTGATCACTATCTAAGGACACACTTGGTATTATCTTGATGTTTTCATTTCTTCATCCAAGAGAAAGTCGTCTATCAACAACTCTTGCTCTCCATCTCATTCATATTCATAAAGTAGTGGAATCAACCCAACTCTAAATAAAAAACAGAGTCTGCTCTGTTTTGTTCTCTAAAGCAGTGTTAAGCGACAAAAATTTATCTCCAGATTTGTTTACATGTTTAATCTTAACTTGACATTTTTGACTTTGGCACACTTGTACTATTCAGTGATAGCATTGGCTTCAACGCACATATTCTCACCAAAGATAGGCTCCTGTATCGACCAATAGCAGCACACGCTATGTACAATAGTCGCAGAATTCAGTCATTGTTCGGGGGGAAAGGTTGACTCTTTTAACACTGTTTCATTAGGTCTATTTTTATTTTTAAATGCATTCTGATAATATTTTATACAAAATAAACAATATTTTGACTAACTTTTTACATCCTAATAAAATCCAATGTGGGTTTTACTCAGGAGAAATTTAAGTTTTTGTATCATGAAAGTCAAGAAAAACATTTTCAGAGATTTTATCTCCACTTTGAGTATGCATTAGGTTTGTATAATTTAATATGAATATAGTAAATAACTAGAATTTGGCCACCCCTGATTTATACAAATTTTTTTAAAACTAAAACTTAGGTTTGTACTTTGTTCCAACTAAACATAAACCTAGGCTTAGAGTGGAATATATCTATTAAAATAATTTTAAGTTTTTATCTTATCAGTTTAAAGTTTTGCAGAGAAAATAATTATCGATTACAAAATGATGTTTGAACAACGTAACTAATACAAATACATACAAAATACAGTCTACATATTTCTACGTTCCGTCTCTCGGAACATTCAAATAATTTGGCCATTTCTAAATCAATGTTTCAAGCAAAATTAAGGCCAATATTTTCATTTTGATAGCAATATAAGTTATTAGGGGCCAAATTTATTTCCAACTTTGACATGAACCTGAATGTATTGAGGTTCGTCGGAATATGAAACTCTGTTTCAAAAAATAATAATTAATTGACATTACATTTTGTGTTGCGAACTCAAGCTAGAATTTTATTTCTGATCTCTATCCACAAAGATTACATATGATATACATATACTACACATATAATCTACTTGACACATTGGCAAGTAGTTAACAATTTATTACAGTGTTTTATTTCTCAAAAATAAGGACTATATTTTTCTGGGAAAGTAGTTTAATATTATTTGATGTATTAATAATTTATCAGCCCGACACCTGAGCTTAGTTGGTAGCGTGTCTGTCTACCGAGCTAAGGTTCCCTGGTTCAATTCTCGGCATGGTCAAAAAACGTATAGTTGTTGAAATGTGGATTTACCCTTTCACAGTGATGAATTAACGGCCAGGGACTGGATGTTGTGCCTGTCCTAGTCTTAAGTTAGATTACAAGGCATATGAAATTACGACAGGCCTACCAAGCCAGTAGTGGAAAATATATGACTCGAATAAAAAAATTGATCCAGGCTGGAAACAATAATGGATGTAAAAAAATAATTTATTAGGAATTAGTTCTACAAATTTTCAAATCCCTAAGCATAACCTTACTTGCAAATAATCATGGTGGAAATGTGGGGTTCCCCTTTCAGTGATGAGTTTAAAGGTCAGGGGCTGGATGTTGTGTCTGTTCTAGATATTAGTTAATTTATAAGTCGTGTGCAGATATAATCAATCAGTTTATAAAGTGTGTGTTAAATATCACAAATAAATAAATAAATCCCTTGCAAATAGTTGTTATATTAATTATGTTTTAATTACTTTATATTTATTAGGTACAAATATAATAAAGGTTATCTAATTTTTACAATAATAATTTACTGTCATGTTAAAAAAAAGTACAATAGGGTCAATAGGAGTATGTTATGGAATGTTCTTAGAGAGTATGGTGTGGATGTATGGTTAGTAAATTTGTAATTATGGCGGTGTATGATGGAAATAAAGCGTGTGTTATGGTGGATGGAGCTTTGAGCGAATGGTTCGACATTGGACAGGGTGTTAGACAAGGTTGTGTTATGTCCCCATGCTTGTTAAAGGGTTTCATGAATTAGTGTTTGAGGGATGCTTGTGAGTACGCAGTTGGTGTACAAATGGACAATGTGATGTGAGAGAACTGTTATATGCAGATGATGCCGTACTAATGTCTGAGAATGAAAGCGACTTGCAGAATGCATTAAATTGTGAGTGTGGCAACAGACAGAATGGATCTTTGTATAAACGTCTCTAAAACTATGGTGTTAGTTTTTATAAGGACATATTAGGAAATGATTGTCAACTGTAAAAGTGGAAGGATGGATGGTGAAATCGACAGAGGGCTGAATGCATCTCGGAGAGTAGTTGGATATATGTGGACTATTGCAAAGAATGAAGTAGTATCGAACGAGACCAAGATGGCAGCATATAAAAGTGTGTTCACACCAACATTGTTTTAAGGATGTGAAGCGTGAGTTTGTCAGTCAAAACACAAGAGCAATGTGAATGTGAGTGGTGTGAGATATCTAAGAAATGTATGGGGGAAAACTCGTATGGACAGTCAGTAATAAGTGGGTGCTGAAGGAGTGCGGTTTGAAAGGAAATACAATAAGACAATGAGAGAGAAACATCTTATGTTGGTTTGGACATGTTCAGAGGATGAATGTGGATCAAATGAAGAAGCAAATATGAAGGTAGAGTGTGTGGATCAAAAGGAAGGAGTTGGCCATGTAAGACTTGGCTAAATGTTGTAGATGAATGTGAGAAAAAGAGAAACATTAAGAGTTTTAAGAATAAAAGAGTATGTATGACTGTGTATGGATGTTGTTGAAGCAAAGGGAGAATGCAAGGATGGGGAAGTGTGGAGAAAGTTAGTGAGGATAGATTAAGTACGGAGATGTTGTTTTTCAGCTATGTGCACAGTTTATTGCCTACCCCATAAGGGAATGGCGTGATTATGTATGTATAGGACAATGTATTAAAAAATGGACAACGGAATTTCGAAGACAACATAAAAAATTCCAGGAAAAGATGGGGAAAAATGAGAAATTCCTTAAAATTTCGAGGCCTGGAAGAAATATTTTAAAATTCCAGGTTTTTCAGGATGCGCAGGAACACTGTATAAACAAATAAATATACACTAGTCAAGAATATCCTGCCCAGTTCTCGGTGTTAACAAGTGTTTCAAAATAAACAAACTGGTACTCATACCGGTACCCATGTAGAACAAGGTAGAGCCATCTAAAACCTACCAGTGACATCACCAGTTCTGTGCATCAAAGCCCCGGTACTCATGTAGAACAAGGTAGAGCCACCTAAAACCTACAAGTGACATCACTAGTTCTGTGCATTAAAGCCCCGGTACTCATGTAGAACAAGGTAGAGCCATCTAAAACCTACCAGTGACATCACCAGTTCTGTGCATCAAAGCCCCGGTACTCATGTAGAACAAGGTATAGAGCCACCTAAAACCTACCAGTGACATCAGTTTTGTACATTAAAGCCCCGGTAGTCATGTACAACAAGGTAGAGCCACCTAAAACCTACCAGTGACATCACCAGTTCTGTACATTAAAGCCCCGGTACTCATGTAGAACAAGGTAGACCCACCTAAAACCTACCAGTGACATCACCAGTTCTGTGCATCAAAGCCCCGGTACTCATGTAGAACAAGGTAGACCCACCTAAAACCTACCAGTGACATCACCAGTTCTGTACATCAAAGCCCCGGTACTCATGTAGAACAAGGTAGAGCCACCTAAAACCTACAAGTGACATCACTAGTTCTGTGCATTAAAGCCCCGGTACTCATGTAGAACAAGGTAGAGCCACCTAAAACCTACCAGTGACATCACCAGTTCTGTACATTAAAGCCCCGGTACTCATGTAGAACAAGGTAGAGCCACCTAAAACCTACCAGTGACATCACTAGTTCTGTGCATCAAAGCCCTGGTACTCATGTAGAACAAGGTAGAGCCACCTAAAACCTACCAGTGACATCACCAGTTCTGTGCATCAAAGCCCTGGTACTCATGTAGAACAAGGTAGAGCCACCTAAAACCTACCAGTGACATCACCAGTTCTGTGCATCAAAGCCCGGTACTCATGTAGAACAAGGTAGAGCCACCTAAAACCTACCAGTGCCATCACCAGTTCTGTGCATCAAAGCTCGGTACTCATGTAGAACAAGGTAGAGCCACCTAAAACCTACAGACCAGCGCCAGATGTTCCCCTCCCTTTCCTCTTGATCCATCTAGGAATCATGTAGTTATGTTCTTGGACTATATATTGGAATATCTTGTCTGTGTGGTAACTTTCAGTGTAGGTAAGCAGCGCTATCTGCGGCAGATTTGACCTGTATATTTTCAAAATTATCTTTCAGCTTAAATCTTCATGTTTTTCAAAATTATCTTTTGGACTTAAATATTTATTGAATTGTTAATAAATAATATATGATGTGATCTTGCCATAAGATTTACCTTTTCGAGGTCATGGTGGAAAAGTGGAGGTAGAGGAGCTTTAATGAGAAGTGGACAACAGGGAGAGTTGTTCTAAAGGTGTGTAAGAGACCTGCTATGGAGAGTTGTTCTATAGGTGTGTAAGAGACCTGCTATGGAGAGTTGTTCAATAGGTGTGTAAGAGACCTGCTATGGAGAGTTGTTCTATAGGTGTGTAAGAGACATGCTATGGAGAGTTGTTCTATAGGTGTGTAAGAGACATGCTATGGAGAGTTGTTCTAAAGGTGTGTAAGAGACCTGCTATGGAGAGTTGTTCTATAGGTGTGTAAGAGACATGCTATGGAGAGTTGTTCTAAAGGTGTGTAAGAGACCTGCTATGGAGAGTTGTTCTAAGGTGTGTAAGAGACCTGCTATGGAGAGTTGTTCTATAGGTGTGTAAGAGACCATGCTATGGAGAGTTGTTCTAATAGGTGTGTAAGAGACATGCTAGGAGAGTTGTTCTAAGGTGTGTAAGAGATCTGCTATGGAGAGTTGTTCTATAGGTGTGTAAGAGACCTGCTATGGAGAGTTGTTTTCAATAGGTGTGTAAGAGACATGCTATGGAGAGTTGTTCTAAGGTGTGTAAGAGACCTGCTTGGGAGTTGTTTATAGGTGTGTAAGAGACATGCTATGGAGAAGAGATGTCATCGCGAAGTGTTGTACAGGGAGTACATGAGGTAGTAGAGATTGAAGGAGCAGATAACAGAAAGTGTGCAAGTGAGAGAAGAAGAATGGAAGAAATTAAAGGAGGAAGATTGGTGATGGAAGTATAGAGGTATTTTACTAAACTGACCCGGCCACAAGCTGGAAACAGTTGATGATTCATTTTGATAGGTTAAAATTTAAATTGTTTGTTTGTCACTAGATGGTGTTGTTTGGTTATTTTAAGGTTATGTTTAGTAACTTTGGATCCAGCCGCTAGTCTCATACTTTATAATAATTTAACTTGTCTCTAGGCCACTAGATGGCCAGCTTATAGTTGATCATAAATTAATCTGCGAGATGGCATGATCAAATGTTAACCTGTGTTTAACTTAATCCTCTCGGCCAATAGGTGGTACCGGCACTTGTTTTTAATAAGCTAAAACCTATAACTTTTGTATTGTTAAGTTCCCTTTTCTACTCATAGCTTCAATCGAATAATGTTATGTTTGTTTATCATTCTTAGTCAGTTAATCCCGCCATGAAGCTGATTAAAGTCCATCTGCCACCTCATGTTTAAATCTTGTAACTTAAGACTTCTAGACTAAGCCTGGGCCAATGCCCCCACCCATTACTACACACCCTGGTCTGGTATTTTTGTACTTATCAAATTGTCTTTCTCATATTTAATAAATGTTAAATCTTTGTTACCCATTGTCTTTTTCTTTTGAGATATTTAGGGCTGGGGGCTAGAGACAGACAGACATGGGGTGACAAACGAACATGTCCTAAGAAAAGTGGGTGAAAAGTAACCCTTTTGGATGTTGATTCTTAGGTGCAAAGCAAAGTGGATCGGACACAACCTTAGAATGAACTGCCTTCTGCACAAAGTGTTAAAAAGAAGTGAAGGAGTTAGAGGAGGGGAGGGAAGAGGAGCTTAGGAAGGAGGGGGAGGGGAAGAGGAGCTTAGGAAGGTAGGGGGAGAGGAAGAGGAGCTTAGGAAGTAGGGGGAGGCACAGGGCGCATTGGCAGTCTCAGTTTACTGACAAAAGGAATGGATCCGTCTAAAGAAAGAACACCTAATTAAAAAATAGAGACAACAATAGAAAGTTTCCAATGATAGCAAAATTAATATAGTAATTTTTTTATAGTTGGAAACACCACAGCAAAGACATTTGATGGTGTTGAAGATATTAAAGTGCAAAGTAATAAGTATTTTGGTGCACAATATTTAATGTTTGTATGAAAATTAAATCTAACTCAATATAGCCTTTCATGTTTCAATAAAAACAAATGTCAGTGAAGGTGTTTTAAATAAACTAATTTGACTAAGATTAAAATGCTACAATACAGATTACTTCATGTGAAGCTTCTTTGACATCGGGAATTTATATGTGAGTAAATTTGTCAATCGAGATTACAAATAATCGTCGTAAAGAATTAAAAAGCTTTATTAATAAAACGATATAGCTACCATATATTTTTTGTTTTGTTTTGTTTTTTGAGAGTCCGAATGTTGGCTCCACAGCCTGCTAGTTATACGAAAGGTTTAGGCACCCTTTGTGCTAGTTATAGCAGTGCGCAAGTATTAAAGACCCTGCAAAGATGTATTGATGTATATCACTGAATAGAAAACATCAAACAATTAATAGGTTTATATTATTTTCAAACAGTAGTTACTAATTACATTAAAATGAAATGCAATAGACTGGTAAGACAATTGACAGGTAGAAAAAAATATTCAATTTATACAATAGTATAATATATCTCATTTAGTTCAACAACTTTATCTATAACAGTATGTTTTATTAAAAAAAAAACAATTAGCTTCTAAAAAATAATGTTCTAAAATAACTTGATCAGCACCATTAATTCAAGTTTATGTCATGGATATCCATGTTGGCATTTTCCTTGTTATTGTCTGTTCGACAAATCCCTAGGCAACAAAACAAGTTACAATCTGTTACAGGGTTGAAATGTTCAGTTAACTATAACTATAGACAATCACTAAACTACAGTACGCAACCAGCACTCGGCTACGGTACGCAACCAGCACTCGGCTACGGTACGCAACCAGCACTCGGCTACGGTACGCAACCAGCACTCGGCTACGGTACGCAACCAGCACTCGGCTACAGTACGCAACCAGCACTCGGCTACAGTACGCAACCAACACTCGGCTACAGTATGCAACCAGCACTCGGCTACAGTATGCAACCAGCACTCGGCTACAGTACGCAACCAGCACTCGGGTACAGTACGCAACCACACTCGGCTACAGTATGCAACCAGCACTCGCTACAGTATGCAACCAGCACTCGGCTACAGTACGCAACCAGCACTCGGCTACAGTACGCAACCAACACTCGCTACAGTACGCAGCCAGAACTCGGCTACAGACCCTGAGTGCATAAAACAACACCTTATTTATAATGGGATCTATTCAACAACATTAAACCTAATCCTCAAAACTCAATAAAAAGTGAGCCTTTAAGCAAATAAACTCTTTTCAAGTAAAAATCTTTAAGTAAATCGTCAAGCCCTTTAGCATCTTGAAAAAAATATAATTTAGAAAGAGAAGGAATTGGTGTTTGCACAGGAAAATGGTGCCAACCGTCAAAGGTATTTTGTGCAATGTGGAACCAGTGAATGCTTTTGTTTCAAAATGTTGGAACTATCGAGTGTAAGCCATTAACTCAGTTATAATTGTCTATAGTTATTACAATAAATAAACCCTATCATCTAAAAAAAAAACAGTTTTGGCTGGTGTGGTTAAATGTCCACTAAATCTAATTTATTGTTTTTATTAAGTTGGCAAACAACAAATATTTCCTAGATTCAGACATTCACACAAATCGCCTTACTTTATTTTAAATACAAATAGGCCTATACTAACATAAAAACTGGCAATAAATAAGGTCTACATATAGGACCAAACATAAATTGATTACAATTAAAGCTACCCAAAAATAAGCTTTACTAAACACATATGATATGGCAACATTAAAATAATAATATATATTATTATATATATATATATACACACACACCACACATACAGTAGACTCTCGGTTATCGACCTGATGTGGCAGTCGGCTGGGTCGGATACGCCAGAGCCAAAGGCATATCAGCCCCTGCAAGGTTAATGACCACCACCTGTGTTGAATGTAATATAAAGTATCTACTGTACTTGTTGCTATTTGGAGATTTACGTCATATTAATTTGTCCTTATTAACGATGTATAGTAATTACTGAATTAGAAGGAAATGCATGTGTGCCTTTCACGAAACATTTATTTGAAGGACGAAACTAAATGTATAGTGAACAATAAATTGAATAAATTTCACTATTTAGTTTTCATTTAAAAGAAAGTTTTCAGTCAAATCTGCTGTTAATATAAACCAAAATATTATAACCTAAAACTACACTGTCCAAGGCTTGAAAAAGTCTCTAATCGAGATATACTTCTTTCCTTGCATTAATTTCCTTGCCGATATGTCCTTCCACTTACGTAAACAAATTATGTCTACTGGTGATGCCTCTTGTTGTTGGCCAATATACTCCAGGGCTGTCTCGATCACCTTCGGAGTGGGTTACACGATCGTAGCTTCGTCGTCTTCTTGTTCCTCCTCAATCAGCTGTTCATTTAACATCATCGCTACAATATCTTGGTCTGTAGTTTCTTCAATTCTGTAAAGTCTTCCAACGAAGCTTCCTTACACCCGGGAACTAAAACAATCTCATTGTTATCAGTTTCATTTTCCACATCGCATTGCTCTTGTACCTCTTCCCAGTTCTCACTGGCTCTGTGATCTCACAAGTGTTACAGTGGAATTTCATCCCATGCCTCGACACCCATCTGATAACATCAAGCCTGTCACCTGTCACTGGCAGTAAATTCACCATCGCTCCTTCGATCAGTTTTTTTAAACTGAATGTTTTTTCTTGGAGCAAGGGGCCTGAAACCGACCTTCTTTCCGCTCACATTCTCATAGCACAGATAAACGATATCTTCAACTTCCAAGTGTTTGCCTTTTTGCTTAGTTTTTCTAACTTTCACGCCACTGCCACTTGCTCGCTTAGAACACCATTTTTCAATCTTCACCAATCACCCACAGTAGTTTTTCCAACTCCTGAATCGAATGCAATTTTCTTTGCGATTCACCAGAATCCGTTTGTTTTATTGCTTGCAGTTTTTCTTCCAAAGTTAGTACCACTTTCTTTCGTCTGCCACCAACAATACACTGGACTGTATACACACTTTATAACATAAATTTACAATCCACAAACGACTGAACAGCACAGACAGACTTCTGGATACAGACTGCATTTGCTAGGCACACGTTCATTTCTTGTTGCGACATGAATCATCGCATGGTGGGTAAATTGTCCTCGGCATGACAGCAGGTCGGATAGGCCAGAGGTCGAGTAGTCGGGAGTCGGATAGCCGAGGGTCTACTGTATGTATATATATTCATCTATTTAGTTTTATCAGTTTAAAAACATATATTTTCTTCCTAGAAGTAATAACACGTCATATGTGTGGAAAATCTTTAAATGCGAATTACCTGATCTCTACAATAATTGATTCAAAGCGTCTTTAAGTTCCTTTCTAAAAATAGATATCGGCAGAAAATAGACAGTTGAATTACAACTTTTAAAGTGTAATCTTACTTTTGTCGCAGTTAGATTATATTTACCAAAATGGAGTGGAAAAACAAGTTACTAGAAGCCATTACAAAACTATTGCATTGATTACTTCCTTGTAGACGAGAGTTACTCGTCATCGTACGACGACAAGAACGGATGGAAACACTGGATAATTGGTGTATCATGTTTGTCTCAGGACTAGGACGCTCAGTCTGTCTCACTCACTTCGCGGACGTAATCCTTCGGGAAGAACCCGACCTAGAAATTAACAAATTCACTCTTGCACAAAGTATACCAAACCCCAGAACATTAACTTACCACATGACTGTCATAAGGAGTGCATCAATACAACTGTTAACATTTGTTTGTTTTCAATCGCAAGGGGGTAGCCGGGGAAGTACCTATATGGAAACGTGAACCTTCAATGCTTATATATGTTTTATTATAAGAATCAAATTCAAGATTCGTAAGTTAAATAGTATTTGTATTTGAAAAAAAAAAAAATGTATTTGGTCCAAGATTAAAATAAATCTTTTACTATATAAGAGCTGTCTTTATACTTGAGTTGAAAGAAAAGAAAATCCTTAAAAATAGAACTAAACAGAATAACAAGGAAGAATGGAAAGACTTCCAGTTTTTAAAAATATATTTATTTGAGAAGTGGTCTAGGGGTAAGGTGTCGGACTTCTGAGCTGGCGACCGGGGTTCAATCCTCGGTCCCGGCACAGATTTATCTGATTACCAAACCCTTTCTTCACCTCTGACAAGATGTGTATTAATCACAACTTGTGAATGTGAGGAATGCCAGGCCTCCACCGTGGTTCGGATTCCACGTTAAACTGTAGGTCCTCCATTTCATCTCACAATCACCCTACCATTATACATTAGCGTAAGTGCGTATAACCCGAACGGGTAGTAAGACGCGGTGCTAATAATAATAATAATATTTGAGAAGGCGGGATAGAAACACACTATATTGCTGCCACTGGACAGAGAGGTGATGGCCCCGAGGTTGTGGGACTGACTTTCTTTATGAGACAGCCGTTACATCTCTGTCCAGTGGCAGCAGTTCATTGTAAAAGTCCCATCGTGTTTGTTCCTGTCTCTTCTTCCAAACATAATAACGCTATTTTAAGTAATTCATTCAAAATTCATGGAAACGTTCCCTGTGAGATGACCGAGGGGGTACACTGGACTCACCCTGTCCTGCACCTTGCCCTTCCACCAGCCCTTGTAGTCCCCCTCCTTGCTCAGAACAATCACCTGGCACCCTTTCCTCAAGGGTAGCTGGTTCGACTCCGAAGGGTTGAAGTCAAACTCTGCGATGGCAATGATTCGTCTGAACGGCCATTTGAGCGTCACGTCCAAACTTGACAGATAAAACAGATCTTGCAACACGCAATTCAGTCTTTTCCCTACACCGATAGCCTACAAATGTATGTTTTGAGTTACTTGTAACTCACACTTAACTAATCTAAGGAGATAGGATGAGGACATGAGGTTTACAGTGAACTACTAGAATCAGTCGTACAAGGATCCGGTTGGCTATGGATCTAGAATTCAAACTTCCAGGGACAGCTCTGTGACAAGTCACCCTCATCTTGTTTATAAAATAACTATTTGAACACAATTGTTGCTCAATACATCACCATGGCTGATACATGCAAGTATTTTAGTAAGGAAAATACTATCTTTTGAATATCTTTGGGTTTAAATATTATATTTATTTTATTTGATGTAAAGTTATCATGGTTGTAATTTATTTATATTCAAATTCATTGAACAATATCACAATTTTGTTACATAAAATTGATGTATCGGCCCATTTGGCTAAAAAAGGGTTTCTACCTTTTACACTTAGTTTTTATTTAAGGTTTGGTAAACATTGCAAGGAGGATAGAAGGGCAAGGACTACACACTTATCAGAAGAGAGTAAAACAACACCATGACCTACCTCTAGACATAGTCCAGTCTGTGTTTCTCTCTCTTCTGCTGAGGCCTAAAGTCTTCTGGTGAATGTGTAGGCCTTGGTAGCTGGCGAGTTTACTGAATAGTAATTTTTGAAAGTCAGTTTTTCGAAATTCAATTATTCGAAGACCAATTTTTTGACATAGCAATTGTTCAAACTAATAGTTTTTCGAAAACATTTTTTTCAAAAATTCATTAGGCAAAAATAAATTTTTCGAAATCATTTTTTCGGAAATAAATTTTTCGAAAACCAATTTTTTGATCTAGAAATTCTTCGAATGAGAAGTTTTTCAAAAACTTCTTTTTCTAAAATGAATTTACCTCAAACCTTATTTTCAGAATAAATGTTTCAAAGAGGAGGTTTTCGAAATTAAATTTTTTGAACGATAAGTTCGAAGTATAATAAAATTCTAGGTTAGGGGGTAGATGATTCCCAGTCCTCGATAAAACAGCTTCCAGAAAATTCTCAGTTCGCTAAATTGATTTCCCAAAAAAAAAAAAAAAAAATTAATTTGCAATTTGCAAAATTGATTCTTCAAAAAATTGATTGTTCGAAAAATTCATTTTCGATTATTTGACTGTCCAACAATTCATTTTTGGTATATTCACTTCAGGCAATTGATTTTCGACAAAATTACTTTTGATGATTTTGTATTCGGTGAATTGATTTCGATAAATTGATTTTCGAATAACTTGTTTTCGAAAAAATTACCTAGACCCGTAGGCCTTGCCCTTCTATCATCCTTGCAATGTTTCATTTAGAGGCCATGATACCTGTCTTTAACGATTTCGACTCTTGATTCCGATTCCTAGGTTCAAACTTGATTTTTCGATACTCAATTTTAATTCTCTAACATTTCCTATTTCATTATTTTTCCAATCATGCACTCTCATATGTAAAAACATATTTATTCAACTTCATGGTATAGCAAAAAAAACCTAAAAATGTTAATAGTAGTAAAAGAAAATTAATTTTTAATTTTAACAAAGAAAAACAATTTATTTTACCAAATATTAATAGGGAATTACAATAGTAAGCACGTATTTTTACCTACAAATAAAGTCTTTCAGAGTCAAACATTTATAAATAATTTAAAAATGATGTAATAAACAACTGCCGAAAACACAAGTTTTAATTCCCAAATAGGGTTGTTAATTGGACCAAAATACATATCAAATAACGACAATAAAACTAATATGAATGATAAATGATCGCAACTCATTCTGAATTTTGCCGTTTTGCTAATTGCCAGTACTTTCATCAAGACCTAAGAATCGTTACATTAAGATCGATTCTTTCGATACCAGTAAGAATCAAGAGTATTGAGGTAACAAAGTTCAAGTTTGATATCCCCAGTTTAATTCGGTACAACCGTTTGGTCCCATTTTTTCTTTGTTTATTTTTATTTTAAGTTTAAAGAACATGACAAAGAAAGAACAAGAAAGATCGGTGTAGTACGGCTATTTTTCTCGTTTAATAACAAATGTGTAGCAAACCTACTAATGTGAAAATAGCGTCTTTTAGCTGTAAAAGAGGGGTTCTACTGACCCCACAAAGTTCTCCCCTAAGCTCGAGTGTTCGTAGCAGCCGATGAGGTCCGTGATGGAGCGGAAGAACCTCGACTCGGACAAGAAGTAGTGAGGGACCCCTTCCATCGTCCTCTCGTACACTTTCATGTGCTTCACCCGGTCGTCCGTCCTGATAACAATACATCATACATGGGGAGACCGAAATATCCTAACATGTGTAAATTGATTCGTGAGATAAAACGTAAATTAATATTTTCCTATAACTTGGCCTTTATATGTGAATAATGATAAATTATGTTGAATTCAATAAGAATTAACAACAACCAAACTAAAAACATTTTACTTAGTAGCAGACAACATTGTTCTTTGCTCGAAACTGCCAGAAAATATACTACCAACTGCACTATTATTTTTTTTTTTAATATTCCTATAGCCAATTAAAGTTCCCACTATAGAAGATGTATTTCCCCCAACCAAAGAATATCTGCAACAAAATAAAATGTGTCTTTTCTCTGGATTGTACTACAGTCAAATTGTAACCAAAGGCAAATTAGAGTGAGAAATTTATCCACAACCTTTCTAGCTATAATATACTACTTAATACTTATACTATAACACCAGTAAACCCTTGCAAAACTTTCGCACATTCAACCTTGATACAAAAACTTAAATCTTAAAACAAAAAAAATGTTTTAATGTAAACTGAATATGCTATGTCAGAAGTCGGTAAAAAAAATCCTATCCAATGATACCTTATTCATCACTGTAGGCTTTGTATTACTTGAGAAAAAGGGATGTTGACAATAGAAATAATATAATATAGGATTTAAATTTGAGTTGATTTTTTTTACTCGAAAGAAGCTTTTAAGGAGGAGAGTATTACCCATTTTTTTGATATATTGATGGGCCAGTTCCCATATCCTCAGTTGTGAAGGGTTGCAGATATCTCTGTTGAGGGATGTGACCATCTTGAAGGTGTAGCAGAGGTTAAAGTATAGATTATGGGTTTCAAAGTGTGACGCTACAGGTTTTCTTTATTTTTCATTTTGATGTCATGTCGATGAACATTCAATATGACTTAGTGTTTCTGTAGAGAGACCTATGTATCGAGTTTGGCACTGATTATATTCCAGTCCTTAGATGAGGTTTTCAGAATCGTGGTAGTCTTGTTTTAGCTGTGTTGCTGGAGAGTGAATTTGTTGGTATGTTTATGGAAATTAACAAGTCTGAGATTTGTTTCAGTTCAAGTTGAATAGTTGAGTCTGGGAAATTGGTATTTACAAATGTACTGTGCAGACCCTTCAACTTGAAGACAATGGATTAATTGCATCGCATGACACATCATTTCCTACCCTAAAAGGACTTTATTCAATTTCTTGAAAGAATATGTCAAATTGAAGATACCTTATCACCTATCTCTATTCGTAAATCATAAGTAGGCAAGGTTGTGACAAGCCTAGACAAAAGGGTTACCATTCCTTGGTGGTTGGCGCGAAAGGCTCCCCACATACTAAAGTAATCCCAGAGAACGCTCCTATTGACCACCTGAGATGAAGGGGACAGTCATAGTATCCTCGACTTATTTAAATAAGTGTTTGATGTGTGAACAAAATCATCCCCTCTGTCGTTGTCAAATGTTCACTAAACTCACTCCTACAGAGAGGTTTCAATTAATAAAACAAAGAAACCTTTGTATCAACCGGCTTGTTAGTTCACACAAGGCAGCAATTTGTCATTCATTGATAGTTTGTACTCGTTGCAAATCAAAACATCATTTACTATTAAATTTTGAGAATAGATCTCATGGAAATGAAACAACTGAAGCTTCCTTGACTCCTTCTGTCACTGAAGACAATAGTGCTGCCTTCAACAGTACATTCCTACGTTGATGGAGAGTTGCATGAAGAAGGCTCATGGACTCGGCCAGTCAAGCAAATTTTATCACCGAGTCTTGTCTCTCGAGACAGAGTCTTTCAAGATATAAACTCAAAGGTCCTGTTAGTGGGATTGGTAGAACCGCGCTCCCTTGAAGAGAAAATACTCCATTTACAATTCAACCTCGATTCATACCCAATCCTAGTTTTGCGTTGATTATCGATAAGAAAGTCGACCAACTACCATCCATTACTTTATCTTCAGATAATTGATCACACTTGAAAGGAGTGACTCTAGCAGATAGAAAATTTCATCTCCCAGGGGAAATCGAAGGACTAGTGGGAGCAGAGTTATCTCCCGACATTGCTGGGCATCCTGACACACGTTGCTTTGGGGGGGCTACTTATGGGTCGGACAACCACTAGTCCATCACACATAGCTTGCATCCTCACACATTTTGTGTGTCCTTGGATTCTTGGCTATAGATGAAGTGGTGCAAAGATTTTGGTCCTTTGAGGAAATAACTTAGAAACCAAATGTGAGTCAAGAAGAAATATGGTGTGAAGATAATTTTGTCAGAAACCATTCTAGAAAGAGTAATGGCCGCTATTCCGTGGCACCATCTTTTCAACAAGATCCTCTTTCTTTAGGAGACACACGCTCTGGCGCAATAAGGAGACATGAAGTTCTTGAAAAAGACTACAATCAAGACCTGATCTTAACAAAGAATATGGCGCTTCTATGCAATATTATTTGGACCAAGGTCACATGTCTTTGGTTCCTAACATTGATTCTTCTGTATTATCATATTACATTCCACATAATTATGTTTTTAATCCTGATAGCACTACTACTAAGTTAGGAGTTGTATTTGACGCTAGCTTTAGACCTAAATCTGGACTCTCACTTAATGATGCCATAATGACTGGGCCTTAGCTACAGTTTGACATTTATGAAATTCTACTTAACTTTCAAGTTCATCCTGTAGCATTCATGTCAGACAAAGAGCAAATGTATCTACAAATAGGGAGACACCCTGAACATTGTCACCGTTGCCAATGAGCTAACATGCTCCTCACAAACCCTAGTCTTTCTTACAATCATTGTCCATGTTTCTCCTGCATGTGTGACAATGGGTACAAAGTACAACACTTCATTACACTCCAAGGGGACTTCCCTACATACTTCTCCATTCTAATCCCACCTCTCTCGTTCTGATACCACTTGTGTAGTTCTGCTATATCTGGCTAGTTCAACAGTGGATAGTTCAAATTCACCATGTTTCCTCATGACATTCCTATTTAACTAAATGGTAAATATTTGGATAATGCTAAACCTAGACATTGTTAATTTGTTAGATTTGGTACTTATCCCAAAACTAAATTAAAAACCTTTATTAAGTCCCGCCCCCATATGCCAATAATGTCAATGTTAGAGTTATTGACGCATATTAGAAGAGAAAGCATGTGTCCTAGAATGGGGGTTAACCTTAATTACTTTTGTGTGACAGTGTAATAACATGCGGCCCAGCATGAGGGGGGGGGGGGGGTTAACTTTCATGTCGCCCACCCTCAATGATTTAGTATGCAAATTTCATATCTTAATTTATCAAAGTTTTTATATTTTGTGTTTACATTTTTCTTGTTTTTTCATGTATAGTAGTAGCCCCATGGCTTCTTTGGTGCTGACTGACAGCTCACAGCTGACAACTGACAGCTTTGAAAGGCTACCAGACCAAATTATGTATCCCTACGATGAGCCATATGATCTGCAAAAAACATGTGTTTAGCAGCTGTCACTTCTGACAGTCAAAATTTAGGTATATACCTAAATGTTGACTGTCAGAAGTCAGCTGTGAGCTGTGTCATTCAGCACCAAAGAAGCCGTGGGGCTACTGTATGTATACTATATATTGTGTATGTGTTTTTTATATTTTGTGTTTATGTGTAACATATTTGAGGTTATTGATTTATTGTGTACCGGCCGCGTAGGCTCATAAAAATAGTTAATTCAGTTTTGTATATTTTGAATGTTTTTCGATCTCCCGTGCTTGGTCTTTGTATTCATCCTAAGTTTACATCTTTTATAAGATTTTTACTCGTATTTGAAAGAATATCTTGTTATTCTAGTTGATTATACGTACTTGAGACTGAGAGCATAGATGGTCTCATTGGGGTGTGTGGCCCCCTGGGGCCTGACCCTCAGGAGATACGTTCCATCCATGTGTCTCTCAAGCAGAGCCGACGCTCGGTCTCGCCCCATCTCTCCCACAAACCTGTCAAGAGCAGGGAACATACTTCACACAAACATGCCAAGAGCAAGGAACATACTTCACACAAACATGTCAAGAGCAAGGAACATACTTCACACAAACCTGTCAAGAGCAGGTAACATCCTTCCCACAAATCCTTAAGTATATTAGAAACTAGCAATCCTGCACGGCGGCGTTGCCCGTGACCCACTGTGGTATATTAATTATATAAGACCCCCCTCCCGCCCATGGTGCTCGATTTCAAATGGAAACTTTATCTCTGAAAAGTAATTCTAAGCCAGATTAAAAATATTTTCTTCAAAAATTTGTTAAAAATAGCCTAATTAAAAAGCTAATTAAAAATTTAAAAATCCGGCTTTGAGGTGCATTTGGACCCCTTTACATCCACCTATGTTAAGAATTTCAGATCTCTGGGCACTGTAGATTTGGTTGGGCATCGCACACACACACAAACATACACTTCCTTTTATTATTAATGATCCCATGAAAAGAATGTTTTTTTTTTTCAAATTCTCAGCTAGAAATATTTTTGTAGAGCTAGTAAGACAGTGCGGTGCGACTGGATATAACCAGACAAGCGATCAAAACACACAGCATTCATTTAACATCATGACCTACATCATAACTTAGAAAAGTAATCCTAGCGCTGTGGTAACATTATGTTTATCAACTTTTATAGAATTGGACCTAAACAGACCAGTCTCAGTACTCACCAGAGGTGATCCTTGAGGCTCGGGTCAGGCCAGAGGATGGGAGGAGGGTCAAGTCTGGGGGGCCGAGGCGGAGGCTCGGGAGGGGCCCCACTGCGGTGGCATCGACCAGAGAACTCGATGCACTGCTTGTGTACCGCAATGCTGCACTCCCGCACAAGTACCCCTGAGGAAAAGGTTTCATTTTGATAAACATCCCTGTTTTATCTTGTTCTGAGGTGTTGAAATATTTCCCTTGGGATCAAGGATGGCTGCCGTGCCTGACAGAACAATGAATATTCTTCGTTATCTTGAACACAAATTAAATAGTGAAAAAATGCCTGCAAATATTATTCACTTTAGGAATAATGTCTTATACATTAAATTATAAACTTATTGGTTGAGGTGTTTATTTCTTTAATCAATTATATTTATATAAACAGGGTTCTAGTTAAGAATGGGTGTTCTAGTTACAACTGGGCGCTTCTAGTTACAAATGGGCGCTCTAGTTACCAACTGGGCGCTCTAGTTACCAACTGGGCGCTCTAGTTACCAACTGGGCGCTCTAGTTACCAACTGGGCGCTTTAGTTACCAACTGGGCGCTCTAGTTTACCAACTGGGCTCTAGTTACCAACTGGGCGTCTAGTTACCAACTGGGCGCTCTAGTTACCAACTGGGGCGCTCTAGTTACCAATGGGCGCTCTAGTTACAACTGGGCGCTCTAGTTACCAACTGGGCGCTCTAGTTACCAACTGGTGCTCTAGTTACAACTGGGTGTTCTAGTTACCAACTGGGTGTTCTAGTTACCAACTGGGTGTTCTAGTTACCAACTGGGTGTTTCTAGTTACAATGGGTGTTCTAGTTACCAACTGGGTGTTCTAGTTACCAACTGGGTGCTCTAGTTACCAACTGGGTGCTCTAGTTACCAACTGGGCGCTCTAGTTACCAACTGGGCGCTCTAGTTACCAACTGGGTGCTCTAGTTACCAACTGGGTGTTCTAGTTACCAACTGGGTGTTCTAGTTACAAATGGGTGTTCTAGTTACCAACTGGGTGCTCTAGTTACCAACTGGGTGCTCTAGTTACCAACTGGGTGTTCTAGTTACCAACTGGGTGTTCTAGTTACAAATGGGTGTTCTAGTTACAAATGGGTGTTCTAGTTAACTTGTTTGGACCAAACAGGCTTACCTTCAAAGGCTGGATTTAAGAAATGATGTTTAAGAACTATATTACAACAGTTAGAGATAGGCCCATCGACACAGTGAGGTCATTAGGGTTCAAGATTATGAATATGGAGTTAAAATGGAGATTCGGATTTGATAAAGAAAGTGACCCATGTCAAATAAAAAGTTAAATTAAACATGTATGTTGTATGATTGTGCGACCATCTAGATAGATGACCTTGAATTGTGTTTTCTGGTGTTATCATGAACAATATGGTACACATTCGCTAAGTTAGATTTACACTTCAAAGGCATACAAATATCAAAGTATATTTATTGCAACATATAACAAAAATAAAAATATTCAATTGGCTTTGGGAATATTTTATATTATTAAATTTGACTCAACTTGGAATTTTGAAAGTGGTCTTAGACCCTGTGCTACCTGACCAGACCTCATACTACCTGGAGAATAACACCATTGAAGAATGTGCTGCAGTGATGTCAGGTTGTCACCTGCAGGTACATACCCTTGAGGAACTTGCTGCAGTGATGACAGGTTGTCACCTGCAGGTACATACCTGGAGTAAAATACCCTTGAGGAACTTGCTTCAGGGATGACAGGTTGTCGCCTGCAGGTACATACCTGGAGTATTATTACCCTGTGAGAACTTGCTGCAGGTGATGACAGGTTGTCGCCTGCTCAAAGGTGTTCATCTTGAATGTGTGGGTTGTGTTCCGACATACCGAAGGCTCCAGGTTGTCCCTGGGACAGGAGACAGAACAGTCTAAACACCTTGAACTGTAAGTCCGCTCAGTCAACGGGTAACCAGCACATTCATTTTCAAACAACATTCAACAACAAAAGGTATGTCCAGTTATATTACCTTGTTTTTAGGACGTATCAATATGTTATTTTTGTAAATAATATTCATTTTTCCAATTTGTTTTATTTAAAAAAAAATTGGACCTCACACAACAATTTTATTTTGAAGTCTACGATTTACAATGATGACAAAATAAACAGAAAGATCACAGGTTTCCTCAGGCGAGGCAGGAATCTACAGATTGTCTGCTCTCTTTTATAAAAACATTTAGGATGAGACCTAGAATCCCTCGAACCCTTAAGGATATTCAAGATTCGAGGATTCAAGTACACTCGTGACTCTTATCCATTTTTTTAAAGTGAAATTTGTTTTAGAGCTTTAATACTGCTTAACGGTATTCAATACCAATTATGATTATAGTATGAACTTAACAACCAGGCTCCAGACCAGTAATTTAGCACTTACTAAATGTATGAATGTTGTAGTGAATGGATTATAAGAAACAATGTCAACATTTAGTTAATATTTATATTTTATATTATTTTTATATTTACTCTTATGTTCATAAATCTTTCCAAGATATGGATTAAGGATTCAAAGGTAAATTGGAGATTTGGATTAGTAAAAAAGTAAATCTGACCCAACTCAAAAAAAAAGTATATCATGTATTTTTTAATTTCAAACGAAATGTGGGTACTTATATAACCTCAGCTCCATCTTTATTTTAGGTGAGTTTAATAAATAGATGTCCATGAAAATACCACTGTGCCTGTAAGTAAATTCTGATGTTCAAACTGTAGAGTGGTCTCGATCATTTCCTATCTATATAATATTTATTTTATTAATTTAAACCCCTAGATTCATTTGTTCATGTAACAATCTTACAAGTTATAATATCAAGGACAGTTGACCAGTTTGTATTTCATTCTATTCAATTCTCTTCCCTCAAGTTCATTGAAAATTATATATTTGTCATGGTGAGTATTTTGAGGAAACATAACTAATTATATATTAGTACTAGAGACATGCAAAAGGTGGGGTTATTTTTAGGGGATAAAGTGGTGATATTTATGCTGAAAGCAATATTATTTATGTAAACACATGCCAAATTGTATTCACCCAAGAATTTAGGTCTTAAGTCCAGAAAATGCTAGCGCGCTTCTGGAGCAACAGTCTAATAGCGTCTGTACCGGATGTTGCATCTATACTCTAGCTAGTCTAGATAGCGCCTGTACGGTGGTTTCCACTATAGTCTAGCTACAGTCTAGATAGCGCCTGTACCAGTGGTTTCACTATACTCTAGCTACAGTCTAGATAGGCCCTGTACCAGTGGTTTCACTATACTCTAGCTACAGTCTAGATAGCGCCTGTACCAGTGGTTTCCACTATACTCTAGCTACAGTCTAGATAGCGCCTGTACCGATGGTTTCCACTATAGTCTAGCTACAGTCTATATAGCGCCTGTACGGTTGTTTCCACTATACTCTAGCTACAGTCTAGATAGCGCTGTACCAGTGGTTTCCACTATACTCTAGCTACAGTCTAGATAGCGCTGTACCGGTGGTTTCCACTATACTTAGCTACAGTCTAGATAGTGCCTGTACGGTGGTTTCCACTATACTCTAGCTACAGTCTAGATAGTGCCTGTAGTGGTGGTTTCCACTATACTCTAGCTACAGTCTAGATATCGTTTGTACCAGTGGTTGGCACTATACTTAGCTACAGTCTAGATAGTGCCTGTACCGGTGGTTGCCACTATACTTAGCTACAGTCTAGATAGCGCCTGTACCAGTGGTTTCCACTATACTCTAGCTACAGTCTAGATAGCGCCTGTACCAGTGGTTTCCACTATACTCTAGCTACAGTCTAGATAGCGCCTGTACCAGTGGTTTCCACTATACTCTAGCTACAGTCTAGATAGCGCCTGTACCGATGGTTTCCACTATAGTCTAGTACAGTCTAGATAGCGCCTGTACCAGTGGTTTCCACTATACTCTAGCTACAGTCTAGATAGCGCCTGTACAGTGTTTCCACTATACTCTAGCTACAGTCTAGATAGCGCCTGTACCAGTGGTTTCCACTACACTCAGCTACAGTCTAGATAGCGCCTGTACCAGTGGTTTGTACTATACTCTAGCTACAGTCTAGATAGTGCCTGTAGTGGTGGTTTCCACTATAGTCTAGCTACAGTCTAGATAGTGCCTGTACGGTGGTTTCCACTTACTCTAGCTAGTCTAGATAGTGCCTGTACCGGTGGTTTCCACTATAGTCTAGCTACAGTCTATATAGCGCCTGTACCGGTTGTTTCCACTATACTCTAGCTACAGTCTAGATAGCGCCTGTACCAGTGGTTTCCACTATACTCTAGCTACAGTCTAGATAGCGCCTGTACCGGTGGTTTCCACTATACTCTAGCTACAGTCTAGATAGTGCCTGTACCGGTGGTTTCCACTATACTCTAGCTACAGTCTAGATAGTGCCTGTAGTGGTGGTTTCCACTATACTCTAGCTACAGTCTAGATATCGTTTGTACCAGTGGTTGGCACTATACTCTAGCTACAGTCTAGATAGTGCCTGTACCGGTGGTTGCCACTATACTCTAGCTACAGTCTAGATAGCGCCTGTACCAGTGGTTTCCACTATACTCTAGCCACAGTCTAGAGACGCTAAAGAGTGAAGGTCTGTTAGAAGATGTGTTTGTGCTCACATAGCGTCGTGTATGGCTTTCATCCACTTGCGCTTGTTGTCCTCTGTGCGTGCATATAGTGTATAAGCTGTGCGCTCACTCTTGCGCACCAGGTAGAACTGATAGCTCCAGCGAGCATCAGTGCGCAGCGTTCGCCGTGTGTGAACGTCCTCAATCTTGTACTCCTGGAGCCGCAAGGACTCTCGGTAGCTATAGGTCTCCCCCTGAAGACGCAACAAGGACACTTGATAAACCTGGCTGAAGCCTTAAAATTTCGAATATGAATCCAGAGTTAGCTAAGATTTGGAATTGATTTGAAATTTTGAATTTTAGTATTTAAAAGATTCTAATTATATTGGACATTCAAATCTAAAAGTCAACCTTTAAATAATTTAACTAACAGTAGAACTAACGTCTTCTGTTTATAATAAAGAGGTTCAGCATAACAATTTATGTAAGACATGTAGCCAGTATTTGTTATTTTTATGGATTAGGGTTTAAGATAAGTTTTTATGGCATTAAAATTATAGAATTGACCAAAACAATATATAACCTCCTTCTTTAAGCGAAGGCGCAAGACATAATATAAAAAAAGAGAAAGATCAATCAGAGTGAGTTGTTTGAGTTGTTTGAAAAGGGGCAATAGCCTGGGGGCAAACTATTGCATCTCAGGGACACGCAACTCGCTCGGTTGCGGAAAGAACCCAACTGCGGCCATCCTACATATACATATTTAAATAATTTTTAAAATATGGGTGTTCTTATGATGCCAAAAAGGAATGTTAATATCAAAACAAAAGAAAATACTAGAGAGATGTAAAATAGAGTTTGACTTTAATTTAAATAACATTATTTGAACTCACTATATTATACTCTACCATAAAAATAGGGAGAAAGGGAAAAGCCTGTCAAGGTCAACTATTTATGTTAGTGAGTAGAGATTGCAGGGGTGTTACAAAGAACCTTTAAGGGATGTCAATTCTAGAGAACATTAAAGGGGCTTTAAACAAAGAGGAGTTTCAAGGGGTTTCATACCAAAATAATTTTCAAGGGGTTTAAAACTTAGATAATCTTTAAGGGGTTTCAAACCTAAATAGCCTTTAAGAGGTGTTAAAATAGAGAACATTTTAGATTCTAGAGGACATTTAAGAAAGGTAATTTTATTTTTATTTTGCACTCTTCCAATAGCTAGTTAAATATAAAACACCATTTTCAAAAGAGATTAACTAATAAATATAATATTTTAAAATTAATTATTTGCTTTGTATTATTCATTATTTGTTCAAAATTTAGCTATTTGTTTCAATATAAAATGCTATTCATCCATTCCTATTTATATTAAGTTTTTATGATATATAATTTGTCTTATATTTAATGTCATAGATTTTACAAGTATTACCGTAATTGTATAAAACAATATCTATTTTTAGTCTAGAATTAATCTAAAGCATCATTTTTATAATTTCCTGTTCCCGACCCGATATAAAAATGTCATTCCCGTCAACCCCTAATATTATTGTTAAAAAATTAAGTTATACTTAGTAAAAATATAAAATAAAAATATATATTTTATTTTGATTTTTGAGATTATAGCATATTTATGTGCTACTGAAACACCGTTAGCGAAATGGTGGATTATGGGAAGCCACTGGTATTATTACTTAATTCTTTAATAAATTTTGTGTAATCAGGCCAATAAATTATACTGTTCCTGAAATTTTTATTTTTTTATTTTTGAATTTCCTATTTATCCCTCAATTTGAGAATGATCCATAGAGTGAAATAAATATTCCCCAATTTAGCTGTAAATAGCAAAAATTATTAAATAACAATTATTTCTTAACATCCTAAGTTTCCTGATTTTATTGTATCAAAAATTTAATTCTACATTTTCTTTCAAAACGAGACTAACCTTGCAAATAGTAAAAAAAAAAAAAAAAAACATGAGGTATAGTGAGTGACCTATGCCTCAGATACAAATCTCTGATCTAAGTCTTTGGTTATTTTCCTTCAAAGTTACAATCAAAACATTATTCTAAGAGTAGAGTTTAAACCAATACAAGTTTTATTTTTAATTTAAATACCTCTAAAACATCAAGACCGATTGTGAATTTTGAAAAGTATTTTACAAAAATTAGTTAAACCGAAAAGTAAATGTTGCTTATATCATAATCATCTTGTAGCACGGATGTTATAATCCTATACAAGAAGAGAGTTCCTCAACAGTGCGGCTAGTCCCAGAGTGGGGGGAGGAGAAACACATGACAATCCACATGCCGTGATGAACAGATATTCTGTGGTGTTCAATCGACACACACTCTGGTGGCCGACTCTCGAACCTCAGTGCCCCGCTAAGTTTGCTGGTATGTGAGTTGCCGGCTGGTTGTATCTGGTGCGGGTGAATAAGGCATTTGGTCAGTTGAAGGTGGGATAGGACAAAGTGGCTAGGTAGGTAAACAAGCCTCCTAGTGTTGTAATTATCCAATATTGACTTGTAACGCTACAAATATATAAATAATATGGGCCAGTTTCATAGTCAGATTTAGTACGCCTCAAGTGCAGCGTTATACTAAATACAAGACGTCACCTACCTAAAATTGAATGGAATGGGCCAGTTTCATATGTGAAACTGTCCCATTCCATTTTGGTCTAGGTAGGTGTCGTCCTGTATTTAGTATCGACTCGCACTTTAGGCGTACTAAATTTGACTATGAAACTGGCCCTATATCTCAATCTTAGATTTGTATTTGATATTCAAACTTACCCTGAGTGACTTGCACATGATGATAACCTGGTCAAACACGAATATATACCTGAAACAACAGGCATATGTTAGTGAGTTGGTTCACACACAAATATATACCTGGAACAACAGGCATATGTTAGTGAGTTGTTTCACACACAAATATATACCTGAAACAACAGGCATATGTTAGTGAGTTGTTTCACACACAAATATATACCTGAAACAACAGGCATATGTTAGTGAGTTGTTTCACACACAAATATATACCTGGAATAACAGGCATATGTTAGCGAGTTGTTTCACACACAAATATATACCTGAAACAACAGGCATATGTTAGCGAGTTGTTTCCACACACAAATATATACCTGAAACAACAGGCATATGTTAGTGAGTTGTTTCACACACAAATATATACCTGGAACAACAGGTATATGTTAGTGAGTTGTTTCACACACAAATATATACCTGGAATAACAGGTATATGTTAGTGAGTTGTTTCACACACAAATATATACCTGGAACAACAGGTATATGTTAGTGAGTTGTTTCACACACAAATATATACCTGGAATAACAGGCATATTTTAGTGAGTTGTTTCACACACAAATATATACCTGGAACAACAGGTATATGTTAGTGAGTTGTTTCACACACAAATATATACCTGAAACAACAGGCATATGTTAGTGAGTTGTTTCACACACAAATATATACCTGGAACAACAGGTATATGTTAGTGAGTTGTTTCACACACAAATATATACCTGGAATAACAGGCATATTTTAGTGAGTTGTTTCACACATAAATATATACCTGGAACAGGCATATGTTAGTGAGTTGTTTCACACACAAATATATATCTGGAACAACAGGCATATGTTAGTGAGTTGTTTCACACACAAATATATACCTGGAAAAACAGGCATATGTTAGTGAGTTGTTTCACACACAAATATATACCTGGAAAAACAGGCATATGTTAGTGAGTTGTTTCACACACAAATATATACCTGGAACAGGCATATGTTAGTGAGTTGTTTCACACACAAATATATACCTGGAACAGGCATATGTTAGTGAGTTGTTTCACACACAAATATATACCTGGAATAACAGGCATATGTTAGCGAGTTGTTTCACACACAAATATATACCTGGAACAACAGGTATATGTTAGTGAGTTGTTTCACACACAAATATATACCTGGAATAACAGGCATATGTTAGCGAGTTGTTTCACACACAAATATATACCTGGAGAAGTGACATTGAATTTGATTTTAAAAAGGAAAAAGAGGTTTTTCTTTGAAATATGGGGAAATCCGTAGCGAGCCTAAACAAATATGACAAATATTCTTGAAGATGAATCAAAGGTTGAATATTTTTTTGAAAATTGTTTTCAGCTTGAAATAATATTATACTGTGAATAATTATATAAATTATACAGAGTAAAATTATCAGTAAATGTTTTATTGTACAATTGTTTGTATTATTTCATTATAATCTTATAATTTCAGCTGCTATCCTAGCATGCAAACAAATTACTTCAGATTTTTTCCTGCGAGTATTAATTTGTAATGTACTTAACAGCTCAGAATGGCAGTAAATGAACAATAATCCATATTTTTATTGGCAAAGGTTCGTAATTGTCTAAGCTGGATATAATAATCGATCGAATATTCAATCAGCCCAACTTTAAAGTTACATTCCTATATCTTACCTTATTCAAAGTCTAACAAAATCTTATATTAATTTTAATTAGTTGAGAAATGACACTTGGCCACAGGAACCAAACCCAGGACCTATGACCTACAGCGCCAATACTCAACCACAAGATAGAGCTGTATCCATCAAATGGTTTGAACAACATGAGAGAGAGAAAGAGAAAGTACCTGGTTTTAATTTTCTGGTCATCGTGTGCTTTTATCTTCAACTCCCCGTCTTTCAGTAGGCGGCCGTAATCTTTCAGCTCCGTGTTCTCTGGCATGTCCAGGTCCGATATACTGTCCTGAGGTACAAACACTCAGGTTAAAAGTGTGTTATACTGTCCTGAGGTACAAACACACAAGGTTAAAAGTGTGTTTATACTGTCCTGAGGTACAAACACACAGGTTACAAGTGTGTTTATACTGTCCTGAGGTACAAACACACAGGTTACAAGTGTGTTATACTGTCCTGAGGTACAAACATACCAGTTACAAGAGTGTTATACTGTCCTGAGGTACAAACACACAGGTTAAAAGTGTGTTATACTGTCCTGAGGTACAAACATACCAGTTACAAGTGTGTTATACTGTCCTAAGGTACAAACATACCAGTTACAAGTGTGTTATACTGTCCTGAGGTACAAACATACCAGTTACAAGTGTGTTATACTGTCCTGAGGTACAAACATACCAGTTACAAGAGTGTTATACTATCCTGAGGTACAAACATACCAGTTACAAGAGTGTTATACTGTCCTGAGGTACAAACATACCAGTTACAAGTGTGTTATACTGTCCTAAGGTACAAACATACCAGTTACAAGTGTGTTATACTGTCCTGAGGTACAAACATACCAGTTACAAGTGTGTTATACTGTCCTGAGGTACAAACATACCAGTTACAAGAGTGTTTATACTATCCTGAGGTACAAACATACCAGTTACAAGAGTGTTATACTGTCCTGAGGTACAAACATACCAGTTACAAGTGTGTTATACTGTCCTGAGGTACAAACACACAGGTTACAAGTGTGTTATACTGTCCTGAGGTACAAACATACCAGTTACAAGTGTGTTATACTGTCCTGAGGTACAAACATACCAGTTACAAGAGTGTTATGCTTTCCTGAGGTACAAACACACAGGTTACAAGTGTGTTATACTGTCCTGTGGTACAAGTGTAGGGAACCTCTGACCACTGTTACCTGTATAGAGCTCATGATCGCCAATGTATCACTGTCTCTCTTCACCTCATTGATGTACTGGGCCACGTCCACCATGGCCTCCTTCGCTCTCTCTAGTCCTCGGTAGTCCTCGTGGTTCTACAACACACAACCAGCTGCTATTTCAATAGCTCCAGACTAGCTCCTTGGTGTCTCGACCCTGACAGGAACATCCTGTAGCTCTAGACTAGCTCCAGACTAGCTCCTTGGTGTCTCGACCCTGACAAGAACACCCTGTAGCTCCAGACTAGCTACTAGGTGCTCTCGACTCTAAAAGGCACACCCTGTAGCTCCAGACTAGCTCCTTAGTGCTCTCGACTCTAAAAGAAATATCCTGTATCTCCAGACTAGCTCCTTGGTGCTCTCGACTCTAAAAGAAATATCCTTTAGCTCCAGACTAGCTCCTTGGTGCTCTCGACTCTAAAAGAAACATCCTGTAGCTCCAGACTAGCTCCTTGGTGCTCTCAACACTAAAAGGAACACCCTGTAGCTCCAGACTAGTTCCTTGATGTCTCGACCCTGGCAGGAACATCCTGTAGCTCCAGACTAGCGCCTTGGTGTCTCAACCCTAACAGGAACACCCTGTAGTTCCAGACTAGCTCCTTGGTGCTCTCGACCCTAAAAGGAACACCATGTAGCTCCAGACTAGCTCCTTGGTGTCTCGACCCTGACAGGAACATCCTGTAGCTCCAGACTAGCTTCTTGGTGTCTCGACCCTAACAAGAACACCCTGTAGCTCCAGGCTAGCTCCTTGGTGTCTCGACCCTAACAGGAACACCCTGTAGCTCCAGACTAACTCCTTGGTGCTTGGACACTCCTGACTGTGCAGTTTGAGGAGGAGAACTCACCGGCTGAGTCTCCTGGATGAGCTTGTCGAGCAGAAGATGGTACTTGAGTATCCTCTGCATGGGCACAGACAAGATGTCCCGTAGCTTGAACTTGCCCCCGTTGGCTTCCTCCTGGCACTTCTGCAACACAACACACATGTTATCTAGTAGCTACACACATTACTAGGGGGGCTGTTTTTTATATAAGTGGTTAACCTTTCCTGACCACTCACAATGACTTGCTGGTTGACGACCTCGTTCCTGCTGCAGAGATCCTGGATTAGCTCCTGAGCGCTCGTGAGGTGAGCGCAATATTCACCGTAGATCAGAAACTTTTCTCGCCAGTTGATGAAGACGTCACTAAGGCGAGTGGAGCTGTTAGGTGCCACTGCCTTGCGCAGGTGGCTGTGGAACCCTGAGTGTATCTCGGACAGCTCCTGCAACACAACACAGCACACCTAACCTAAAGATGTTGATCGAGAGGACAATTCTAGTTTAGTTTTTGATTGGATGTTGGTACTGGCTGTGCTCCCTGTCCTGGATAATCGCACTAATAAGTGGGAAGGGTCAGAAGATATATCTGCATTGACACGAATGTAGAGTGGAAAACCAACTTCAGAGACCCAGCCAAGATTTGAAGCCTGATCTTGTAGGTACAACAATATGACACGTTTCTAAGCGTGCACAGATTTGTGTTGATACTCAACATCCTGGCAAATCACTACCAACCTTCATGCCGCTGAAGATGGACTTCATGTCCTCCTCGCGTATGAAGCTGCTGAGCGGCCTCATGAAGGAGCGCTGCACTGTTGCCAACACGTCCACATAGTTCTTCTCTGTCTCAACCAGTTCCTTGATCACATAGTCCCGTTTCTCCAAGCTGTGGTTGTTCACTGATGGGTCCTGGGAAACACAGTGTTGCAACATCTTAGAGAACAGTATGACAACACTGTACAACCTCATGATGAGGAAGGAATGACAACACTGTACAAACACATGATGTTCGTGATGAGGAAGGAATGAGACGCAAACAATCTTCTCTCGTCTTTTCCATCTTATCATCACGTTCTCAGTTTCACAAGGTTTTATTCATATCAATCTTTAAACAGCGGATAGAAATTGAAAACCCAAGTCGATATACAGTATTTCACTGTAGAATCTAAGGAATCTAAGGAATGCCATTGCTTCCCCTCTAGGGAAAGTTTCTAGAATAGTACAGTTCTTCAAGGTTGTACCTCCCACCCTTCCCTTCAGGGGGATGCTCTAGCAGTTGTCTGTGCTCGCGTGTACATGTGCAGTACATTTATGTATTGTACAGTATGTACAGTAGCCTAGTCTACATACAAAATGTATTCATTGGTGATAATTACCCTGCGTAATATACTGTACAGTGGCGTTATTAGATTGTCGTAGCTAATATCCACAGTAGAGAGGGTAATGTAGATTAAACTGTGTTCAGGTACTAGGATTAAAAAAAAAATACTTTTCCAAACAATGAAAACATCTTAATAACTAACATTACTCGCTTTGGTGGCCTCGTAGCCTTAACTCTCCCAGTAGACTAGACTACAGATGACGAGGAGATCGAGGTTCGAATTTCGGTCGTTTGTACCGAGGGTGGTTTCTCTAGAATGGTTTTCCACTCTCCCTCCATGCAAATATGCTTATACTTCCTATGAATATAAACTCTAAAACCATTAACATAGTTAGTACATAAACGTACAACCAGAATGGCTAGTAAGATGTGGTGCTAAAAGAAACTAATATTAATTTGATCCCTGGAGGTGTCCGCCATTAAGAGATTGCATGTAAACTGGCAACACTGTAAGTTCTGGTTACTCTACATCTTTTTAAAATACACAACCATCTGTTTGTGTCTGGCTGTCTTTGTTATGAAAAAGAAATATTTTTGAAAATGTTAAATCGCGTGTAAATGACAAAGTGATACAATGTGAAGATACAGTGTGAAGATACAGTGTGAAGAAATGAGAGAATTTGTTTATGTCTCCTTATTTCTCTATCACTCGCACCATATGATTATAAAATGGTTTACAAACTATTTGATTGTATTTTTAATAGAGGTTTTACAATTGAAAAAACTAAAAAAAAAAAGAAACTTAAAACCAAAGGAGCATACTTAATTTGCGCAAGACAGCTAGGACACAAATGCCATGTCAAGTACATTTACACTTTTCTGGTAATAAAGCGGAGCAGCAAAATAACTAATAATTATGGTTACAGTAAAAAAAAAAATTGATTCTAAGAATTAAAGGTAAAAACAACGCAAAGTTAATATTTTATGTTTACTATGTGGCCTAAGATCCGTAGGTGGAATGTGGATTGGGAATCGAGGTAAAGTTGATTTGACTTCAACAAGCTTGGTCGCACCATGGCAGGGGTTCGGAATTAAATAGTTGTGGTACAAGACTAGGATACCTCAACTATTAAAACAAAGTTGTTAGATTAGAATAAACTATCACTGTTATCAATAGAGATTGTGTACTTGTGATGGCCATATTTTTATAAATAAGTATGATAAAATCTTTATCAATTTCTTTCAGCTGTTCTGTTCCTAGCTATCCATGTATAACGTAAAACCAAGCTGTCTGTATCTTTTGAAGTAATTCTGGTACCCAAGAGGACTGTGATGATGATTATTATTATTAATTCAACAGCCTGGCGAAGGGTTAAAGAGGTGTGGGGGTGTAATCGTAGAAAGGTTAAGAAACCCTGCACTATAGTAAAGACAGTACAGTACAATCCATAAGAACCTTGTCTTTGTCCAGTGGCAGCAATGTAAAGTATGAACTGGGTTCTTTTCCCTCTAACAGCCATTTTGTATTCTTTCCTCTTATATGTCTCTAACCATCTTTCGTGTACCTTCTTACAAATATAACAAAACTTATCTCAAAAAGTGAAAAAAGTAGGAATGGGCCCTCAAATCCTTGAGAATATTAGAGGTTTGAGGATTCTAACAAATTATGGAGTAGAGACTCAAATCCTTAATAACAATTTTATTTTTTTAACTTTTCAAGTGAATTTTGTTTCATAGCTCTATTACTCTTTATTAGTGGTTCAGAACTATTTATAATTATATGATAAACACAACAACCAGAACCCAGACCAGTAATTTAACACTTAATTGAATGTATGAATGGATCATAATAAATGTTAACATTTAGTTATCATTTCTATTTTATATCATATTTATATTTCCTCTTGTGTTCAGAATTATTTCTAAGATTCAGACTCAAGATTTGAAGGTAAATTGAAGATTCGGATTCGTAAAATAGTGGATTTGAGCCAACTCTAGAAAAAAAAAGGTTCTACTTAAAGAGATTTAGATCTCCTTTCATATATTCATACGTCAAGTGCAGCTATCAGTATTGATAGATATTATCATTAGTAACATGATGAAATGTTGCCAGTAGCCATGTTCATATTTTGTAAAAGCCCCTTTCTCTGAAAATTGGACTAAGTTTGGGTCACAGTGTAATTGATTTAGGTAAGCCTGTTATCCTTAAGAGTGAGTGGACAATATGTGACCTTCATACACTAGTACTCGGGTTAATATCAGAAACTGGAGCATGTGGAGGTACTCGCTAGCTCGTTACTACCCCAGTTGATGATATGAGTGCACAAATGTTCACCTCAGGCTCAGCGCGGCTCACGATGGAGCACAGGTCCTCGTACACCTCGTTAATGCGTGCGTAGTAAGCGCAGTACTCCACCTCCTCGTCACGGACGCAGCACGACACGTCGTCATCGCTACAACACATGCGTCCAAGAGATGCACACACACAAAACAGCCGAGCGCATGCAACAAACAAGTGCCATGAGAACTACAAGTAGAACTAGAGGACACACTAGCGCCACAAGAACTACAATTAGAACAAGAGGACACACCATAGCTACCAGAACACACACTCATTTATAAATAGGGGATTAGTAGTCCAAACACAAAAAAATAAATCCTCAACTACTTTTCAAATTTGTTTTGATTCATACATCTAACATTTTTGAGATAACCCGAATTGTGGTGGACCCTTTGACCCAATCAATACCTCTGTCTGGTACTTGAACCATCTCTTTGTTTGTGCCTGGTCTTACATCGCGCCAAGATACAAGCTTAAGCTCATTAGGCTATGAAGTGACCAGCAGTGGTACTAGCCAATCTTGAGCACAGCCGAGACCAACACTTCAATACTATCAACCTGTTGTTCCAAGTTTCCCAACCAAAACTGATTACTTGACATGAGAGGACACACTCGGGAGTTTGTGATGCACTCCTAACCTCTCGTGAAATTGAACTGTACTCGTCGTTGCGAGAGGGTTGTTCAGCATTCAAGTAGCTACAGTAATGTCAACTGTCGATGCAGCCAACAGCTATAAAATGAAACCTGTAGAGATGACAACATTCGTACACTCACACAATGACCTTGCTTGCCCTGGGACGTCAAAAAAAAAAATCTTTGAGTGTGTCAAATAGGTCTAGTAGCTTATTGCTATGAGCAAGCATGAGTCACAGCGGGCACTAGAGTACTAGCCACAAGTCACAGCGCGTACTAGAGTACTAGCCATGAGTCATAGCGAGCACTAGAGTACTAGTCGCAGCGAGTACTAGAGTACTAGCCACAAGTCACAGCGGGTACTAGAGTACTAGCCACAAGCCGTAGCGAGGACTAGAGTACTAGCCATGAGTCATAGCGAGCACTAGAGTACTACAGTCCAGCGGGTACTAGAGTACTAGCCACAAGTCGCAGCGGGACTAGAGTACTAGCCAAGTCTAGCGAGACTAAACTAGCCATGAGTCATAGCGAGCACTAAAGTACTAGCCATGAGTCATAAGCACAAGACTAGCATAGTCAACAGGAGACTAGAGTACTACCTAGCATATAAGTCACAGCGAGCACTAGAGCACTAGCCACAAGTCACAGCGAGTACTAGAGCACTAGCCACAAGTCACAGCGAGTACTAGAGCACTAGCCATGAGTCACAGTGGCACTAGAGTACTAGCCATGAGTCACAGTGGCACGTGAGTACTAGAGTACTAGCCATGAGTCACAGCGAGTACTAGAGTACTAGCCATGAGTCACAGAGGGCACTAGAGCACACAAAATGAAAGCAGCTTAAGTTGTAAAGATAGTAATGTATATTTTAAAACCTCATTAATTCAAACGCTACTAACTTATTTGAGATTAGCACTAATATGGAGCCAAATAGTTCTCTTATTTGAGCCACTAGCTCGGTTATCAGTTTACTGTTTAGTCTCACTAAGAGACGTATGTGAAGCTTAGAAATATCAAAGTCGGTCTCATCGTTTTCTGTGAGCCTTTCTCTTTACTTGACTGAAAAATTTGTTTTGCAACAACAATAAGCCATAAACTTTGACTTGAGCTCAAGCTTTGCTTCGCATTTAGGAAGTGCACACCCCTTCTCGTTAGTAAGGAAACAGTTTCTGTGACCCTCCTAATTGTCTACTCACACATTCCTTTGCTCAACCCGCCAAGTGAAAATTTAAAGCTGCTATTCTATAACTACTTGTCAATAATTTTAGCTAGATCACCTACTAGCGTGAATTAATGAAGTTTTACTGTAAAACAATTACAAAATTATATTTATATGAAATATAAATGTGTGCACGCCCTGGCTGCCCTGAAATAGTGCTTGGAGCATTCTCTACTAACTAGCCTAGTCTCTTAATAAAAAGCTGCGAGTCCGAGCGGAGCCATGCCAGTGCTCTGGAAACAAAACACAAATTAATACAGAGTCAGACCAATCGTGCAAGTGTTTGTGTACCTCTGGTGGCACCGACGAGAATGTAACGTAGCAAAGTTCCTCGTACAACTCCTCGTCCCTGTCCACAAACTGGGGACACCGGATAGTGAAATGCATCCAGCCTCGGTCACCATGCTCCCAGACTGGCGGGCCAGCCACACCGCAACCGTTGGCGCTGGGGGATACACACGCCAGGAGACGTCGACCATTCACTTTACAATAACACGATTACCAACCCCTCCAAATTCCCCGAGGTTGAAACCACACATGTATACCCCAACACCGTACCAGTGCTACCAATATCCCTGCCTTGTTTCCTGGGGACATTCCAGCTCATTTACTAAGGATGTGCCCACCATGTTTCCTGGGGATATGCCCACGTCTAAACACCAAGGATATTTAACTTTAATGTTTTAATAAAAGCATATTAGTAAACATTTAACCAACATAAGTTTGGCTCACACTTCTCCATATTCAACATGTCGAGACTAAAGTATGAACACACTAGGAGTCGAACCAATGTCTGTTCATCATCATATAAAACATGCCCCTGTCTCACTGATCTCAGCAATGGCAGCTTATGACAAGGAGAACCAAGTTCTAGATTTTAGTAAGTAGCCCCTAACTCGTGGAGAAGTATTTAAATTGTCGGACAGAAACAAGTCCAATTGTTTTTTAAATCTGTGGTGAGATAGGAAAGAATTAAAATAAACTACAAGAGGTGGTAGAGACAACGTTTCTGGACTCTCATTTTCATCCCCAACATTGGACCAAGGCTGGGGCTATACCTGACTAACCTGGCTTTACGTACCAGTAGGGCCAACATCAAGTAACTAGACAACAAACAAAACATCAATTCCCTCAACAACAACAACAAAATTGTCATTTTAACGAATAAGCCATTATAAAATAAAATTGAATGAAATAAAAACTTACGCAGAGTTCAAATTTCTGTAAATATCTTCTTGTGACGCCGTCCTATTTTTATGAATGGAGAAACCCCTAAAAAGATGAAGGAAAGAAAAACATAAGAGATGAAATAATAAAGTCAGAGTTAATCTAAAGAAAGATTGGGGGAAAAGCTGGAAATGACATTTGAATAACAGCAGTAACATAAAATATAAAAACTCAAAATTTCCATCCAGAGTTTGGGGGGGTGTTCCAACTGAAAACTTTGCTTGGTTGGAACTTATTATTAACGTAGAATGTAGTGAGTTACCTCCTTTAAAGGTTGGTTGTTTTATTTCAGGCTTATTTGAGGCATTTAACGTGCTCTTTCTGAACCAACTGATTATATATGTACACAAATTATAAGCTAACTTAAATATATGACACACACAATACCCAGCACCCAGGTCATTAATTCATATTGTGTAAGGGTAAGTGCCAATTTCCCTAATGATACATTTTCGGTCGTAACGGGAATATAACCCGGGACCCTTAGTTAAATAGAGACATGGTACAGAATGAGTCGAGGTGTCTGACTTTGAATAGCTGTGTGAGGTGTGAACCAGTGGTATCATGACAGGTGTCACTGACAGACAACTTTTGCCCCCAATTTAACCAAACGCACTAAAAAGTGTTTGTTCAGCACTTAAAAGCGAGCTGGACTGCTTCTATTTAATTGGTCTATTTTCCAGTATGTTATTAGCAAGTGTCGGGTTCGACATTCCGCCAGTTAAGACTGTCGCAAGTGTGTCCTGTTGTAATACTAACATAATCTGCTTCCTCTGCACTTTGACACAGTTTGAGAGCTTGGAGAGCGTGTTGAGGACCTTGAAGAAATCATTCAACTCAAATAGCATGGACGGCTCAAACAAGTCGTTCTCTTTCAGGCCGAATATGTCGTGGCAAGTTTGTAGGAATGTTTTGATGTTTCTCAGGCACAGAAACTAGAACAGAGATTCACCGGCAAATCATCAACAACTTCACTTGGATTCAACTCTGGTCAAACTATTATTTGTAGGAATAGACTGATCTTTTATCTTTGTAATCACTCTCTCAATGGATTGAATATCTGGTGATAGAAGTCAGTAAACAGGGAAGATGGTTTTCCACTGTTCCTTGATCAAATGCGGGTAATATTCCATTTTTCTCGTCTCTACCCCATCATTGAACATTTGAAATGATGGATAGTAAGACGCCTTCAAACTCTCTTTTAACATGTAATGTTGATTCCACATTTACTTACCTGCGCCAGTTGAGGTTTCTGGTTTACATCTTTCAAGTCGATACATCCCGGATCAAGGACGTTTAGTAAATTACACAGTAACACTCCGTCCCTTAAAGTGTTCGCAAGGTCTATCACAGAGGCTTCTGGCCAATTCGTCTTGTGATCCCTCCTCAAAACGTCACATCTTGTTAACCACTCGACACAATCTTTCCACGATTCGTTACTAGTGGCCATTCTATCGGCTCTCACGTCCAATAACACCATTTATATCATTTAGGTATGGCTTTGGCCATTTGCACTCCAATTAAGCACATCAAAACATTTGTTTGTCCGACACATTAAACAGTATACATTCCTTACACCCGCCATTATGAATGAATTGAAGAGTGCGTTCTAGAATTCCCCCAAACGTTGTCCTATTCGGTTATTAATTGGTAGGAATACGTTGTTCGACCACTATCGTTCGACTCCAACTCACTATTCAGTCTCATCTGCTACACATGATATTGTAGAAAGAACGTTTTAGAAAATACAAACATGCATTTTTGAAGCTAACAATGATAACATTTTAACTATTAGTAGTTTTATTTATAGGTATTGATAATACCCTTGATCGCTCAACTACTTGAAAAAGTTCTGCCTCCTCTATTACTATAACGATGTAAAACGTAATTTAAACTTAATTTATTTGACGCCACCTTAGAATAGAGTGAATTATTTACATCTTAATTACAAATTCTGTATTGTTGTAAGGGCGTGGCACCCATTCTTAACAATACGAATACGACCATTCTGAGTGTGTTCTTGTAGGTGTCTGATATACTGTACTTCAGGATTGTTGCAAGTGTCCTTTTGAGAGACTAGATGTTATTTAGTGTGTTGTTTGCCGATAACTATTTCATCATAACATTTCACACATAATTATTTTTAACTAGCAAAAATATCTTTATTTTGTGAGTGGTATTTCATAAGACATAATATAAGGTATACCATAGTTAAAAAGGGGTCAAACATGTTATCAATATTAACATCCCAGTGCACTTAACTTGATTAAAAATTTTATTTATCTGATTTGAAAAATGTATTTATAAAACTTTTATCTTTTTAATTTTAGCCATAAAGATTAAAAATAGAAGACTTCAAATTTGCATGCAGTTTGTTAGGATAGTATGAAGTTCTAGGACTATTTAAAAACATAATTAATATCAATGAAATCTTGATCTACATTGTCTATTCCCTAAAAATATGTTTAATCACTTAATTTTATTTAAGGCAAAACAATGTAATTCATAAAAGTCACTTCTGTTAGAAACATTTTTATGAAAGTTTAATATTATTAATTAAAGATGAGTGGTTTATTTTAATACATTTCTACATTTGAAAAATAAAAGCATACATTATGTTGAGCGACTACACTGATAATAAACCAATCGCTATTCCAATAGCGCTACGGACTAGGAATAACCAAGAACTATCATACTCGAAATCGGTCTTGTAGATTTTTGTAATGATTTAAATATAGTTTGGATTTAAATAATTTTTATTAGTTCTGAATTTTATACTATACTGTATTTTATTAGTTTAGTTTGGATTAAAAAGTAGAAGACAAAGATTTTATTTAAGATATTTTTAATAACAACTATAAGGGTGAAACCATTCTGTTGGAACAGCCAAAATTATATTTTTAGGAAGTGACGTCACGTTCTAAATTAACTGTGAAGTGTCAAGAAGGGTGTGATTAGTTTCGTTAAATAAATATCAATTTTACTGACTTCTATAGCAACAAAAGGTAATGTTGTTATTTGGAAGTAATATACTTATACTTTTAAATTGTTGCTTGAGAGATGTATATGCTTATTTATGGGTTTATTACAAAGTTTGTTATCGGCAATTATGTGGAGCTCGGCTGCTCTTCATTTTGATGCCACACCCAATCTGATCAATTATTTTGTTAAGAGGGATAAATGTATCTTGAATTACTTTTGATTTAACTATTTGTGTACAAAACATATGTTTTTTAAAATTTTGATTCATTTATTTAAATGTTGTGGAAATAAAGATTCTTGACATGATCCGATACGCTTTTTATATTGCCGACAAATTAGGCCGACATTTAATTATTGATTGATATGAGCGAATGTTTGAAAATAGAAGAGAAAATGTAATGTATCCCAACTTAATGTGGAGAGTAGGAGTAGTTGGCATCTGTGCAACTTTGCTTGTTAAGTTCCGTTAGCTCGGTGACTTGTTTCTGATCTTGTTCTTGACGCAAGGACGGCATTGCAGTATTATCCCAACACGCCCGCCCCCCTTTCCCTAAAATCAATGTTCTAGCAGACGTGCGTGAGCCAGGAGCGCCAACAGAGTGCTAGGTCGGCTTGAATCATTCTAACAGTGGATGGATACGACAGTTGGAACTTTAATAACTTATGTTTAAAATTACTTAATTACAGGAGCATATAAAAAGGCGAGTTAAAATGATTAGGAATCTTGGCTGCTATTGGCAACGTCCCATGACTTCTTATCAACTTGAGTGGTTTTCTCAGCCTTTCTCTATCAGGGATACTGATAAGATTTGCACAGAATATCAGCTTTTTTAAAAAATATTTTATTTTATTTAATTAGGTAGCTATTTTTTTGGTCCTTGTGTTGCATTACTTGTTCGGATCTTACACCTTGCACCCACATTTGTGCGAACACGGGAGTGGAGAGCCATGAAGAACAACCAGCCTGGGTACATTGGACCGGGAATCGAACCCTGCACACCCAGTCAGCAATCCATTCTATCCTGAGAACGGACTAGAGGACCTGTTGTAACCGTGGCTATGACTTGTTTGTAGAAACCCGAGGATGGATCAGATCACCCCCAAGGAGGTGAAGATCCTCGAGTCCGCCGAGGATATTCAGGAGCGCAGGGACCAAGTGCTACACCGCTACGGGGACTTCAAGTCCGAGGCCAGGTCCAAGCGAGAGAAGTTGGAGGACTCCAGACGCTTCCAGGTGACTTGAGACACTAAGAGTCGGGTAAAGGGGGGGGGGGGGGCTTACGTTGCCTCGGTCATGGTCTAGAGCAGGGGGGATTGTATATTTAGAAAGTTGATATGCATGCCTAAACCTAACTTTTAAAAGTCACAAATGCGGCTTAGATCCGGTCACCTAATATAAGAGGTAAATCAATTTTATTTAAATTAATAAAATATAATAAATTATTAAAATTGACTAAATAATTGTATTAGAGTCTCAATAATCCAACCTAAATGGGACCGACAGGTGTTCGAATGATACAGAAACAGGTGCAGTAGGAGGGGGAAGTACAAAGAAATAAATCCAAATTACTGTGAATAGAAGTGCACAATAGGGAGTTATTAATTATTCTTTTTAAGGTTTGAAGTTTTTCTTCAATCTAAAGAAATATTGTTTTCTCTTTTCACTTGCCATATTTCTCACACAGTAAAATCACATTAATAGGAAAATGCAATTAATTTCATGACAGTATGACCGAGTATGGTGCACACATTCACTAAGGCGGGTGAACAAAGTACAACCACGGAGGTATGCGACTCGCTAAGGCGGGTGAACAGAGATACAACCTCGGAGGTATGTGACTCACTGACAAAGAAACGATGGTAGTGGGAAAATATGTACACAGTTAGGCCTACTGCACGTCCTGAGGATGTCGGATAACTGAAGATCGGATTATCGAGAGACTACTGTACTAATAAAAAAAGTAAATTCTACTGAAATCAGTCTAATTTTAGTGTCTTAGAGTCAATTAAGATATTGATCTGGTGTAGGCTGGGTAATTCATTAATCTGATTGTGGTTTTATTTAAGTACTTCAAACGAGATGCAGACGAACTCGAATCGTGGATATACGAGAAGCTCCAAGCAGCCTCCGATGAGAGCTACAAGGACCCCACAAATCTGCAAGTAAGGAGATTGCTACAGTACATACAACTTTAAACATTCTCTTGTCAGTTCAGAGAAGTATTTTAGATAATTGCCTGCACTTTCACACTCTCCCACTTACTATTGCATGCTGGGAGTTGATACTAGATGGTCATGTTGTATTATGAGATTAACTCTTTTCGAATCCTGGCTGGGTGTGTTGTTTTCCAGGGGTGTGCATCACTTTGAAATGGCGAAATGGACGATAATATCTCTTGTATATTTTATGAATAAATTTGAACTTTGTCACAAAATATGACATAATAATTTCAAGATGTAAATCCACTTCTGAACAGTATTTTAACACTTACTAGGGATAAAATGACAGGTATAATTTAAGCAGAGATAAATTCAGCATAAAATAACAATATTGTGTACTTGGTTTTGTTCTCCAAACCTTTCTCTGTTACTTGACAGCAACAAACACTGTATCTTTGACTTTGTTTTGCGCGTTTAAAGCCTCACATTTATAAAATGACCTTAGCACACTCCTATTGGATTATTCACACTAAGATTCTCCCTGTGATTTTTCCCTCTCCCTTAAGGCAAATGCCAGTACATTGTTTCTTGGTTTGATATGACCTGGTATGCTACTAATACTTATAGCTATGTTTAGAACATTTCATTGTTTAATAACAAAGGTATCTACTTCGGTGGCCACATGGTCTAAGATGTTATTCTCCTAATTGACAAGATCGTGGTTTGATCCTGGCAAGGTGTATTGAGAAGGGGTTTTCCACTCCCCTCTATGCAAATGTACATGCACTTCCTATAAATTCAATCTTCCTAATCTATAACACATTATTGTAATTAGTACATAGACGTATAACCCGAACAGGTAGTAAGACGTGGTGCTGTTAAAATAACGAGAGTGTACATGAACCTTTTCTTTTTGTAGATGTGCTTTAAATTGTATCTAATAAAGGCCTAATGTTGAGCGGTTGTGTTTATACTCGATAACTACGTTTGACAACCAACAAATGTTGATGAATACTATTCCTCTATCTCCTCTGTTCTTGATGTTATCATTTATAAAAACTTTATAATGTTAGTTTAGTAAACATTCCCTCCTTGTGTTCCAGGCCAAGATCCAGAAACACCAGGCGTTTGAGGCAGAGGTTGCGGCGCACAGCAACGCCATTGTTGTGCTGGACAATACCGGCATGGAGATGATAAACCAGGCGCACTTTTCTTCAGACATCATCCGACGTAGGCTTGGTGAGTCTATTAGTTATCATGACTTAGTGCCTCTTGTACTTATCATGACTTAGTGCCTCTAGTACCACTCATTGTACTATCAAGACTAGCAGCTCTAGTACCACTCAATGTACTATTAAGACTAGCGGCTCTAGTACCACTCAAGGTACTATCAAGACTAGCGGCTCTAGTACCACTCAAGGTACTAACAAAACTAGCGCCTCTAGTACCATTTAGGATCACTATAAGAAGAGTGTGAAAGATAACCTCTAAATAGCACTAAGACAGGAAAGGGAAGATGTGTGTAATACACGTTATGTGTGTTTTAGAGGAACTACACCGCCTGTGGGAACTACTACTATCCAAGCTCGCGGAGAAGGGGATGAAGTTGCAGCAAGCTCTAGTTCTGGTGCAGTTCCTGAGACAATGTGACGAGGTCATGTTTTGGATCAGTGACAAGGTGAAAACAACGTCCCATCATATCAATGTTCAATATTTCGTTGTAAGTAGCCATACACATCTCTGATTGTTACGAAACCTTTCAGGAGACGTTTGTAACGACGGACGAGTTTGGCCACGACCTGGAGCACGTGGAAGTGCTACAGCGCAAGTTCGACGAGTTCCAGAAGGACATGGCGAGCCAGGAATACCGGGTGACCGAGGTGAACGAGCTGGCGGACAAACTGGTGCTTGACGGGCACCCCGAGAGGGACACAATCTTCAAGCGCAAGGAGGTGAGCTACAGTAGCTTCAATAACCCGCCTCGGTGGCGTAGTTGGCTAACGCGCTAGTCGTGTTGAGCTCGACCGCCAAGGACGGGGAGATCGAGGTTCGAATCTCGGTCGGGTGAACTGGGGGTGGTTTTTCCTAAATGGTTTTCCACTCTCCCTCCACGCAAATGCGGGCTCACTTCCTCTAAATTCAACCTTCCCAATTCCTAGTCCATTAGAGTAATTAGTACTTAAGCGTATAACCCGAACGGGTAGTAAGACGCGGTGTTAATATTATTATTATTATTATTTTATTTTTATTATTATTTTTATTATTATTATTTTTATTATTTTTATTATTATTATTATTATTATTATTACAGTAGCTTCAAACTTGCCAGGCTAGTTACGGTTTGATTGTCATATTATTGGAAAACTGGATATTCATGTTGTCACAACAGCAGGCGAAAATATTTCAATTGTATTCACACTTTTAATTTGTTTAGTTAATGATGGAAAGATAAATTATATATTACTCTATAAGGGAGTGTTATTGGAAGCTTTTGACAACTCTTAGCTGAACTTATAGTTAGTAAATAAAATAAAACAAAGTTATAGAACACCAAATTTTAGTGACTTTCAATCAATGTTGGTGAAAGTTGGCTTCCTATTTAAATTAGGGTTTAGATTTTATTTTTTTGCCTTGCCTTAAAATTTAACAAAATAATTGTTTAAGCTACTTGATAATTTTGATTATGTATATAAACACATAAAATACATAATAAAATCAGTACACAAATGTCAAGAAGTGTCTTATTTTGAATTGATTTTTCTTGTACTTGTACACTTACCAGAAAATTGTAGGTCTCAAAGTTGACAATTAAAACACAACCAAACATAATTATGTGGATACATCAGTTCCCTTTCAACAGAAGAGAGTAAAACGCAGACCAGACTGTGGCAACATCTTTGTGTTTATATGTCTCTCTTGATATGAAGAGAGAAATATTTCTGAAAATTCAAAACCATGCATAACTATAGAAGTGTAAAAGTACGAGAAGAAATGAAGAGAGAAGACGTGTTTGTTCCTATCTAGGCCTAACCTAACTATTCTTTTAAATTGTTTCAGGACCTGAACGAAGCATGGTTGCGTCTGAAGCAGCTGGCGCTTATGCGCCAAGAGAAGTTGTTTGGTGCTCATGAAATCCAGCGTTTCAACCGAGACGCCGACGAAACAGTGGCCTGGATCTCCGAGAAGGACGTGGTCCTGTCCTCGGACGACTATGGTCGGGACTTGGCGAGTGTCCAAACCTTGCAGGTGACTTTCTCACACACTTTGTTAAATAGTTAAGACTAGCTGTAAAAATTTCTAGGGGCATGCTAAACCTCAACTTCGCTTTGAATATGTGTTGGCTTCGACTTTGATTTGCAAGTAAAATTACAGATGCGACTATTACGAAGCTAAAATACACTTTTAGGTTGGATCTTTGTCATTTAGTGTTTTTTTTTTGTACATCACAAATAAATGTACACTCGACAAAAATCTAAAATAATTAGTGATAGTAACATAATTTATCAGTTTAGGATGAAATATGTTAATCATTCTTGTGATATAACATTTTGTAAATTCATATTTAATATCTAAAGTTAAATAGCTTTGCAACATATAATATGAAGATGACAAGATTCCTGGTTTTATAAATTCAGATTATTACATTTTATTTAAACTCGATGTCTAGATCTTCCATTCCAAATCCTCGACCCTTATGATTTCAATCCTTTCCTCTGCATCTAAGCTCACATTAGAAATATGTTATTTATTTATATTCTGTACCGTGAAGTGGCAGAAAAGAACTAACAGGTCTAGTTGGCTACAGGTAAGATTTGCCTGCAATGAAGTGGAACAGCTGAAGAACTAATATTTGTGTCGAGGAAAAATCACACACTTCTGATTATTGTGGTTATTGTTTCATTTAAAAGCTTAAACTTTCATTTACTGTGAATAGAGAGCTAAGAATTAAGGTATCAAGAATCATGATTAATTATGATTGATTGTTGGTTTCACCATACCAATAAATATCAAGGAGTATTGAGGCATTAAGGAACTGAGTCCTACTACTTCCTTATTTGATTCAACTTCTCTTTGAAGTGACCTTGACACAGCCTTAGAAATTATCATTAGATCTAGGATTGAGATGAACTAAAAACATTGAACAAAGTTGGTAATACTGAGGAATCACAGGTTTCTTAGTCATCATCTTTGTTTATATTTTCAACAGAAAAAAAGTCTGCCAGAAAATTGTTTTTGAAAGGTATTTAAATATTGAGACATTACTGAAAACATTTGATTACAAATTTTACATTAAAAAAATATTTTCTTGATGCACAAATTTGTTAAAAAAAACATTGAATGTGATGAATTTATATGATACATACATACTTGTTACATTGATTTATATTCTCCATCCTCTTCACATGCCTGAACCATTTCATCCTTGATCTGGTAATTTGTTCACTTAGCCTGTGTTCATATAACATCATTTGTTATTTTGTCTCTCTCTGTCTTTTCCATCATGGAGCGGAGACATTTTTAATAGTTATTCAAAATTAGCCGAGAAGTATTGATTAGAATTTAGTCGAATTCACTATTTTACTAATCCAAATCTCCAATCTACCTTCGAATCCCAAATCAGAATCTTGGAAAAAATTTTAAACTTAAGAATAAATATAAATATCGTAGAAACTACTTAATATTAAATAAATGTTAACATTATTTCTTACGATCCATTCATTACAACATTAATACATTCAGTTAAGTGTTAAATTACTGGTCTAGGGCCTGGTTGTTGAGTTCATCCTATAATTATTATAATTAGTCCTGAACCACCAATAAGGAGTGTTAATAGCTATAAAACAAATTTCACTTCTCAAATTAAGAATATATAAATATATATTAAAGCTTTGCGTCTTGAATCCAAAATTTTCTCAGATCCTTGAATCTTCTTAAGGATATGAGGGTCCTGTCCATTTGATTGAATTGTTTGAACTGTAACAATCAATAAGGTCCTCAGCCTTGATAAGTTGAGCTTGGCTTGAAGTCATCCTTCTCCTCGCAACTCTCGACTGGTTTATACCCCCAAGGGAGGGACATGTTATAACCCAGCTATACCTTGTACTATGTTCGCTCTAAAACAAGCAAACCCACTACAGAGTTGCCTTGTTTCTAGCGCAAACACGAAGGTGTGGAGAGAGACTTGGCAGCACTGGAGGACAAGGTATCCACACTAGGTCAGGAGGCTGATAGACTGTGTGGTATCCACGCTGACCATGCTGACCAGATCCAAGCCAAACGGGAGGAGATCATCGCTTACTGGGAGAGCCTTACCACTAAGGCTAAGGTAGGTAACATTCCTTAAGCTGAGTGTTCACATGTTGGTAACATCTCCTAAGCTGAGTGTTCACACGTTGGTAACATCCCCTTAGCTTAGTGTTCACACGTTGGTAACATCCCCTTAGCTTAGTGTTCACACGTTGGTAACATCCCCTTAGCTTAGTGTTCACACGTTGGTAACATCCCCTTAGCTTAGTGTTCACACGTTGGTAACATCCCCTTAGCTTAGTGTTCACACGTTGGTAACATCCCCTTAGCTTAGTGTTCACATGTTGGTAACATCCCCTTAGCTTAGTGTTCACACGTTGGTAACATCCCCTTAGCTTAGTGTTCACATGTTGGTAACATCCCCTTAGCTTAGTGTTCACACGTTGGTAACATCCCCTTAGCTTAGTGTTCACATGTTGGTAACATCCCCTTAGCTTAGTGTTCACATGTTGGTAACATCCCCTTAGCTTAGTGTTCACACGTTGGTAACATCCCCTTAGCTTAGTGTTCACATGTTGGTAACATCCCCTTAGCTGAGTGTTCACACGTTGGTAACATCCCCTTAGCTTAGTGTTCACACGTTGGTAACATCCCCTTAGCTTAGTGTTCACATGTTGGTAACATCCCCTTAGCTTAGTGTTCACACGTTGGTAACATCCCCTTAGCTTAGTGTTCACAGTTGGTAACATCCCCTTAGCTTAGTGTTCACATGTTGGTAACATCCCCTTAGCTGAGTGTTCACACATTAGATAGAACAATTTCCCTCATCTCACAGTCCATAATATACATCTTCTGAACAAACTTAAAAACATACCAAACCACTACAGTAGTTGATTGTTTTGTATTCTCATCATGTCAATCTAATATTTCTATTTATCATCACTTAATCTTAATAAATTCCAAAGAAAAAGTAATGAATCAAAGTCTTTGGCCTGCCAGTTATTTTTATTTGGGCCTTCTTTAAGTATTCCTGCCATATACTTATATATGAACCTTTATTTCCAGGGTCGACGCCTGAAATTGGACGAATCCTACTACCTACACCGCTTCCTGGCTGACTTCCGTGATCTCATCTCCTGGATCAATGACATGAAGGCCATCATCTCGGCTGACGAGCTGGCCAAGGACGTTGCTGGGGCTGAGGCGCTCTTAGAGAGACATCAGGAACACAAGGTCCGTATGCTCTGGTAACTCCTGTGTACGTCCCTCAGTGAGTAACTCTTGTGTACATCCCTCAGGCAGGGAGTAACTCCTGTGATCGATATGTCCGCAGGGCGAGATCGATGCTCGCGAGGATAGTTTCCGTGCCACGGCTGAGGCTGGTCAGCAGCTCCTAGACAGGGAACACTATGCGTCAGATGAGGTGAAGGAGAAGCTGACTGTGTTGGCCAATGAGAAGACCTCGCTGCTGTCCATGTGGGAGGAGCGTCGTATCCTCTTACGAGCAGTGCATGGACCTTCAACTGTTCTACCGGGACACTGAGCAGGCTGACACGGATGGCCAAACAGGAGGTAACACAAGTCAACTGAATTAGTAATTTACTGCTAAATCATTTATTATTCCAAACAAATTGTGGTTTTATCTGAAGCTTTATTTCTACTTATATCTAAAATTGAACCATATTTCAAAATTAAGACAGGCCCCATCCATCAATAGCTTCTATAGTTTTTCAGAGACCCTCTGTTTATCTCAGACCCCCTGTTTATCTCAGACCCCCTGTTTATCTTGGAGACCCCCTCTGTGACTCCATGTCTGTGTCCCGTTCTGCAGGCGTTCCTGGCTAACGAGGACCTTGGAGACTCGCTGGACTCTGTGGAAGCCCTCATCAAGAAACATGAGGACTTTGAGAAGTCCCTGGCAGCTCAGGAGGAGAAGATAAAGGCCCTGGACGAGTTTGCCACCAAGCTGATAGAGGGTCAGCATTACGCCGCTGACGATGTGGCTCAGAGAAGGGCTATGGTACGCAAGAGTCGATCTGATATGAATAGTTTTTCCCCAACAAATACAAATTGAATCTTGGCTAAATTATATTTATGTTGTTTTTTGAATCCAACAATAAAATTTCAATAAACCTTGTCCACGTAACAAATAGATTTTAAATAATAAGAGATTCTCAAATCTCTACTGTTGACTCAGGTAATGGATCTATGACAACTTTTTTAAAAACTAGATTATTGAAATCTTGGTCTTTTAGTTTCGAATTTTGAATTAAATAACATCAATTCCAAATATAGTATCATAGTGTCTACCATCCGGGAAAACTGAAATTAGCCAAGAATTTGAAGTGGTCAGGAAAAAACGGGAATGATTCGTGAATTTGGTCAGTTACAAAAAAATATCCAGGAAAATGTTGTTTAAGTTTTACTCAAAATAGGAAATATAATGATAATTAAATCAGTAAATTAAAGTCTGATGTAGACTGTTTTTTACTTTCTTCGCTACTTCATAGGCAGAGAAAGTATTGTGGTCGTCAAAAAAAATCTAACTTTAGATTTTGATGAATGTCGAATTGGAATTGGATATCTAAACCCAAAAATAAAAATCGATTTTATCCCGCATTAATTCTCTAATACCATAGAGTAAGCAAGTAAGTCTCTCTAAAAGTTAATGTTCTTTTTCCTCTGACGTCTTAGGGGAAATGTTTGTACTGCAATGGTCTATCTCTGTCATTTTAGACTCAATATTCAAAACTTACCTTTTTTATTGGTCAAAATTTTTAAATGAGGAATTTAATAGCAATGCGATGATCATAAGATATGCAACCTCTAATAAAAGTAGAAATATTTTTAACCGGAAATCAAAATTTTAATATGAAGTTTTGACCCTTGTAGACCCAATATCGATCTTTTTTATTGATCCAAATACACAAATGAGGACTTTAATTCTTTAAAAATAAAATTGTAAAATTTAAAATCGGCAGTCAAAAAATGTGTTATGTAAGTATAGCGTAATTTGTGCTCGGTTTGCTAGTGTATATTATTTCGTTTCACATATGTTACATGTTTTGAGTAAATATTTCCATTTTTAAACAATGGTGCGAGAAAGTCAATGCAGAGTTGCGTACTATTTATTTTTGTTTGTAGCTGTGTAATATATTTTATAATTTCTCTAATTCCTAGTAGACTATGTTAATACAAAAAAAACTGTTCATTTAAATTTTAAAATTTATTATTATTCATAAAAAGATTAAATAACAAAACCTTGGCGGGGGGATAGAAGGGTGTTACATACTTTTGAGTCAGGAATTTAGGAAATATTTAGGGGAAATCAGGGAAAAAGTTGAGAATTTCACTGTTAAAGTTGAGTAGACACCATGAATATCTATTCTTGTTTGAAATTTCTAAACCGATACAAATCTTTCAAATATTAAGATTCAAGGAAAATGTGGTGCTAAACAGCAATTTTAAACTAAACATTGAAAAGAGAATTAAAGGTGAAGATGAGTCACTTAGACACATATCATACTGTACCAAATCTTGTATCATGTTCTCTGTGTTAGTTTTGTACAGTCATTTAGTTGTCAAATGTTGCGAGTCATGGCCCGAGATTGAACTTAGAGTGCGATGTTGCAGCTCCTGGAGCGACGCTCTGCCCTCCTGGACAAGTCTGCCCAACGCCGAGCTATCCTGGATGATGCGTCGAGACTCCAGCAGTTTGAGAGAGACTGTGATGAGACCAAGGGCTGGATCAACGAGAAACTCAAATTCGCCAAGGACGACAGTTACTTGGTGAGACAAACACTACTATAGCCGACACATTCCCCTCTAAACTGTCGCTGCTCTGTGTTATTCTTGTGTTGACTTGTTGATATAAACACTACTATAGCCGACACATTCCCCCTCTAAACTGTCGCTGCTCTGTGTTATTCTTGTGTTGACTTGTTGATATAAACACTACTATAGCCGACACATTCCCCTCTAAACTGTCCTGCTCTGTGTTATTCTTGTGTTGACTTGTTGATATAAACACTACTATAACCGACACATTCCCCCTCTAAACTGTCTCTGCTCTGTGTTATTCTTGTGTTGACTTGTTGATATAAACACTACTATAGCCGACACATTCCCCTCTAAACTGTCTCTGCTCTGTGTTATTCTTGTGTTGACTTGTTGATATAAACACTACTATAACCGACACATTCCCCTCTAAACTGTCTCTGCTCTGTGTTATTCTTGTGTTGACTTGTTGATATAAACACTACTATAGCCGACACATTCCCCCTCTAAACTGTCTCTGCTCTGTGTTATTCTTGTGTTGACTTGTTGATATAAACACTACTATAGCCGACACATTCCCCCTCTAAACTGTCTCTGCTCTGTGTTATTCTTGTGTTGACTTGTTGATATAAACACTACTATAACCGACACATTCCCCTCTAAACTGTCGCTGCTCTATGTTATTCATGTGTATTATGTTGACACGTAGGACCCCACCAACCTAAACGGGAAGGTCCAGAAACACCAGAACTTTGAACAGGAGCTGAATGCCAACAAATCCCGGATGGAGGAAATCACCTCGACAGGACAGGAACTGATTGAAGCCAACCATTACGCTTCGGGTGAGTGTTTAGGATCACTCTTGAGTTCAAGTGATAGAGTTTCTGGGAGTTTTTCATGTTGAATCTATTTAATTAAGGATGCATAACTCAATGCCTCGACCTTACTGGTATCGAAAGAATCAAACTTAATATTAGAGGTGTGCCAGAAGGAATTTTTCTCTTAAAGAGTCGAGCAATATTTGTACGAGAAATATTTAAAGTTCAATTTTGCAATAGATTCATGCATAAACCATAAATAACTATAAACATATTTTTTATTTTTAGAATTACATCTTTTTCTTAAAAAATAAACTATCACACAAATTTGAATTTTCGATTAAATTTAATTTGATATTATTTTATTACCATACAATTTTTTTTAATCAGACAAAAGGAAATACAGAAGGATTTAATTTGCTGTGAAATTATATCTTAAAATTGAATAAAATCAAACTAGGGCATTTTTGAGAAAAAAATTCAATGTTCTGAATACCCAAATTTTTTGAGTTTAGTAAAAATTGTTGAGTTTAGGCCACTACTAAAACTTGACCCAAACTAATTTTCTAGTGCTCACACAGCCTTAATTATTGTCACCATTTTCAAATCTCTTCACAATGAAGCTCCAGATGTTTAAATAAAACAAACAAAATCCTGTTTGTTCAACTTCATAGAATAACAACAAAAACTTTAAATGTAAATAGAAATAAAACAAAATTAATTTTTAATTTTAAAAAAGAAAAATAATCTATTTTACTAATTATTAAAGCATATTGCAAATAATTAATAACATAATTAGGAATTAAAATAGTAAGCATTAATGGTGTGCGAAGCTTCGAAAAGTTGAAGTCGAAGGTCAAATCTCCTTTGACTTCAACATCTACAATAACCTTCGCATATTCGAAAAATTTCGAAGGAAGGATAAAACTTCGATAAATTATCAAATGATTTAATTTTATTCTACTAAATATTACATTTTTCAATATTTGATAATTTTAAAACTGTTACTAAAAAGAATTTTAACACTGACTAGTAATTTAACTAACACAACATAAGCATGGATCAAAAACAGGTAAGTAAATGTTAATATAATATATTCACTATCGCCAACATAATTTTATAAAAAATAAAAATGCCTAAAAGAAATAACACCAAGGTCACTGGTATGAAGCAGAGAAAGCGCTTTAGTTGTGCTATCATCACAGCTCGCGTCTACTGTTTGGTCCTTAATATTACAAGTGCATTTTGATACAGAAGTTTTTTATAGCTTCTTTCCATTTTCTTTATTATTCAAAATGGATGATACAGAAAGTGGGAACAGAAAACAAAATTTAATTTATAGTTATTATCAGAGAAATGCAGATAAAAAGACATGCATGTGTAAAGTTTGCAAAATAATAATATAAACTCCACGATGTAAGTAAAAATTAAAACTTCATTGATAATTTACTAAGCTTATCAGTAAGCCTCTGTGCATTAATTATTAATATAGTCCTTGGTTCACAAATAAGGAAATTTTCCTGGCCCTTGTTACTTATAAGATAGACTTTGACTTTTCTTTTCATTTAAAAAGTGGCCTTCACACACCCCTAGTAAGCATGTATTTTTTCCTCCTGATAAAGTCTTCCTGAGTCAAACCTTTATAAATAATTTAAAAATGATGTAATAAACAACTGTCGAAAACACAAGTTTTAATGACCAAATAGGGTCATTAATTGAACCAACGTACATATCAAATAACGGCAACTAAACTAATTTGTAGGGCTCTTAGAGTACTCGTATTCCGAGCTTCGAGCCGAGGTCGTCGCTTAAGCTCGATCGAGATGGAAAGTTTTGTAGGCTTGTCAATTTCGAGCTTCCACTTGACGTACTTAATCAATTTTTAAAACACACTAGTAAGCATAGGCTATTTAATTGAGATAATATCAGCATCTCCATTTATAAATCATTCTGTTATTTAATAAATTGTTAAAAATTAATTTCATTTTTCACATTTATAACATAATAGAGCTTTAAAACCACTTTCAACCGGTAAATTTATTCAATATTGTCGTCCATTTTGAATTATACTTGATTAAAGTTGTTTACTTGTATTATTGTTGATCTTATTTATTGCAATACATATTTTACCAAACTTACCACATTTGAATTAAAAAAGCTTTTACTATTTCATATTGCTTGCTAGAAATATTATTTTTAATTTTAAAGTATGAGCATCAACTTTTATAAGCATTAAAAATAGAAGTGAAGTAAATTTCTCAATAAGATAATGTCTAACGAGAGCCCGTACAACGTGCATGTGCAACTGCGCATAGAGGAATGGAAATGGAACAGAAGGTGTGATCAAGAACGATTACACTAAGGAATAATAAAGGAAATACGAAACACCTCAAATTTATAATTGTTTATGATTCTTACGTTTTCTTATACGGCAAATTAAGTTACTGAAGCATATTTTGGGGAAATATTAGCTTATTAAAACATCAATTTTATAAACTTTTTATCAAGACAGTTTATAAACACTCTACATTAATGTAAAGTGATGGTTAAAGAAGCCAACCTGAAAGGATAGCTAGATTAGGTCTAGATACAAACAAACACACTTCTCTATTTCTTCTTACACCTTTACACTTCACACTTCTTCAAACTTACACAGTTGCACATTGTTTTAAATTTTTGGAAATATTTTTCATATGAAGAGACATTAATAGAAAAGGAAAATTCCCGAAAACTAAGACTAATGTGCAAATGTGGAAGTTTTGAGGAAGTGCGAAGTGTAAAAGTCAAAGAAGACATGAAGAGAGAAGTGTGTTTGTTTATATCTATACCTAACCTAACTATCCTTTCAGGTTGGCTTCCTTCACTATCACTTACTTTACATTATTGTACAGTGTTTATACACTGTCTTATTGTACATTTCCAAGTCGTCATGCAATTATTAATTATATTAACTTTGTTTTATAATTGTTATTGTATTTTTAATGTCCTTAAAGACAGAGTGTTGAAACCATTTTTATTTTATTTTTTATTAGATTTTTATTTAAGTGTTATTCTTATTTTCAAATTGTGTTATTTCTAATTTAAAAACCGAGGTTTCCATTATTTAATAATTTTTTTTCCAAAAGTATTTACTCTTTATAAAAATTAGTGTCATTTATATTTTAAGAACATGTGTTTTAATATACTTTTTAACATTTTAAAGTTATGAATATACTCAAACTTGGACGCTTTTAGAAATACTCTACTCGAATAGAAAAAACCCAAGCTCGCAGACCCATACTAATTTGAGAGATAATTGATTGAAACTCATTCTGAATTTTGCCATTTTGCTTGTTGCCAGTACTTTCATAGAGACCTTAGAATTGAAGTATTGAGAATTGTTATATTAAGATCGATTCTAAATTCTTTCAATACCAGTAGGAATTAAGAGTATCGAGTTTGACATCCCTAATTTTTTCAAGTATAGTCTTAACAACTGTCAAAACTGACTGTAGATGTAGGTAATGTTGGAGGACGCTTGTGTGTAGATGGTATCCAGTCTCGTATGGACGAGATCGTGGGTCTCTGGGAGACTCTGGTGAGAGCGACAGAGAACAAGGGCTCCATGTTGCAAGAAGCCTCACAACAGCAGCAGTTTAACAGAACTGTGGAGGACGTAGAGCTCTGGTTGTCGGAGATTGAGGGACAGCTGATGAGCGAGGACTATGGCAAGGTCAGTCTCTTCTAGTTGATACAGACCTGTGAAGGACAATGCACTTTTTGTGAGAGGTTTAGTAACTAAAATGTAAGAGCACACTAACCACACCAATTCAGTTGAGAAAGGTAAGAACACACTAACCACACCAATTCAGTTGAGAAATGTAAGAGCACACTAACTGTGGCTAACTTCTATTTATTCACACTAGTTTGAATAGTTTGATCTTCTACTCTGTAAATATATATTTATTAAAATTCACGCCATAGGTTTTTCATTTAAATACTTTTTAAGTAAATCTTAGTCTACTTTTAGAATTTATTTATATTTTTACAAAAATGCTTGATTAAAAATACACAATTATAATAGTTGCATTGGGCCTAGGTTTTTAAATTAACATTACATAAAAAAACCTTGCTCAAAACTTGTTAGACAAAATACTACACTATTTTCATTTGGAAAATTTAAAATTCAAAAATAAATTAATATAAAAATTTTGAGTGTGCATATTTTTTCCTTTACAAGATTACAGAATTTAAATTTATTATACCTATAACTGCAACAGAGTCTGGGTTTTGTTCCCTTTCACAACTTTTCAAAAACATTTGTGACATTTACAAGATTTAATTTAATAATTGAAATCATAACAATATATATTTTTTAAATTTATTGGAACAATCGGGAAGGCCAATAAAGTTTAAAAAAAAAAATATTATGTTTATGGAAGGCTAAGATTAGACTAAAATTCTAAATCTGAAAAATAAAGGCAGGCCCAAGATGGAAAATTACTCTTTTTTTTTTTCCTGTCCCGTTCAAAATCTTTATTTCCCACCCGAAAATTTCGTGAAGTCAAAATGTCTTTCCTGCACAAGACTAAGTAAATACGAATGATGCAATGTTTATGAAAACCGTGTAATGCAAGTGAGGGAAGTAAAGTTGGTCTAGACCTTGACTGAACACTGACATGACCTCTTGTTTGTTCAGGACCTGACAAGTGTTCAGAACCTCCAGAAGAAGCACGCTCTACTAGAAGCAGATGTGGCCTCCCACCAGGATCGTATCGAGGGTATCAAGTTGGCCTCTGCCCAGTTTGTAGAGAGGGGCCATTTTGACGCCGACAATATCAAGAGCAAGGAGGTACGTTGTTTGTAGTGGTATAACCTCCTCTAAGATATGTTTGACATGTCTCTCTCTACATGTAGTACATGTCCCCTGTGTGCAGGCTGCATTGACTGATCGCTACACAGCCCTCCAACGACCCATGAACATCCGCAAGCAGCGTCTTTTGGACTCACTCCAGGTCCAGCAACTGTTCCGGGATATCGAGGACGAGGAGGCGTGGATCAGGGAGAAGGAGCCGGTCGCAGCCTCCACTAACCGAGGTGATATTTCCGAGAAAAACATACTTGAATACCACTAGTCCTGGGCACCTGTCCTAGTGTACCTCTAACACTGACCTCTCACTACAGGTCGGGACCTCATCGGGGTCCAGAACCTGATGAAGAAGCACCAGGCGGTCTTGTCTGAAATCAACAACCATGAGAACAGGATGGCCGCTGTGTGCCAGTCTGGCCAACAGATGCTGGATGATGGCCATTTTGCTAGCGACGAGATCAAGCAGAGAGTGGGGGCTCTCAACGATCATTGGACCCAGCTCAAAGAGAAGGCCCTCCAGGTATGCCAACATCACTTACCTTGTTTGTCTGTTTTAAATGTGATATAATGCTAGATATAAAGAACACCCCCTTGTGCTGTCCCCCAGAGGAAGCAAGACCTGGAAGACTCGCTGCAGGCCCACCAGTACTTTGCGGACGCCAACGAGGCCGAGTCGTGGATGAAGGAGAAGGAGCCAATAGTGAGCAACACAGACTACGGCAAGGACGAAGACTCTGGCGAGGCCCTGCTTAAGAAACATGAGGCTCTGGTCTCCGACTTGGAGGCCTTTGGGAACACCATCACAGCACTTCGCGACCAAGCGCAGTCGTGCAGGGTCAGTGGACTGTTTAGTTAGTGACCAGTAATACTCTTACACTGATTGTCGCTGATAGTGGCGCTAATAATCATGTTGTGGTTGCAGCAACAAGAAACCCCGGTGATCGACGTATCGGGCAAGGAGTGTGTCATGGCTCTGTACGACTACACGGAGAAGTCCCCTAGAGAAGTGTCGATGAAGAAAGGTGATGTCCTCACCCTTCTCAACTCCAACAATAAGGTAACAGCTTACACAGACCCGACAAGATGTTCTTTTTATAAAACTCAGTGTAACCCATAATTGCACCCTCAGATAATACATGACAAATGTAACTGGGAGGACTGAGTGTAGTTATATCAAACTAGTTTATAATCTACACAACAGATGGTTCTTAACTGCTTAGTTTCAAAAAGGTTATTTAAATAGATGGACTGACTATAAAAATTAGCTGAAAGCCATAATAGCCGACAGAATGAAATAGTGAAAAAGCACAGCCTATTTACTTCACTTTTGAGGTCAGAATGAAGTTACTTTAATAGTTTTGTTAATAAATCATAAATAACACACTTTAGATCATTATTAAAAAATTATCTCTCAATCCGACACCTTAGCTCAGTCGGTAGCATGTTTTTCTACTGAGCTAAGGGTCGCGGGTTTGATTCCTGTAATGGCTGAAAAATTTATCAATGGTGAAATATGGGTTTGCCCTTTCACATTGATAAATAAATGGCTGGGGACTGGATGTTGTGCCTGTCTTAGTCTTAAGTAAGATTATAAGGCAAATGAAGCTACGACAGCCCTAGCAAGTCGGGAGTGGAAAATATATGGCTCGAATAAAAAACTGATCCAAGCTGGAAACAGAAAAGGATATAAATAAATTAAAAAAGTATTTCTCGGCAATGATTAGACCTTAGTTATACCAAAAAATGTAAAATTATAGTAACAAGACATGTAAACAATATGAACAGCAGAAAAAAGCTAAAGGATTCCATTTCTGAAGTAAATATTTTTCCCTTTCATAGGGTGTTGCCTATTTTCGGGTCTATGCGGCATATTAGATTTAATTGAAATATATTTCCTGTGAATTAGTTGTAGCCAGACTCAATAAATGCAGGCAGATCTAGCCTGAACTAACCTCCTTGTGTTCCAGGACTGGTGGAAGGTGGAAGTGAATGACCGTCAAGGCTTCGTCCCAGCTGCGTACGTCAAGAAGATTGAGGCGGGTCTGTCTGCGTCCCAACAGAACCTGGCCGACAAGAACTCCATCGCAGCACGTCAGAACCAGATAGAGGCTCAGTACGATCAGCTCCTGGGACTTGCCAAGGAGAGACAGAACAAGCTCAACGAGACTGTCAAGGCCTACGTGCTTGTCCGCGAGGCTGCGGATCTGTCCACTTGGATCAAGGACAAGGTGATTCCCTCCTACCGTATAACTTGGGACGTTGTGTTTCAATCTTTCACCAATATAGTTTATAAACTTGCTAGTGGAAGACTTTCACTTGTTTCCCCTCTGCCACAGGAGAACTATGCGGAGGTGCAAGTGGCAGACGTAGGCGAGGATCTAGAACAGGTGGAGGTGATGCAGAAGAAGTTTGACGACTTCCAGGCCGACCTGAAGGCCAACGAGGTCCGACTTGCCGAGATGAACGAGATTGCCATGCAGCTCATGAGTTTGGGGCAGACCGAGGCTGCCCTCAAGATTCAGACACAAATAGAGGTGTGTCCTTGGTACCGGGGAGAGGAGTCGGGATATGTGTAGCATTGATAACATTCTACTATATTAATATTGTTATTTTATAATTGATCTGTGTTAGTAATAAAAGATTTGGATTAGATTCTTAATTGAGAAGCTTGGACTTGCACAAGTTTATATTTTCTGACAGTTCCTTTTGAGCAGAATGTCAACAAAGACGCCAAATGTATGTTGGTTTTGGTGTGCTGAATGTCAACAAAGACACCAAGTGTAAGTTGGTGTTTTGTTGTGCTGAACGCAACAAAGACACCAAGTGTATGTTGGTTTTGGTGTGCTGAACGTCAATAAACAGCTCACAGTATCTTATGCTTGTTATGTCCTAGGATTTGAACCAGAAATGGACCTCGCTCCAACAGCTGACTTCTGAACGAGCCACACAACTAGGGTCAGCGCATGAGGTGCAGCGCTTCCATCGTGACGTGGACGAGACCAAGGACTGGATCCAGGAGAAAGACGAGGCGCTGAACAACGACGATCTGGGCAAGGACTTGAGGAGTGTCCAGGCGCTGCAGCGCAAACACGAGGGACTGGAGCGAGACCTTGGCCGCGCTCGGAGACAAGGTGAGACTGTCCTCACCTGCTTCCTCTACCCTAACACAGCGTAAGTAGTTCATATGTCACGGCTGTTTACAAGTCATGGAATGAGATTCTGGTCATGGGAGACATTTAAAAAAGTCTTGAAATAAGTTTTCAAATTGTGAATGTTTTGGATCCAAGTTCATTGTGCAGGTAAGAATGGTATTTTTTTAAATAATTTGTTTAAAATTAACTTAGATTTACAAAAAAGAAAATGACATGAAAGAATGCACGATTGAAGTGTCAGGAATGTTGATGGGCTTTCTTTCTCTTCTTATTTTGGTCATGAAAATGTGATGAAAAGTTGTTTACACATTTCACTTGACAGTCTGGATGTGTTTATCCTGAGCAGGTTAGTGAGATGTGGTGGCAAAAACTATAACTTTAAAATCCAGTCTAGTTTTCAATAATCCATTTTCAGTGTTTGCCTTTAGCTAAAATGTATGAGCGCTTGTCATGGTTTTAACTCCTCGCAGGGGGGCATATAACCAGCACACTTAACAAAACTAGTTCTTTGTGTGTCTTAGTAATGTCCTGGTTTTAAAACCACAATCCTCTGCCCCTCACGGTTTGTATCTTACACCTCGATGCCATTCTGTCAACATGTAGATCCGTCAACTGGACGAGACCGCCAACCGCCTGATGCAGACCCACCCAGAGACGGCGGACCAGACGTACGCCAAGCAGAAGGAGATCAACGAGGAGTGGACGCAGTTGACAGCCAAGGCCAACTCTCGCAAGGAGAAGCTGTTGGACTCGTACGACCTCCAGCGTTTCCTCAGCGACTACCGAGACCTCATGTCTTGGATCAACAGCATGATGGGGCTAGTGTCGAGCGACGAATTGTCCAACGATGTGACTGGGGCAGAGGCTCTGCTTGAGAGGCACCAGGTCAGTCACCACACGAGGTATTGTCTTAATTTAGTTGGAACATGGCAGCTGAAATGGCAAAACTTGAAATGCCTGTTGTAGTTTCCAGCAATCGAACCCAGGACTTGCCACTCTGTGGACTAAGTTGAAGATCATGCAACATTAGTCTAGAATATGTTTGTAATCTTTCCTAGCTGATAAATATTTGTATCTTGTCAAGTCTGTGCATGAACAGAACTGTATACACTTGATGTAATATTTCTTCTCTTCTAGAACCACCGGGCTGAGATTGACGCCCACTATGGGGTTCCCCAGGTACAAACCATTGCCGAGTGTGCCCTAACATGTTGGTAGTTTAGTGTGTTTGTTGCAAAGTTAACGATTAATATTCCTGTTTCACCTTGTCAAGCTCACTCAGACATTCAACGCTGCGACGAAGCTAACACAAACAATTCCTCACTTGGGCTTAGATCATTGAAGGGCTGCGTTAATATGTAACTTGAGGGCTCACCACGTACTGTCGCCGATAAGGGACAGACATAAATTAAAGATTAATTCTTCAGTGAACTTGTTGATTTCAATTAGGCTGTGTGCGAAATCGAGAATCAAAGTTTGAATATTTAAAAAAAAAAGTTTTATGTTAAAATATAGTTTTGTTACATTTCTATAATTTACTAAATGTTTTATTGCAGATGTGATTAACATATTTTGTCTTAAGATGGTAAATTTACTTTAAAGTTAATATCACAACTTGCAATTGATTGGTTTATTATATATGAAAAAAGTGCATTGAGCAAAAACATTTAGTGATAAATAAAATGATAGAATATTAGGAAAATGGTAGAGCACAAATAAAAGTAACAACACTGACAATTTTACACACACTTCAATATTTCGATGCTATTGTAGCATCTTCCTAGACTGGCCAGTCTAATTACTACTTCCTGAGGAAGTAAAATGATAGAATATTAGGAAAATGGTAGAGCACAAATAAAAGTAACAACACTGACACATATTTACACACACTTCAATATTTCGATGCTATTGTAGCATCTTCCTAGACTGGCCAGTCTAATTACTACTTCCTGAGGAAGATGCTACAATAGCATCGAAATATTGAAGTGTGTGTAAATATGTGTCAGTGTTGTTACTTTTATTTGTGCTCTACCATTTTCCTAATATTCTATCATTTTATTTATCACTAATTGATTGGTTTAGAATTTTATTATGTGGATATTAATTTTTAATTTACTTAACAGTACAAAATGACAATAATTGAACATATCTGTATATTTTAATTTTAGTTATTTTCACTGATGAATCTTTAATATTATTGAATCCGTAACTTTACTTTCAATTCGAAGTCTAAGCTGGCAAGTTTATGAAGTTTTAAACACATCTCTAACTTATCAACTAACTTGAATGTTTGAGAAACTAAACCTGAGTTTTGTAATATCGAAGTTAACATGACTCATGCATGTTTTTTGTTGAGTTATCATTTTCCTGCTGACTAATGAACCTTGTACATTGACAGGACCTGCCAAAGTGTCAATGAAGATCTTGACAGTTTGACAAGTCCCCTGTTAGCAAGTTACTCTTACAGAGAGTTTATCTGACTTGTTGGTTAGTTTCCTGTTCCTCCGACAGATGACAGGTGTACTTATTGTTTGATACAGGAACACCGCACAGAGATCGACGCTCGAGCTGGCACATTCCAGGCGTTTGAGCTATTTGGCCAACAGCTGCTGCAGTCTAGCCACTACGCCAGTGTTGAGATCCAAGAGAAGCTGGAGAGTATGACAGAGGCGCGCCAGGAACTGGAGAAGGCTTGGATAGCCCGGCGTATGCAGCTAGACCAGTGTCTGGAACTCCAGTTGTTCTACCGCGACTGTGAACAGGCCGAGAACTGGATGTCCGCTCGAGAGGCGTTCCTTGCCTCTGAAGAGGTTGACTCTAAAGGGGATAATGTAGAGGCACTCATCAAGAAACATGAGGACTTTGACAAAGCTATCAACGCTCATGTGAGTGCATGTGTTAACAAGGAGAGTGCGTACATGTGTTAACAAAGTGAGTGACTCTCTTTTGATGGAATGTGCTACTATGGTTGCGTTCTGTCTTCAGGAGGAGAAGATTGCAGCATTGCAGACCCTGGCTGACCAGCTCATAGCAGCGGAGCACTACGCCTCCGAGCCTATCGACGAGAAGAGGAGGCAGGTGTTGGACCGCTGGAGGCACCTCAAGGAGGCTCTCATTGAGAAGAGGTCCAAGTTGGGAGAGTCCCAGACATTGCAGCAGTTCAGGTGGGGGCCCTAGTGTTTGTGGAACTGTCTTTGTACATGAATAGTGTTCCAATCCTGTCGTCGTAACTTATAATAAAGTTGGTTTAATTTCTTTACATTATTACAATACAATACACACTTTTGAATATACTAAATTATTTTTAGTTAAAATTTATAGTAACGATGATTATGACATAAATAATATTGTTGATAATAATATATCAGTGTGTGCGAAACTTCGAAGCTTTGCCAATAAGAATATTGACAACCTCTAAAATACTCCATTTATGTTAATTCTGAGCTGTTTTGTATATTACAAATGATATTTATATGGAAAAATCTGAAGAAATGGAATTACTTGATTTGTCAGAGTAACATGAAATATTACAAGTAATGGTGCAATAAAACATTTTACAAGTATTTTAGTATATAAATTAATATAACTTCGATTCAACCTCGAGAATATCTCATACGTTAGATTCGAGCTCTCTTCAAATTGAAAAAGTGGAGGTGGGAGGGTCAAGTACAAGGCTGATTGGTGTTTTAGACCTCTTTGATATGAATCCAAAATGTTCAACTGTAAGCATAAATTAGCTCAAAACTAGTACAAAGTTATTCAATGGCTAAAATCTAGAGATTGGTCAGACTCTAAATTTCTTGAATACGTATCTTAAATTTTCTTTCACATATTAAATCCAAATTTGATTCCTTGGAACTTAAAAGCATGCACAATTTAGCCCATACCCTGGAGCATGTGCAGTACAGCTATCTGCGAAGCCCCGACACACTTTTCTACACTTCCATGACACATATTTTCACTGCTCATTTGGTTTTTTATTCCTGGTCATAGTATAGCATTGAACTGGTGGCGCCATCTGTCAGCTTCAATTTGAAGTAATGTGACTGGCTAGAAATACAGTGGCTTATTACATCATCATCATCATCATCGTCGTCTTGAACCATTTCCAGCCTGTGGCCAGGTCACTCTAGTAAAATGCCTCCATCTTCCTCCTTCCATTGTTCTCTCTTGCACACTTTCTGTTATCTGCTCCTCCCATCTATCTCATGTACTCCCTGTACCCCAACACTTTCTCGGATAACTTCATTCCTAATCTTGTTTATTCTTGTGACAACTAACATGCTCCTCACAAACTTTCCTACTACAATAACTTGTTAATTCACGCCTGCCAAGGAACGTTTGGGTAAACAACTGCGTTCCAGCTCACGCACCAAGGAAAGAATTAAGTTTAACTGAAAAGATTTAAAATATAATCTTAAAAAAAGTTATTTAAGTCTTTGCTGACAAATTATATTTTGTGTCAAGTTTATTACGTCATAAAACACCAAATATAACACTTTTCTCTAGTAAATTAATTATATTAATAGAATTTTGTTCTTTTACAAGTATTAATTTATTTTACCAATCGTTTAAAATTGTTATTTGAAGTCAAACTCTTCATAATTTGAGATTTTAACGAATCTCTCAACTACCATATGTTCATAAAGAGAAGCTAACATTTATTATTATTTATATTTATGAGGTAAGTCCTAAATGTATTTTATTTGTAATAAGGTGGATACAGACACAATATGTCTGTTACAAAGAAAAGAACACAGTTCACACTTTACATTGCTGCCACTGGACAAAGAGGTAATGGCTGCCTCTTTAAGAAAATATATCATTACCGCCCCATACCTGACCTAGTCACTCTAATCAGGAGCGAGTGTGAAATGCGCAACGCAACTTCCTGAAAGAGGAAACCAAAAAGTAAAGACTAACGGGACACTTAGATAGGAACTTGCTTTATGAAGTAAATGTCCTTTACATTCTTTACTGTTAGTCCAGCAGCAAGTGTGCAAGTGAGACTAGGAAGTGTAGGCGAAGGACAAAGGGAGATGGAGTCATTTTACTAAACAGACTGGCCACAACCTGGAAACAGTTGATTATATGTCCAGTGGCGTCAGTGTAAAGTGTGAACTGTGTTGTCATTTTCATTGGAACAGCCATATTGTTTGTTCCTTTTATAAGTCCCTATCCACTTTCTTACAATTGAAATACAATATTTTTAAATATTTTAAAAAGTAATAAATTAAATTTTAAGTATTATGCAGTTAATATTTATAAATAAAGCAATAAAGGTAAAAAAATTTTGCATAGTCTCAGTGACCAGTATTTATCAACTAATGTTGACTTATTTTTTTTTTGTACTGTCAGCCCTTAAATCTACTCTCTCAATTTTTTTTACATTTTCTCTCTTGTTTATTTCTGACAAAGTGTTGACCTTGAAATAACCTTGTTTCCAGTCGAGACGCAGACGAGATGGAGAACTGGATTGCGGAGAAACTCCAGTTGGCCACAGAGGAGAGCTACAAGGATCCAGCCAACATTCAGTCGAAACACCAGAAACATCAGGCGTTCGAGGCGAGCTGGCAGCCAACGCAGACAGGATCCAGAGTGTACTTGCGATGGGACAGAACCTCATTGACAAGCGTCAGTGGCTGGTTCTGACGAGGCTGTGCAGGTACTCGCAACATCAACCTGTTTAGTAAAATGCCTCCATTCTTCTCGTCTCACTTGCACACTTACTGTTATCTGCTCCTCCCATCTTTTTCTCGGGACTCTCGCTGGTGTAATCCTGGGAAATATCCTTATTTTAAAATAACTATCATTAATTAGATCTCTTTGGGAAACAACAGCTAGAAAATTGGCTTTTATTTTAAATTTATTGTTGTAAAAAGTAGTTTAAGTGTTGGGTTGGTCATTATTGTGAGCACTTTTACATGTAGATATTGTAGTTCGGATGAATACATTCGCTTACAAACCTTCATTCTACCGACAAATCTCAAATCTTGAATTTGATTCTAAATAAAATAATTTAAATTATGGGCATAAGATGAAATAAAAAATAGAAATAGTAACCGACTGTTAAAAAAAAGTTATTATACATTCATTATAACATTTACACATTCACTAAGTGTTAACTTACTGTCCTGGGGTCTGTACTATAAACATGTTTGGTTAGATATCAACTCAAAAAGCTGTGTAAGAACTTTTAATAAATTCAAATTCAAAATATAAACTAAAAATTTTTTTTAAATCTTGAATATTAAATCTGGAGTAAATCGAAAGCCCCATTCCTCATTTTAAAGATATAGGTCAAAATATGTTTTGTCAAACTCAATAGAGTTCTTGTAAGATTGTCAATAGTCGGGGACATAATGTTGGTTGTCTAAAACAAGTCCGCTTCTTTGTTTCCTTGATAGGCCCGACTGGCGTCAATCGCGGACCAATGGGAGTACCTGACGCAAAAGACGACCGAGAAGACTGTGAAGCTGAAGGAGGCCAACAAGCAGAGGACATACATTGCGGCTGTCAAGGACCTGGATTTCTGGCTGGGGGAGGTGGAGTCCTTGTTGACCTCCGAGGATTCCGGCAAGGACCTAGCGTCCGTACAGAACCTCATCAAGAAACATCAGTTGGTCGAGGCTGACGTACAAGTGCATGATGACAGGATCAAAGGTACGTTGACATCGTCACCACAGCTGTCAATTCCGGGAAGAAACTGCCCTCTCAGGAGGTGTCAAGGCTGGCATCATGGGAATAAGAACTGCCCCATCTCAAGTGTGAGTGACAAGTGCTGGCAGTTCCCGGGAAGAAAGGAACTGCCCATCTCAAGTGAGAGTGTCAAGGCTGGCGTTCCGGGGATAAAGAAGCCACTCAGTGTGAGTGACAAGGGCTGATTGGGGAGAAAAGCCTGAAAATGGCACATATTTAGATTATAATCTCTTTATTTTTGTTAAAACATCCATAAAGTTGAGGAATTGTGTGTTGTGGCTCTTCTGGTGATTGTGCATGTTTCCCTCCTAGATATGAACTCTCAGGCTGACTCTCTAATAGAGAGTGGACAGTTTGACACAGCTAGCATCCAGGAGAAGCGCCAGTCTATCAACGAGCGCTATGAGCGCATCAAGAACCTAGCTGCTCACCGACAAGCACGACTCAACGAAGCAAACACCTTGCACCAGTTCTTCCGGGACATTGCCGATGAAGAGTCCTGGATCAAGTGAGTAGCGCCATCTTATAGGTTGGTTGCCACTATCAAGCGCTGGCACTAAACAGCAACACTATTAAATAACAACTAACACTCAACTGGAGTTACAATGTTGCCATGTTTCCTGTGCCAGGGAGAAGAAGCTGCTGGTTGGTTCGGACGACTATGGACGTGATCTTACAGGCGTTCAGAACCTCAAGAAGAAACACAAGCGTCTAGAGGCAGAGCTAGGCTCCCATGAGCCTGCCATACAGGCCGTACAGGAGGCTGGGGAGAAACTGATGGACGTGTCCAACCTGGGCGTGCCAGAGATAGAGCAGGTGTGTGTGTGAGATAGAGCAGGTGTGTGTGTGTCTGAGATAGAGCAGATGTGTGGTGTGTGTGTGTCTGAGATAGAGCGTGTGTGTGTGTCTGAGATAGAGCAGGTGTGTGTGTGTGTTGTGTGTGTCTGAGATAGAGCGGTGTGTGTGTCTGAGATAGAGCAGTGTGTGTGTGTCTGTGTGTGTGTGTGTCTGTGTCTTGTCTGAGATAGAACAGGTGTGTGTGTGTGTGTGTGTGTAGATAGAGCAGTGTGTGTGTTGTGTGTCTGAGATAGAGCAGGTGTGTGTGTGTGTGTGTGTGTCTGAGATAGAGCAGGTGTGTGTGTTGTGTGTGTCTGAGATAGAGCAGTGTGTGTGTATGTGTGTGTATGTGAGCTAGAGCAGGTGTGTGTGTGTGTGTCTAAGATAGAGAAGGTGTGTGTGTGTGTGTGTGTGTGTCTGATACAGAGCAGGTGGTGCTCTCTCATGTGAATGGGAGTGACGTGTCACATATATGTTCTCAGCGTCTGAAGCTGCTGAATCAAGCCTGGTCAGAACTAAAGCACCTTGCCGCCACACGTGGTCAGAAGCTGGACGAGTCCCACGTGTACCAACAGTTCCTCGCCAAGGTAGAGGAGGAAGAGGCGTGGATCAGTGAGAAACAACAACTGCTCTCTGTCGAGGACTACGGGGACACGATGGCTGCTGTACAGGGGCTGCTCAAGAAACACGACGCCTTTGAGACAGACTTTGCAGCGCACCGCGACCGCTGTGCTGACATAGCTGCTGACGGAGAGAAGCTGGTCGCTGACAAGAACCATCATTCTGAGAGCATCGCCCAGCGCTGCCAACAGTTGCAGGTTTGTGACTCTTGTCACTGCTAAGTTATGTGAAGGGAAGGAGAGCTCGGTTAGGCCTTAGTGAAATTAAAGATGTTGAACTAGATTCGGGTATTAAAAGAATTGATCTTGGTGTTCATGATTTTTGATAACTAGAGTTTTGGCTTGCAAATCCCAGTAAAGGCAACTTAACGAAACTTATATTATTCAGAATTGGGGCTATTCTCCCCTCTTCCCTCGGGATCAATAGTCATAAATTACTTGGTTTACCGTAAACTGTAAATCACGGATGCTGCCAAAGTATTTTAGAAGTCCTTTTTCTTGGCACGAAAAAATCCTTTAATGTATTAATTTTAATTTTTCAATGGTATATAAAAACTTGATTCCACCCCAAATATGCATATTCACATTTTGTACAACTTGGGGCTAGCTATATTTTTCAAAATTTAATTTAAAATAACCTCGACTTGGTGCTGGCCCCATGGATGAAAGAATATTTCATAACAAAAACACATTGGATTTTCAAAGGTTGGTTATGCAGGTATTTTAGGTGACAATCTAGTTCATCACATTAACACACACAAAAGGTTAAAATTAATGTTTATACCATGTTAGAAGTTGGCAAAACAACTTGCTTTATAACTGCATATTTATTTTCCTATTTTTTAAGTCTCTGTTTTACTTCACATTTCATTTGTTGCCTTAAACTTGCTCAGGTCATTTTTGCAAAAACAGTGCAACAGTGCGTTCAGCATTGATGATTCTAGTGAAGACCTATGGGCAGTTTTAACAATAGTCAACTTGCTAAAAACTTTCCACTCTCGCATTACTGTGAGGAAGTATAAGCACTGACTTTACCGGTTTGCGCCGCAATGTTGGAAAACATGTTTTGCCATCCTCCTCATGTTGCGAACACTTTGAACCAATAGGTGTCAATACTGTCAGAACTGATACTGTTCAAGGTGTTGGATGAATCCCACAGATTACAGGCAAAGCACTTGCATTAAGACCGTCTCTATCACTATTGTGAATGACATTTGGAAACTGATTTGTCACTTTTTTTGCCAGTCTCCTGATGATTTATTATCTGGATAAAAAATAGTAACATTCTTTAAAACTTCATCATTAAGAAGTAGGAGACGATATAATTCCTTTGTTTACCATCTCATAAAATCTTCGATATGATGAAAGAAATTCCTTTTGTCAATATTTTGAATGCTTGCTTCCATAAGTTTGTGTTTCATGACCTATGACAGTGATGAATCTTGTACTGATTTTCTCCTTTACAATCAATCGATGGCTGATAAGTCACAAATTTGAAGAACAGGAAATAGAAAGAACAAAGCTGGCTATGAAATGTGGAGAAGTGAACACATTTCTGATTAAAGTTTATGAATGTATGATCTTGCCTACTGAAATAACCACATTACATTGAGTGAATCATGCTAAAATTGCTTTAGGAAAATAGAAATACAATTTTGCAGTGTCAGAATTTAGGGTGTCTTTAATATGTTGGACTGACTCCAAGCCTCGTTCTTATCACTTTTAGAGTTGAAATACTCGGTCGATGCAGGCCACTGCTCCAGAAGGCATTCAGTACTTTAGCACGGCCAACCATCTTGTAAAACATGGCCGCAAGATTTTGTGGCTCTCAACCCAAATCATATTTTGGATTTCTTAAAATTCATCCTGTCATTTTTCAGATATTTTGAAAAACTTGTAAACATCTCTTGTAAGTTGTTCACATACGTCAGGCATGGGATGCAGCTAGGTGAGCAACATGGCGAGTGCAATGAAGGAACCACAAATTCCCATGTAGTTTTCTGACTCTGGATAAAACAGAATTCAACTCTCCCACCATAGACTTTGCCCCATCTGATGATATACTCAAACAGTTGTTCCAAGAAATACCATCCTCTTCAAATGCGCTGTTTACAATGTTGAAAAGATTTTCTTCAGCTGCTGTTCCTCCAACTGCGACCGCCTTTCACAGATTAGTTTCTACACTCTCGCCAATAAAAAAGGAGCATGATAACTATTTGCCTAGTTACACTTATATCCGTTGATTCGTCAATCATTAGGGTAGAGAGAGTGGTGTTTTCATTGAACTTGTAACATTTTCTTGAATAGATGAGCACAATAATTTGACTTGTTTCGGTATGGGAGCAATGAAAGTTCTTTGCAATGTCACTGTCCAGAGACATTTTAGGGACTAACTTGGTAAAATTATCACTTAATTTCACTGGTAAACTATTTTCACACAAAAATTTTTTGCCATAGTAGTTCCGCATCAATTAAGCTAGTATTTAGTTCGGTTACAAAATTCGCCAATGAAGAATTTTGCTCTACACTGCGCTGGTTCCTTTTGTGATTGTCTGTTATTTCATGGTGTCTTATATCCTTTATTCCTCGGTTGGCTATATTCACATCAGAATTACATATCATGCATGTGGTCGATATGTTATTTTTTCCTCTCTTTAACCATTTTAATTCTTTTTCCTATTCAAGTTGATACTTATGTACATATAACGACCTTTCTGGTCAAGCTTCACGTTTTTTGTTCATCTTGTATAATTATCAATTTAACATTTATAATATGCGAACAAACGAAAGTAGAATGTATGCAAACCGTAACTTAGGAATGTCAAACTCGATATTTTACTATAATATCCTTTGATTCTTAACAGTACCAGTATTAAAATAATCGATAGTCAAACTAATGTTGATAACTTGATAAGTTTGACTTGACCTGACATAAATGTTCTAGTTAATTTATTTGAACCTAGCAAGGTTTGTATATTCGCTTTGCTTGAACCAGACATGGCTATTTGAAGCCAAACTCATATTATAAATTATTATTCCTGCCTGGACCAAACATGGCTACCTATTGCAAGGTCTTTATTTGGACTGAGCGTGCTAACTTTTAAAGGCTGGAATTGAAGAATCGATCTATCAAATTCAATATTTTAAGAACCAACTTGCAATAGTTAAAAGTAAAAAACTTAGTTCTAAAGTTAACCTTAAAAAACGAAAATATCTGTGAATTCACTCAAATTTATCCTTGTGATCCCTTTTATACCTCTAAAATCTGCAAAGACGGATACAATCCGTGAAAACGGCAGCCTTGCTGTAAATTGTAATTTTTTATCTCTTATTCACTAGCTACTACACTTTTTAAGGTTTTTATCCAAACACATTACGGGATGGTACATTATTAACATAGTCTTGCTGTGAGGTTGGCTGTGTTTGTAAATATGGATGGTTTGGAATCAAGAATTTTAAAAAACTTGAGTTTTAAAGTTAATAATCTGAATTGTGACCTATATTTATGTAAGATATTAGTAATATCAATGTTGTGTGAAGGATGTTGACATGCACCAACACAGAGGGGGAGGAAAAATCAAACTTATAAAACCCCGATTGTACTTGGGTGGATTCAAACCTTGACCTCTCGTCACTTTCAAACAAAACTGAGACTGACACAGGACTAACAACACAAAGGACATGTTTTCATCGGTCTCTCAGGACTAACAACACAAGGGACATGTTTTCATCGGTCTCTCAGGACTAACAACACAAGGGACATGTTTTCATCGGTCTCTCAGGACTAACAACACAAGGGACATGTTTTCATCGCTCTCTCAGGACTAACAACACAAGGGACATGTTTTCATCGCTCTCTCAGGACTAACAACACAAGGGACATGTTTTCATCGGTCTCTCAGGACTAACAACAAAAGGGACATGTTTTCATCGGTCTCTCAGGAATAACAACAAAAGGGACATGTTTTCATCGGTCTCTCAGGACTAACAACACAAAGGACATGTTTTCATCGGAATGTTGTGATCTCCTGTCTCTCTCTAGAACAAGTTGGATCACCTGGCCGCTCTCGCTGGGCGCAGGAAGGCTAAGCTCATGGACAACTCCGCTTACCTGCAGTTCATGTGGAAGGCTGACGTGGTGGAGTCTTGGATTGCAGACAAGGAGACCCACGTGCGCTCCCAGGAGTATGGGCGTGATCTCTCGACCGTCCAGACACTGCTCACCAAACAGGAGACGTTTGATGCAGGTGAGACTCCTCGTGATAGTGCCCATTGCGCCAGGTCACACTCGTGATAGTGCCCATTGCGCCAGGTCACACTCGTGATAGTGCCCATTGCGCCAGGTCACACTCGTGATAGTGCCCATTGTGCCAGGTCACACTCGTGATAGTGCCCATTGTGCCAGGTCACACTCGTGATAGTGCCCATTGCGCCAGGTCACACTCGTGATAGTGCCCATTGCGCCAGGTCACACTCGTGATAGTGCCCATTGCACCAGGTCACACTCGTGATAGTGCCCATTGCACCAGGTCACACTCGTGATAGTGCCCATTGCACCAGGTCACACTCGTGATAGTGCCTATTGCGCCACGTCACACTCGTGATAGTGCCCATTGCGCCACGTCACACTCGTGATAGTGCCATGTCACACTCGTGATAGTGCCAGGTCACACTCGTGATTGTGCCAGGTCACACTCGTGATTGTGCCAGGTCACACTCGTGATTGTGCCAGGTCACACTCGTGATTGCGCCAGGTCACACTCGTGATTGCGCCAGGTCACACTCGTGATTGCGCCAGGTCACACTCGCGATAGTGCCCATTGCGCCAGGTCACACTCCTCATACTCTCCACGTCCTCCACTACCCTGCTCTCTCTGAATGAATCACAACTGGCTCCATGGCTGCTATGAATCTTTCATTATGTCAACTATTTTTAAAATTCATTGACTAGTGAAATAAGTTGATCAGTTTTAATTCTCTCTCATAAAATACAAATTAATCTGCAGTGGAGCCACACTTTATTACACAAAACAACAAGTGATGGTCTAATCAAATCTAATATTATGTACATAATATTTTAATGTGATTATTTTTTGTTTTGTAATTTAGAAATATGTTAAAACTATCAAGTATTTTGATTTTAGGTGACCTGATGGTCTAGGGGTAAGGTGTCAGACTTCTGTGCTGGGGGTCTGGGGTTCAATTCCAGGTCCCGGCACAGATTTATCTGATTGCCAAACCCTTCCTTCACCTCTGACAAGATGTGTATTAATCACAACTTGTGAATGTGTGGAATGCCAGGCCTCCACCGTGGTTGCACATTAGCGTAAATGTGTATAACCCGAATGGGTAGTAAGACACGATGATGATGATGATTTTGATTTTAGCAGTCTACTCTGTGTAGCTGTAGTTCTCGCTGGTTGTAGATGTGCCTGATGACACTATACAGGCTACTCCGTGTAGCTGTCTATTATTCTGTTTGACTTGTGTTGTGTTAGGTCTCCATGCGTTTGAGCACGAAGGAATACAGAACATAACTGCACTGAAAGATCAGCTGATCCAGGCCAATCACGACCAGACTCCAGCCATTCTCAAGAGACACGCGGACGTTATCACAAGGTAACCAAACTGTGCTCACATGACCTTTTAACACCCCTCAAGGTTTAGTAATAACCAGGGCGTTGGGGGCTCATCTTGCTGGCCCTTCTCACATTCAATTATAACACGTGGAAGACGGCACAAACACAGGTAGTTGTGTTACATGTTTAACATAGATGTTCTACTTTTCACTCTAACAGCCATATTGTGTTCGTTTGTACTGTTTATATGTTTCTATCCACCTCTCTACCATCTTCAGAGAATAATACTTGTTCTCAAAATATAATATTTGCTACAGGAGTGTGCGAACCTTCGAACATTTTGATCTATGTTTGAATATTCGCCAACTTAGATTCAAAAGTAGAATTCTGGATTTGACAATTTCGAAGTTTCTTCTTCCATAAAAATGTTAAAATCTTAAAATACACATTTAGGTTAAATTTTTGTCATTTTGTGCTGTTGTATTCACCAAAAATTAATGTTACATTAAAAAATATAAAATAACTAATTAACATAATGTGGCATGGGAATGAAATTGTGAGGAGCATGTTAGTTGTCACGATGAGAAACAAGATTAGGAATGAAGTTATCCGAGAAAGCGTTGGGGTACAGGGAGTACATGAGATAGATGGGATACAGTTAAAGGTTTAGTGTGGGCCTTGTTCTTCTATACTTTATTCAATGTTTACTGTATTGGCCTGAATATAAGACGATAGTTATTATTAAAAAATTGGAAGCATAAAATGGAGGGGCTGTCATATAATTGCACCCTAAGATCTTAATGTTATTAATTTCAATTTACTTTTTGTGAAAAGCCACAGGTATTACATAATATTTATTAAAGTTGGTAAATCTTGCATAACATGTTTCCACACAAATACTAACATGAAAACTTTATTTTATTGCGGTATTTCACACGTAAAAACGTAAACATAAATATCACTTAAACGTTATTTTGCCTTTTTGGTCATAGAAGTACAACAGCGGTGTTTTACTCTGACATTACATTTAAACACGCTCTAAGAACTGATCTTTGGGAGCGCTCAGTAATAGTATGTGTTTCTTTTCTTCATGATGTGTGACGGCAGCTGCATGCTGATTATCTTGGGTGTATTAATTTTTATTGTTTTGTGACTTAGTTACGGTTACATAAATAAAATGCAGTTAATGCGGTTTTAATCACAGTATATTTTTATATTTTCCATTGGCGCAAGATACTGTAGAAAAATGTGGAATATTGTCAAAACCGATAAACAAAGGCAAAAGACAAAGTTATGATGTGTGCTTCAAGTTTGCATTTCCAAGACACACTATTCAGACACCTCGGCGGCAGCACAATGTTACGGCGTGACTGAAGCTAATGTACGTCATCAGAGGAAAGCTTTTCCCAAGCTGCAAAATTGTGACATTTTATTATAATTTGATAGGTCAAATTACTATCACATTATAATATGATTATCACTTTTTACCAGCTCAGAATTCATTCAACATGAACAGAGTATATTAACTTTCCATGTTGTTATTGCCAAAGCTTCATTCACTGTCGAAGCCGGACATTTTTCGAATCGAGGTCGAAGCTGATATTTTTTTTTTCAATCCGAGTCAGTTTCGAAGCTTCACACACCCATATATAATATATGCTTCTCTTTGTTCATTTAATATCGATTACACTATCACAAGATTCCGACGACAACAAGTAAATCATTGGTGAAAGATGTGTTTGTATTTTAGCGACCATATTGTGACCCAAGGAAAACAAACAATGTTGGAGCAAGATACATTTTATTTTCTAACTCCTATATTTGGTTTGTTAGCAACATTATCCACTGAGCTGTGAAAGTGTTTGAACGTGTTCAAGGTGGCAGAAGCTCCTCAACGACTCTGACGCTCGCAAGCAGAGACTGCTCCGCATGCAGGACCAGTTCAGACAAATAGAGGAACTCTACCTCACATTCGCCAAGAAGGCGTCGGCGTTCAACTCATGGTTTGAGAACGCTGAGGAGGACTTGACTGACCCTGTACGATGCAACTCCATTGAAGAGATACGAGCGCTCAGAGAGGCTCACGCTCAGTTCCAGGTACGTGAGCATTCAAATCACAGCTGACAGGAACTAATGTTCACCTTCTTGCTTTGGTAGGATCATCTACTTTTTGAGATGTTGTAGAAAACATCAGTGATGAGCACTTGAATCCTTGATTCCTTGGAGAAGATTTCAAATTCAGGACTCAAATCCTTAAAAATAAAAAAAATAAAATTATTTCAATTTCTCAGCTGAAATTTGTTTCAGAGCTCTAATACTCTTTATTGGTGGTTCAGAACTGATTATAATTATAGGATGAACCCAACAACCAGACCTCAGACCACTAATTTAACACTTAATTGAATGTAGCAATGTTATAATGAATGGATTACAAGAAAGAATGTTAACATTTAGTTACTATTTGTATTTTATATTAAATTTGTATTTCCTCTTATGTTCAGAATTTTTTCTAAAATTTGAATTCAAGATTTGGGATTTGAAGGTAAATTTGAGATTTGGATTAAAATAATAGTAGATCTAAACCAACCTTAATGTACTTCTTATACAGTATTAGTTCGGAACTTGAGTTATTTGAGGCTTACTTTTAATAATGTTTCAAATTTAATCTGTGCTTATGTTTCCGAATCCAATCCAATAAAATATTTCAAAAAAGGTTGATAAACATTTTGGACACATTTTAATTTTATTAAAAAGTAATGTTATAAATGGCACTAACTTCAAATAGAGATTATGCCACTATTTAATCATTGTTAATTAGTATTTACATAAAGCTGGGCCCAGCTACAGGTTATTGACTTTGACAAGCAACTGACTTCTACATCACTCCCCTACGACCCGGAACAATATACATTCACTCCAACATATAATTGGTTTCTAGTTCGATTATATTTATTTGTTTAGTCAAGTATGAATTATAGATTCTAATTTTTAGCTAAACCCATTGAATCCAAATAGTGGATTTATTTGGATTTCAAATTTCAAATCCACATATTACTAAAATTGTAGGGCTGTCAAACTTGATTCCTCGATACCCTCGATTCTTACTGATATCCAAAGAATCTAGAATCGATATTAATATTATGATTCTTGCTACTTCGATTTTTGGCTCTCAATAAAACTGGCAACTAAACAAAACGGCAAACATTCTCATTAGTTTAATTGCCGTTTCACTTAAATGCCGTTATATTGTAAATATACCATAATGGCCCGAATATAATATGCCCCTAACATTTTGAGGTGTTCTACATGAAAAATAAATGGTCTCGAATATAATACGACTTGACATTATGAAAGTAACACGAGATAAAAACTTAACAACTTTGACACACTTTTTTTAAAAGTAGAGTTGAGTTGAAAGTTTAAGTGAGACTATCAGAATACATGAATCGATTTTAAACAATTGATATATAATACGTAGACTAGGGATGGCAATTTTCTGTATTTATCAATATATCTATCATTAATTGATATATTACGTGTATTTTGAAATCTACAATATTCCTATCAAATTAAAATGGCTGCTCTCTGTAATTATATTCTTTTTAGCTGTTCAATCTGGAATGTTTTATGTAGCTCTTTGAATAAGAAAAGTTTAATAAAAATAGAACAAAAATTGACATAGTTAATGAAAAAATAAAATGAAAAAAAACTGTTATATTTATTTTAATTCACTAGATTTTCTATATATCGTTGTCAAAACTTCATCACTAATTTCTGACAAGCTAACGTGCGTAGGATCAGTTAAGGTGAATGACTTAAAATTTTTGTAACTTGTGAAATGTGTTTTTTTGTTATAAAATCCACAATTTATTGTGTTAATTTTTAGTTTTTGGAATTCTTGGTTTTGATTTTTAGTTTTGAAGACTTTTAGTGTGTTTAGTAAATATCTATTAGATTGTGAGATTAAAGTTTCAAACAAGATGTGTTGTAATGATCGAGTCCCAGTTTCATATTGAGGGGAAGTAGTGTGTCAGGCACATTAGATTTTTTATGCAATAGTGCTTGGAAAAATAATTAAAAAGGAAATATTCAAGAATCAGAATTGAGAATCGAAGAATCAAGGTTGAACTTAAGAATCGAAATCGAGAAAAACCGGTATCGTGACATCTCTATAAAATTTGGATTTGATATTTTAAATCTTAGTAATTGGAAGATTTGAATTGGATTCGAAACCACAAGAGCATGAAATTCAATTCACATTAGTCTCAAAATAACTTTCAGGCATGACATTTAATTCGGATAGACTAAAAAAATGAATGCACAAGATTTGATTCGGATTAGACTCAAAAAAAAATTAGGCACGGATTTGATTCTGTTTCAACTCAAAATTTTCTTATACACAGCGATTTGGGTTCTATTCGACTCAAAAACTGAGAAGGATTATATTCGCACTAGGCTAAAATTAAAATTTATATTAACTTTTCAAATTGGCCAACTAGAATATTTATCAGGGTTTTGTGTGAGTGTAAGTGCGACCAAAACTGTAGTTATGCCTTGACGTTGTTTCCAGGTTTGTGGTGATGGTAGAGGCCAGTTTGTAGCTCTTTAAGTTTTTCAGGGGTTTGTGTGTGAGTGGTAGAGGGGCAGTTGTAGCTCTTTAACGTTTGTTCCAGGGGTTTGTGTGTGAGTGGTAGAGGGGCCAGTTGTAGCTCTTTAACGTTTGTTCCAGGGGTTTGTGTGTGAGTGGTAGAGGGACCAGTTGTAGCTCTTTAACGTTTGTTCCAGGGGTTTGTGGGTGAGTGGTAGAGGGGCCAGTTGTAGCTCTTTAACGTTTGTTCCAGGGGTTTGTGTGTGAGTGGTAGAGGGGCCAGTTGTAGCTCTTTAACGTTTGTTCCAGGGGTTTGTGTGGTGAGTGGTAGAGGGGCCAGTTGTAGCTCTTTAACGTTTGTTCCAGGGGTTTGTGTGTGAATGGTAGAGGGACCAGTTGTAGCTCTTGAATGTTTGTTTCAGGGGTTTGTGGGTGAGTGGTAGAGGGGCCAGTTGTAGCTCTTAAACGTTTGTTCCAGGCGTCGCTGTCATCAGCACAAGCAGACTTTGAGGCTTTGGCTGCCTTGGATCAGCAGATCAAGAGTTTCAACGTGGGCCCCAATCCATACACTTGGTTCACTATGGAGGCCTTAGAAGACACTTGGAGGAATCTTCAGAAGATCATCAAGGTAAGATTCAGCGGTACACGCCGGTGGAGCGTCTATCAGGAGCAGGGTATAGACCATGTAATGACAGTGATGCGTCTATCAAGAGCAGTGTATAGACCCTGTAATGATGGTGGTGCATCTATCAGGAGCAGGGTATAGACCCTGTAATGATGGTGGTGCATCTATCAGGAGCAGGGTATAGACCCTGTAATGATGGTGGTGCATCTATCAGGAGCAGGGTATAGACCCTGTAATGATGGTGGTGCATCTATCAGGAGCAGGGTATAGACCCTGTAATGATGGTGGTGCATCTATCAGGAGCAGGGTATAGACCCTGTAATGATGGTGGTGTGTCTATTAGGAGCAGGGTATAGACCTGTAATGATGGTGGTGCATCTATCAGGAGCAGGGTATAGACCCTGTAATGATGGTGGTGCATCTATCAGGAGCAGGGTATAGACCCTGTAATGATGGTGGTACGTCTATCAGGAGCAGGGTATAGACCCTGTAATGAAGCGTCTATCAAGAGCAGTGTATAGACCATGTAATGATGGTGGTGTGTCTATTAGGAGCAGGGTATAGACCCTGTAATGACAGTGATGCGTCTATCAAGAGCAGTGTATAGACCATGTAATGATGGTGGTGTGTCTATTAGGAGCAGGGTATAGACCCTGTAATGATGGTGGTGCATCTATCAGGAGCAGGGTATAGACCCTGTAATGATGGTGGTGCATCTATCAGGAGCAGGGTATAGACCCTGTAATGATGGTGGTGCATCTATCAGGAGCAGGGTATAGACCCTGTAATGATGGTGGTGCATCTATCAGGAGCAGGGTATAGACCCTGTAATGATGGTGGTGCATCTATCAGGAGCAGGGTATAGACCCTGTAATGATGGTGGTACGTCTATCAGGAGCAGGGTATAGACCCTGTAATGAAGCGTCTATCAAGAGCAGTGTATAGACCATGTAATGATGGTGGTGTGTCTATTAGGAGCGGGATATTGAGCTGGCCAAGGAGGCGCAGCGTCAGGAAGAGAACGACAAGTTAAGGAAGGAGTTCGCCAAACACGCCAACGCCTTCCACCAGTGGCTCACCGAAACCAGGCAAGTTTGACGAGTCTCCTCTGTTATAACTTGATACCGTGTGTAGCTAGCGTTGCTTTGCCAGCTCCTTATGATGGACACACAATGTGTTCTACAGATATTTGCATTAGCTTATCAATAATATTCTTCCCGGCTGGGAATTATACCTAAACTTGGTGTTTTAATGCAATTTTTTGATAAAATTATGACATCTTCATATTTACACAAAAGTAGGCCACACTTTCCAAAATATCTTTTATAAAACCTTAATGCTGCCTAAAATCCCACACTTGGATAAAAGTAACAAATGTACCTTCGAGGAGTGCATATCTAAATAATCTTCTTTATCACTTGACTTCGACAAGATTTGAAAATAGATGGACCTCAACACTGTATAATGGTGAAAATATAACTGAGCCAAAATAGCTGATTAAATCAATTGTTCACACCTTCTAAAGCTAGGGAGACAGACTTTTCGCAAACAGTTTTTTCATTAAACGTTTCCAATATCCATTTCGAAAGGGATAAAACTTGTTTCAAGTTCAAAGAAATCATTATTAATTATTTATTACTTTTGAGTTCATGAAATAAAACTAAGGTATTTATATGCAAAATTGAAGTTTTCTCGTTAATTCTTAGTAAATACTCCTATTTAAAATGAAATTGACGACTGTACTTTATGAGTTATATCAAAATAGTGTATAATTTACACAACAGATGGTGCACTTAACTGGTTTACTTCAAATATGTCAATAAAACATAGATGTACATTGACTCTAATAATGAAAGCTATCTTCAAGCCAAAATGTCTGACAGAATAGAACAGTGAAACCTCGCAAATCTGCTATGAGTATTTTGGACATGTGTGTAGCTTACGGCTATTCTACTGTGACATGAACTCTCTCTTGTTACTAGGATCTCTTTCTCTAACTATTATCTCTTTTCACTTTATGAGGTCATTTTATCATAAAGCGAAATGAGGTTTTCCTTAAAAATATATATTATAGATTTTCATCCATTGTCCTTATGTTATACCTTTTAAGTGTTCTTATCTATTTGTCCTATCATTTACATTTTTCCATTTTCTCCCTTTTGTGTTTTTTATGGGGGTTTCCTCTTTAAGGAGGTTTCGTTGCACCTTTTACATTCCTCCATGATGAGTTCTGATAGAATGAAAGCTAGGTCGGGGGATTGGGCGGTGACGATCAATTTTCTTCAAAAGGCAACCATTACTTCTTTGTCCAATGGCAGCAGTGTAGAGTGCGAAATGTGTTCGTTTCATTGTAAAAGCCATATTGTGTTCGTCCATTTTATATGTTTCTATCCACCTTTCTTATACCTTCTTACAAATACAATAGAATTTCTCTAACTATTAGTGATTTTCTGACGAACTTTTATACTGTTTGAAATCTTTGACGGGGCCAGTCATTAAGACAAGGTTACAACACACATTTTATGACGTTGGTAATAGGAAATGATGAACTTTACGGCAGTAAGAAGGAGATAGGGTGAATCAGACGTGAATTCACTCTTTAGGATGTGGCCTATTTTTGGAGTTAATCTATATATTGCATATTTGTGTGTACAAACAACAAAACTGTGTGTGCAAGTTTTAACCACCCCTCTTGTCAGCTGAGGTAGAAGTAGCGTGTTGTAGTCAGTAAATGTGTGTTTCTTGTTTTCCCGACATTATTTGACGCTGGTACCGGTGTTGATGTCGACAGATACCGTCTGCTAGGATGGGACGGGTGAATATGATTATTACTCAGTTGTAATCTTTCTTAACAAACTAAATAACGGTCCATTAACTTCCCTTAATTCTATGTCGTTCAAAATAACACCTGCTGCATTCTAGTATTGTGAAACGTAGTTAACTAAACACTAAAACTCCTCATTTGTTTATTTTTTTTAACTTGATATAATCTTTAAAGGTCACATTCTCTAAAAGGTGCAAACTTCTAATTCACCAGCTCAACTAGTCTTTGTCAAGACTGTACCTCAAGTGTACGGTTAAACATTAAGGTGCGGCAGAAGGGAGCGTGAGTAATTTTACAGTTTTTATAGCAATACATTTTTTTGGCCAAAATAGATCAAATATTTCTAAAGTAGCAACATACAGTTTAGTTTTCTGCACATTCTAATGTCAACAGATCTTGAATATCTGTTAAGGGTGTCCTGGAATTATGTCAAAACTTTTTCTCTTTATTTAAAAAGTTTTGACAGAATTCCAGGACCCCCTTGACAAGTATTCAATATCTGTTGATATTAGAATGTGCAGAAAACTAAACTCTATGTTGCTACTTTAGAAATATTTGACTTATTTTGGCCAAAAAATTGTAATGCTATAAAAACTGTAAAATAACTTGAGCTCCCTTCTGCCGCACCTTAATAGCTTTTGATTAACAAGTGTGAAACTTTGACTTCCCTTTGAATATCAACTCTTGCTCAAAACAAGATAATCCAGCTTTGACAATTACGAAGCATTCATTGCCAATAAAAATAATGACAGCTAAAATACTCAATTTATGTTTAATTACCTCCATTCAGAGTTTTAAATTATTTTAATAATTAATATTAATATGAAAAAAACTGAACTAAATGAAATACATACTGGGTAGTAACTTGTTTTATCATATTAGAATGAAATTTTGGAAACTTTTTACACTAAAACATTCTATAAATGATTTTAGTGTGTATAAAACTCAAACGCTCGCCCCAGGACCTTATGTTCCTGGGCTCAAACCCAACCAAGGCCAACAGATTTTTATTGAGCATAAAAATGAGTAGCACAACTTCCTTTGGAGGGGAAGTGAAGCCATCGGTCTCATGTAGATTGTGGTATGTTAAAATACCCTTTTTGACAAAAATGGTAGGCCTTTTCACTCTCGCTCATAGAAATTCAGTGTGGAAGGAGGGAACCAACACACTTCCTGAATGCCCCTAGTGCATGGTATTTCTACCAGATGGAGCAGGCAGCACTGGCCAGCATTTGGGTTGTTCACTTAAGGCTGTTACATGGGGAGGGTGTTTTATGCGTTTGACAATCTCGCATTTTTGAAGAAGTGGCTTTATATTTTTAAATATGGTTTTCACCAAACTGTAGGCGAAAGCTATCAACAGGTCTAAATATAAAGTTTAAATTTTTTTTTAAAAATTCAGCTACACTTTATGCTAATATTTGTACTTCTGAGATTAGAGTAAAATGATAAGGACCTATAACTAGCCATCCTCTATCAAATACTGTCATTTTTTGATAGGGTCACAACAGAAAATTTGAAGAAAATGCGGGATTGTTTTTGTTAAGGTTTTATATAAGCTACAAGATTTTTTAAACTTTAAATTTAAAGTTCAAACTCTTTAACTGGTCAAAACTTAAGCCTAAATTTGGCTGAAAATCATTTTAAGAAATATCATACCACTTCGTAAATAATCCAGAATTTCGAAACAGCTGCAATGCTTTCAGTGCTCCCCCATGTAACATCGTTAGGAAGAAAAGTTATAGAAATGATCACAAAGTATTTGTAATAATTAAGTTAGGCTTCTATAATATTTCATACATTCACTTTGAGTTTTCCTCGACTTGTGAAAGTGACCTAGTAGAGAATTGATTCCAGGATTATACCAGGTTAAGATAATATTATCTATCTATTTATCTGCATGTGGGCTAGAACCATACTAGGAGCTAACGGCTCATTTCAACTTACTAATTGTTTGTAACATGGTAGTCAGAATCTCTAATGTTTTATTATGACTCCAGTAGTTGTATTAACAACACTGACCTTGTTAGCAGTAACTAAATAGTAAATAGTGCATTCAGATGTCTGGGGCTCTACTCGGAGCACAGTGTATCTTTTAAAACATAAATTAACCTCATTTAAGTAAGTAAACTATTAAATAACATTGTATGTTTTTCTGGTTATAATTTGATTACTGTCGTGAATATTATGGTAGACCTATTTCTCACTAACATAATCAACAATGTAATAGTTATCCTCTATTTTCAATCATAATTACAATCTCAGTCATTGATGCTAAAATAAAGAAACCTCAACAAACAAATATGGCTACCACAAGACATTTACTGTCTGCTGTGTGTACTGGGCTTTAATTGACTGGAACTTCTCCGAGCATTCTCATTGGCTGAAACAGCTCAACTCCATGTATACCATTTCCAAAGTTAAAGTTAAATCAACTTTTTGAACTGTGTGCTATTCACTATTAATGCATTTTGCTATGGAGATGGGGCGAATACTATAGTTCTCGAATCAGTATATTTAATTTTCTTTCATATCTTAAATCCAAATTTGAATCCTTGACTCTTTAAAAAATGTGCATTATAATTTTAGAAAGTGAAAATATTTTAAATAACATTATAAAAAAATTGTCTTGGCGCCACTGACAAATGACATTTTGTTTGTCAGGTTTATTACATCGTAAAACACCAAATAGAACACTTTTTAGTAAATAATAATAATAATTATTATTATTATTATCATTATCTTATTATTAATTTTTATTAATATTATTTATTTTTATTATTATCATTATCATTATTATCATCATTATTATCATCATCACCACGTCCTACTACCCATTCGGGTTATACACACTTACGCTAATGTGTAATGGTAGGGTGATTGTGAGATGAAATGGAGGACCTACAGTTTTTACGTGGAATCCGAACCACGGTGGAAACCTGGCATTCCACACATTCACAAGTTGTGATTAATACACGGCTTGTAAGAGGTGAAGGAAGGGTTTTGCAATCAGATAAATCTGTGCCGGGACCGAGGATTTAACCCCGGACCCCCAGCACAGAAGTCTGACACCTTACCCCTAGACCACCAAGTCACCTTTTAGTAAATTATTTTTACCAACCCACTCCCTGGCGCATGTTTAGCACAGCGACCTACGCAGGCCGGGCAACCAATTTTTCTTCTTGTATGCTCTTATCTGACACACATTTTCATTTATTTCTTTATTCATGGTCATAATATAGCATTGAACTGGTGGATCCATCTATTAGCTTCTCTATGAAGTATTCAGACTGGTTAAAAGTACAGTGGTTCATTGATAGATGGCATCACAATAATTTATTGTAATGAAAAGTCTATTCGCGCCCGCCCCAGGGAACATTTGGACAAACAAAGACGTTGTTCAACGCCCACACTAGGGAACGTTATGGAAAACAAAGACGTTGTTCAACGCCCACACCAAGGAACGTTAGGGAAATCAAAGACGTTGCTAAACGCCCACACCAGGTAACGTTAGGGAAAACAAAGACGTTGTTAAACGCCCACACCAGGGAACGTTAGGGAAAACAGACATTGTCAAACGCCCGCCCCAAGGAACGTTAGGGAAAACAGACGTTGTTAAATGCCCACGCCAGGGAACGTTAGGGCGAACAAAGACATTTTTAAACGCCCACACCAGGGAACGTTAGGGAAAACAAAGACGTTGTTAAACGCCCGCACCAGGGAACGTTAGGGGAAAACAAAGACGTTGTTAAACGCCCGCACCAGGGAACGTTAGGGAAAACAGACATTGTCAAACGCTTGCCCCAAGGAACGTTAGGGAAAACAGACATTGTCAAACGCCTGCCCCAAGGAACGTTACGGAAAACAAAGACGTTGTTAAACGCCCACACCAAGGAACGTTAGGGAAATCAAAGACGTTGCTCAACGCCCACACTAAGGAACGTTAGGGCAAACAAAGACGTTGTTAAACGCCCGCACCAAGGAATGTTAAGGAAAACAAAGACGTTGTTCAACGCCTGCACCAAGGAATGGCTTAATACAATTTTGTTACTCTCTGAACTACACCAATCTATATAATCATGTTAACCAACTGCTTAAAACTGTTATTTCATAATTTTGTATTTGAGATAATATTTGGAGATTTAGACCAATCTCGAATCTTTTCAAATACCATCTGAGTTAAGGATTCAAGTGTCCCATTTCTAACTATGCATGGTTATAAACCCAGCCTGAATACATAATTAACCGAACACAAGTACTGTAAGGTTTAATAAATAACATAAACTGGTGGAATTCTAATATTTCCGTACTAGATGTGCTATCATATATCCACATGTCAAGTTATGTGATCTGAAGTTGTCACTTTAAATAAATAGTATCAGTACATATAAAATAACAACAATAATAATATAGTTAAATGTTATAAATGTTTGTATTTTGTAAAAGTTATTTCTTGTGAAGATTGGACTGTATGTTGTCATTGGGCCGAGCGTAATCGGGAGTGTTTGCTTTCAGAACGTCGATGATGGAGGGATCAGGATCCTTGGAGCACCAGTTGGAGGCCACTAAGGTAAGTTGCAAACCAACCTTCACAAGTCACACAACCTCATGTCAGTGGAAATGTGTGTACGATCCCAAGAACTAGCGACACAAGTCGAGGTTTAGTTTATATTCCAACTAGGGGATTCACAATTATTATACATGGAAAGAAGGAACAAACACAGTCCACACTTAACACTGCTGCCACTGGACAGAGAGGTAATGGCAGACTCCCATTCACTTGACCTAGGTTTAATTCTTTCAGAACCCTTTAGGAGGGAACCTGGAACATGAGGCCCAACTTCCTGAGAGAGGATAACAATGTAATTGGACCAGTTTTACAGGGAATATTAGAGGCCCTGTGTTTGTTGAATCTAATTTTGAGAATCACCCTAAATGCCTGAGTGTGGTTTTGCAGCAAAAGGCAATCCAGGTGCGCGCACGTCGCTCAGACCTGAAGCGTATTGAGGAGCTGGGTGCGACGCTAGAGGAGCATCTGATTCTCGACAACCGCTACACAGAGCACAGCACGGTGGGACTGGCGCAGCAGTGGGACCAACTCGACCAGCTCGGTATGCGAATGCAGCACAACCTTGAGCAGCAGATACAAGCGCGTAACCAGTCGGGAGTCTCTGAGGACGCACTCAAGGAGTTCTCTATGATGTTTAAACACTTTGACAAGGACAAGAGTGGCCGCCTCAACCAGCAAGAGTTCAAGTCCTGCCTGCGAGCGCTCGGTTATGACCTGCCCATGGTAGAGGAGGGCCAGCCCGACCCAGAGTTCGAGGCTATACTAGGTGAGAATAACCCGGAGCTTGTTGTGAGGCTATACTAGGTGAGAATAACCCGGAACTTGTTGTGAGGCTATACTAGGTGAGAATAACCCGGACCTTGTTGTGAGGCTATACTAGGTGAGAATAACCCGGACCTTGTTGTGAGGCTATACTAGGTGAGAACCCGGACCTTGTTGTGAGGCTATACTAGGTGAGAATAACCCGGACCTTGTTATGAGGCTATACTAGGTGAGAATAACCAGGACCTTGGTGTGAGGCTATACTAGGTTAGCGGTATAATACACCAACAAGGTAGATGTTACATTGAGGTGAGGCAAAGTCGCAACAGGTTGTTAGTCTCCAAACTCTAAGCTAAGTGGGGTTGTTGTTGCAGATCTGGTGGACCCCAACAGAGACGGTTATGTCTCCCTACAAGAATACATGGCCTTCATGATCAGCAAGGAGACAGAGAATGTACAGAGCTCCGAGGAGATTGAGAACGCATTCAGAGCCATCACCGCGGCTGACAGGCCTTATGTCACCAAGGAGGAACTTTACGCAGTGAGTAGCAGTCGCCAATATTGTCAACTGGGTCAAAGCCACTTTGGAAAACTCATTCTAATTGTCTTGCATTGGTTCTAGAACCTCACAAAGGACATGGCCGACTACTGCGTGGCGAGAATGAAGTCCTACGAGGACCCCAAGACAGAGCGTCCAATCCCTGGTGCGCTCGACTACATCGAGTTCACTCGTACTCTCTTCCAGAATTGAGGTGGACACACTGCGGTAACATGAGCTGGTGTCTACACATGTCCATAGAACACTTGGGTTTGATTTGATTGGGATGTTGCCGGCCTTACACACGAGTGGCGAGGGTCGCAATGGTTAGTTATGTTAGTTGGTGTAATTACATTGTTAAAGTTCTAGCTGTAATAGTAAACAGTTAGTGAGTTAAACCAATTAACGTAATGAAGACATATTTGTTAGCCACTACACCCCATCCCACTCCTTGTCAGCAGATGATGGGACAGCTTGTAACCGAATAAATTACGCAATTTGAGCTTTCCCGTAGCCAACAGCCGCTACCCTAGTACACTGATGGGGGGTGGGGGGGTCTGGTTTGAAAACAAAACACTTGCACCCTCCTAAACTTAATCCAATATTTATTTAACCACTGTTTCAATATTTTATCAAACAAGCCTTATATTTATTAAAATTCTAAGTTTAAGCCTTCTGTGCACGGTGATAGGAGTTGAATAAAAGCATTTAACAAAAAAAGGTGCTTCTAATGTTTGTATTATCTGGGTGGGCTGGGAGACGATAGTTCACGAGTCACAACAGCCGAGTTATTGTATTGCAGTGGAGTCTGGGAAGTTCGCGGCCGAGATGCGCGCTTGCAAATTGGAGAAGGAAAGACTCTCTCTCCAGTTATTTAGCGCAGTTCAAGACAGGTCCTGTCCCATTAAACTGGAAACTCTACTCCCTTTGTATATTACACAATATTTATAGATTTATGATAAATTTTGGTAAACTTCTGGCTGGCCCTTGTCATGTGTTTATTGAGTCTGGATTCAGATTGTATTTATTGTTAACTTGACATTAAATCACATCACAATTTATTGTAGAAATGTAATAAACACTAATATAAAGTATATTAAACTCTGTTATGGGCGCCAGGAATGAGTTGTGGAATACAAACAGACTTGGTAATTTATATTTTTCGGTAATTTATATTTTTCATTCATTTAAATTTCTAAGAACTATTTGATTCATCCCATTTCTATTCAACTTTATAAATACAATTGAGAGATAGATATATCTAACAAACATATTGAAATAATGTCTATAGCAAAATGTATTTTCTCGAGATAAAAAGTTATTAATGTAGATTTATTAGTGAACCAATATTTTATGAACACAAGTCTAAGGAAGTTTTATTTTTATTTGATGTGTTGTGTTCAATTAATTGCTTTAAAATGAAATGTTAGTCTTTGCTATAATGTTCTTGTTATTACTATCACTAAATAGCATTTAGCTGTTTTCACCGTGGCTCTCTAGTAGCAATACTTTTAACAAAGATTATTTGAAAGTTTTTTAATATAATATTTTTGTTCACTTTCAGACTAGATTTGAACATAAGCAACCAATTTTTACCTTTTGACCTCTAATCCAATACATGCTTCTCTGGTTCATCTGAAAAGTTGGTTATTTTATAATTATTAATTTTGTTTTTGTGATCAGCACAAAATGTGTCATTGCCACTTAGCCAACCTTTTAAACTGTGATTTGTACACAAGTTGAGGATGAATGTAATTTATTTTAAACCTTTCCAAAACAAATCTGGTTAGAAGAGACCTCGGCTATTTGTAGGAAAAAATAACTTGTTTTGCATTTATAAAATTTTGTGTTATATATTATATCAAACTAATTACTGAATCATCTTTTATTTTAATCTATTCATACAAATAATTTTGTTGACCTGTTCATTTATTTTTGGCAGCTTTATTTTTATACTGTACATCTGCCCCTTAATTATATTAGTTTGTCTTGGCAATAAAATTCTTGCTTTAGTGTTGTAATGTTGGTGGTACTTATTTATACTCCTCCCATGCGCTGAGATTTGAAAATGTTGAAGGCTGATGCCAAACTAGCAGTAAATGTCAAGGGCTGAGAGAACAGCTTATATGTACGTCGGTGACCTGGTGGTCTAGGGGTAAGGTGTCAGACTTCTGTGCTGAGGGTCCAGGGTTCAATCCTCGGTCCCGGCACAAATTTATCTGATTGCCAAACCCTTCCTTCACCTCTGACAAGACGTGTATTAATCACAACTTGTGAATGTGAGGAATGCCAGGCCTCCACCGTGGTTCGGATTCCACGTTAAACTGTAGGTCCTCCATTTCATCTCACAATCACCCTTCCATTACACATTAGCGTAAGTGCGTATAACCCGAACGGGTAGTAAGACGCGGTGCTAATAATAATACATGTTACATTATAATACTACATATTTAACAATCACACCCTTAGATAATATATAACAAATGTAACTTTGAGGACTATATGTAGTTATATTGAAATAGTTTATAATCTACACAAGAGATGGTGCTCTTAAATGCTTAGTTTCAAAAACTAAATTTGAAAACAGATGGCCTTATTCTAATCATAAAAATGTAACTCCAAGCCAAAATGGCTGACAGTGAGATAGTGAAACTTTGTCGAGCTGCCGCTACTACACATTTTGTTGGTTACTTGAATAAATATTTATGTATCTTTACACCTCGTTTTAGAGGTCAGAATGAAGTTGCTGAAGTAGTTTTAAATAATACACTTTAGATCATTATTAAAAAAAGTATCTCTTGGCAATGATTAAAACATAATTATAACAAAAAATGTGAAATTATAGTAAAAAGACATGTAAATAATATGAACATTGAGAAAGCTAAGAGACTCCTTTTCAGACACATAATTTTTTCCTTTCAAAGGGTTAATTTTAGGTTGGTGTAAGACGGGGCCACCTGGGAGGTGCCACTTGCTCGCAACCTGGGTAGCATGATCTGTATTTATAATAATCCTATGAGAAAAACATCTCATATTGATGGACGCTTTTGAATTTCATAAATGAAGGCTTCAATGTCAAGCTCCATTCCAAAATGGCCGCTTCTCGTATCGTGTGACAAAATGAAAAACAAGTTAATAAAGTGTTGCCACCTGTAAGTAGTGCGCTGAGTCGCAGATGGTCATCCCTCACGCGCTACTTGGTGGGTGACGCCACTCTGTATGACAGGAGCAATTAGAATGTTCTTCCCCACTGGGTCCTGCGACCCTGTCTGGTACCTTCCAGGTGACCCCGTCTGACATCAGCCTAAGGCTCCTTTTACATGTTCCGATTTTGCAATCGGCCGGGAAATAGTCGGCCAGCGAACGGGTAACAGTCTGATTGAACCTCGACTGCTATCCGATGTCGGCCGGGCACCACAGGGCAGTCGCTCATTGTTTTAAATGGGCATGTTTACACAGGCCGGTATTTAGTAGTCCGACACCCTCCTGAGCGAACACATGTACTGTGTGGTTGGTAGTCAAGTTGCATATGAAAATAAGTGATATTGAAGTAGATACTGAACTACTGATTTGAATCACGGCTTGTGTTGTGGGACAAAACTTTAAAAAGTTGTAAGGACAGGAACAAGACAACAAATGTGTGGAGAGAAGTTTGTGTACATCTAAAAGAAATTGTTCCGTCTTATTTATCCAGAAAATTTAATTTATCTAGGGATTCGATTATTAGGTTTTGAGAATAAGAACTTGTTTGGTGAGAATGATAAAATGTATTAGGTGTATAGGTGGTGAACAAGAGAAGTCAAGTGCACTAGCTTTTACTAAAATACTTTCCGTCCAGCAAGAATCTGAGTGAAACCTAAATGATTTTAGTTAATTTGTCTAAAACATTTAAATCTGCTATATAATACTTTTTTGTACAAAAAATAATATTTTAGGCTTCATTAACAGGCTATTACAATAATATTAGGGCAATATTCTCAATTTCAATTCAACAATTTTAAGTTTGAAATGTTAGTACTTTCTTGAAGTCCTTAATTTGTAGACCCGCCCAAATAATAGTTATTAGGGCCACAACATAAACTGTATGTAGTTCATCCTAATAATGTCCTTGATGTATGTGTCTCACTGGCATTTGAAGAAATTACAAACTGGCTAATATTTATTCTACCACATCTTTCAAATAATCACTTATTAATAAAACTATAAAAATCCTTCTGAACCAAACACAGTGGACACAAACTTTGTACTACTTCTGACTTATTTGGAGGGTGGGTGAAAAGATGAACAAATTGTGACTCCCCCCCATTCTTTACCTCGCCATGTTAACTGACCTTCCAACATAAAATGTTTAACTTTAATGGCTGTACAAGTGCTAGTTCTCATTTCTCAATACTCCTCTTAGACATGTGAGGTAGTTCTCATTTCTCAATACTCCTCTTAGACATGTGGGGTAGTTCTCATTTCTCAGTACTATCTCGGACACATTTTCTGCCACTCAAAGTTAAATACATCATCCTAAGCTCTTAGCCTAAAGAGTACTGTGAGGAAACCTTACAAGCTGTGACAATCATTTCTCAAGAATCTGAACTTGTCAGTGCTTACTGCTAGGTGCTCATTGAACTCATCGGTAATTACTGCTAAGGGATCGTCAATAAACCACGCAAAGCTTTTTTCTTATTTTTCAGCCCCCCTCCCCCCATTTAGACATTTAGCCTAGCCACCCCACCCCTCCATGTTATGTAACTTTTCTCACCAAGAATGAATGTCATAATTTCATAGGGAAGTTTTGTGATACTAAAGGAGGGATTTAGAATTAATACTTATTCAAATCCATTTTAAATCCTGAACATAAATTATTTCAGAAAGTATTATCTAGGTATAGCTATACATACAAACACAAAATACAAACATAAAGACGTCGAGTTCAAATTCCTCGGGTTCATGATAAAAAACCTCTGCTATATTTATGTTATCTGAGTAAGAGCAAGACGCCGCGGCACTACTATGTCCTGACTAGGATGGCCCTTCTCTATACTAGCGCTACATGATGATGTTAAACGTGCCCACATCCGATGCTTGATGCTGGGGGAAGACATCTTTCTTTGATGGTCATTCATATTATCATCATATAGAGAGCTATTTAAACAATTCTAGGTATTCAACTTTTCTAAATTAGTATTGAATTAATCTACAACTTTAATTTAATTAACTTATCAATACCTAGACTCTGGTTTCTTTCCAACATCGATCCTGGATCCTGGCTTCACTCTTGAAAATGGCTAGATGGCCAATGAAGCAGAGATCGGGGTTCGAATACCTGTTGGGTGTACTCGGAGTGGCTTTTCCTAAATGGTTTTATAATACCTCTCCACGTTAATGAGGGTAGATTACCTCTAGAATTCTACCTTCCTCATTTCTACTCCATTAGATAAATATAATAAAAAATAATTAGAATAACTACAATTTGACTATACCACCCTACAAAATGTATACTAAGAAGGTAGGATTTTAAAGAACATTTACCAGCATTTGCATAGAGGGTGGGTGGGAAACCATTTAAGAAAAGTAACCCTCAGTAGACTGACTGGTATTCGAACCCCATCATCGGCTGTCTAGTCTACTGAGAGAATGACAATTTAGACAATGCAGCCACCATAATGTATGTATAATAGTTGCATTTATATACATACACATTAGATTTATCAGAAGGTAAAAGGCAAGGCTTAAATACACCTACCTTTTGTGAACAATTAATTATATTTGAAGTTTTACTTTTCATAACATGCTGCTGGTATGAAGAAATAACACTATTGATGGACTCCTCAAACTTGCCTTGAGATAAATTCTATACTTTTGCTTCTTAGTTAGTTTGATTTTGTAATTCTGTGGGAAATTTTGTGATAAAATATTGAGTAATACCTTAAAATTTTCATTAAGATCAGTATAATATGAATATCGATTGTAGACTTTAGTGAAATGCACTAGGGTGGAGGGTTATGGCCCCCTCAATGGGAAATTGTTTAGTTATTTGATTTCCGATTATTAGTGATATAATACAGTGTTATAACTCTAAGTTTTCGTGAGAGTTAGTAGAATTTGAATATATGTGATACACATGTAACAAATTATCTTGGGGGCGCAACGGCCCCCTCCAAAGTAAAAATAAGTACATTTTAGAACTTTGTGTCATAAAGTTGTGTGATATTTTAAAATGTTAATAGAACATAATTTTTCACATGTGTGACATAGTTGGATTATGTTAATAGAACATAATCCAACTATGTCACACATGTGAAAAATTATCATGAGGGAGCTATGGCCCCCTTAACTTTAATTGGGGAATCATTGCGAGCCCTATAAAGTGAAATTATTATACCATATTAATAGAGCAATATGGTGTATTAATAGAGCATTAATGTTAAATTGTGTTTGTCTCAGTTACCGTCTACCTTGACATCCCTACTATACAGCTCTAAATGGAACCACTAGTGACAGTTACTGCAAAGAAGCGTAGGACTTTTGACCCCCAAGAAATAGACCAAAAAATGGATAAGTTTGAATTGGAAATGTGTTCATCAAAACCAACATTTGCGATGGCTACTCAGTATATAGACATGGTATTGTCCATGATCTCTTGTTTTAGATCTGTTCATGCCAGTGATTGGGATCTACGATTAACTGCTCTACATAACTTCACAAATTTTTTTTTTTTGCATTGGAACTGAGAAATTATGTAGCATGAAATGGAAATGGTCAAAACAAAAGATCCTGAAACATGGGCACATTTAAAAGGACAGTGGGCTTCTGACAAAACAGGATTTGCTTTTTGTTCTTTGGGAGTGGATGAAGCTCTAGAACAAGAAAACAGGAAGCTGAAGGTTGTGGGTGGCATAGTCGGAATAACCCTGCAGCCTGAAACACCGACCAGATTTTTCTGAACAGCTCCATATTGTGCAAAAATCTCGGAACAAGTTCATGACACTGTCAATTTGGAGCATAAACAAAAGGGGCAACATCAACTGGCCTGCTCAATCTCTTCTCGATGACTCAGAAATGCCCAATCTTTGCTCCATTCCTTTACAGACTAAACAGTACCATTCCAGTATGGAGAAAAAGGTCTAGTAAACTTAGTCACGAAGTGTGTAGCCTCAGGATCAATCAGCAGTAATAAATATCTGTATAATAACGACTGCTAGAACAAAAGAGAATCAGTATTTTCTCCATGAAAGGCTTGTAAAAAGGAGTGTAAATTTTTGGGATAGAATGCCATGTCTAAATCTAAAAATGTGTCGAAGTCTTTCAAAAAAAGTTGCAGTGCGTACGAAAATGGGCATTATTGAATTGTCTGTAGTGCTAAGATCATTGTTTCGTGCAGATGGATCCCCGATTCATTGTAGTGGGAAGAGTAAACTTATGCAAGTTTTAGAGGCTCTCATTCCAGTAGAAACCCTTTCTCCCATTTCTTCCAAAATCAGTGAATCAGATGATACTAGTGTTGCGATTGTTGAAGTTCAAACTCACAACACTCCAACTACGCTGATGACTATTTCAGAGTTAGCGAAAAAATTGACCGAGCGTGTCCTAAACCAGTACAGCAATTTCGATGAGATGCACATTGTTTTTGATACCTACATTGATAATTCACTAAAAGCCACTGAGACACAGACGTGAAATGGGAGTGGAACCAGTTCATTATAGAACTGAGGGGAACTCTAAAATGAAACCAGTTCCTCTCAAAAAGCTTTTATCTCACACAGAAACAAAAGACGAGTTAACAGAATTTCTCAGCCGAGCACTGATTGATGAAGCGATGAAGACAGGGAAAAAATTTTAACAGTTTATTTTGAGACAAATGTCTTGAACACTGACGAGCTTCAAAGCACGCGAAGCTGATACTTAACTATTACTTCATGCTATCCATGCTGCAGGTCGAGGAGCACAGACGTATTAGTACCAACTATTCGGTGGACGACAATGCTTCCCGAGGACACAGCCGTAGTTACATATAGTAAAAATAAACGAGAAATCAATGTAAATGACATTTATAAGGCTCTAGGGCCAAAAGAGCAGCCGCACTTCCTGGACTTCATGCACTCTCAGGTACAGATATAACAGTTTCCTTCAGTGGCAAGGCAAAATGCGTCTTTTTGGAAACGATTCATGGATGCACCGGACGATGTCTTAGAGGCACAAATTTCTCTTGGAGAAACGGATGACATTTCTGAAGAAACAGCTGAATACAAGTAAACGGTATATACGAACCAGTAATGTGTGACATTCCTTGTGCCCTGGAAGAGGTTGTGGATCTAGTTAAATGCTCTTGCAAAAAGGGACACTGTGCTCCGCCATGCAAATGCGCATCTCAGAAACCTCCTTTGCTCTCTACAGAGATGTGTGATTGTGGTGCTGATCAAGAACAATGTAATAACACAGGGCTTAATGAATTGATAAACGGTGATGAATATATTGATAGTGGGGATGAAGTTTTGTTTTAAAATGTATCACTTTATTTATGCAAAAAAGTACTGTAACTACGTTAATAAGCCAGTGAAATCATAAACTGTTTCAGATTATTTAAAACTATAGTGCATAGAATACAATATATCCCCAGTGTTAATATAATGAATATGTAGTGTGTAGAGTATTCATATTATGCCAAGTATTCTGGAACTGATACGAAACAAAAGTATGTACGCCATTGATTCATCGCAGTGTTAACATAATCAAAATGTAAATTATGGATACCCGCCTTGGTGGCGTAGTTGGCTAACGCGCTAGTCGTGTTGAGCCCGACTGCCGAGGACGGGGAGATCGAGGTTCGAATCTCGGTCGGGTGAACTGGGGGTGGTTTTTCCTAAATGGTTTTCCACTCTCCCTCCACGCAAATGCGGGTTCACTTCCTCTATTCAACCTTCCCAATTCCTAATACATTAGCGTAATTAGTACTTAAGCGTATAACCGAACGGGTAGTAAGACGCGGTGCTAAATAAAAAAAAAAAAAAAAAAAAAATTATGGAGCACATTAAGGCTTACCATGGCTCCCCCATTTATGTTGGAGGGGTATTTATTTTTACGTTGGAGGGGCCTTTGCGCACCCATGATAGTTCGTTACATGTGTAACATATATATTCTGATTCTACTAACTCTCGCAAAAATTTTGATGTATCACATTGTATTATATCACCAATTTTTGAAAATCAAATAATTAAACAATGTTTTCCCAATGAGGGGGCCGTAACCCCCTCAGTGCATTTCCCAAATGTCTACCATCGATATTCGTATTGTACTGATTTTTGTGAGAATTTTAAGGTATTGCTTAAAAATTTCCCACCGAATATTATTTTAATACATAACCCAACCGACTATCTTTCCATTTCACTACATCTTTTTGAGACTTAAGTTTTTTCTTTCTTTCTGGATATCACTTTTTTTATACGCAAGCATTGAACAAGTCTCCTCTTTATGAAGAAATTATTTTTGTTTTTGTACAAACACAAGTGATTATTCACGGCCTATGTAAACGAATGTGCAGTAGGCATTTAAATTATATTCAAACTCAACTATACTTATAAATTAAGGCCACTTCGACTGACAGCCGTTATCGAACTTTTGCACGTGAGGGGGTCAGTAGATTGTTCAAATCTAAACATGTCATTGTCATGCGCATGAAAATATATGTTTTCGAATGTGCTTGGCGGTTCGTAGTCTCGGGCAGACAATAACACCTAAGCACATTCGAAGTATTGATTAACAAAATGTAAGTGCTAAGCTTGCATTTTCAACGCCACAGATATTCGGAAGTTATCCATAAGTATATTTATCAAAGGTGAAAACATGGACAATAATATTGTTTTTCAACAATAGAATTTTAGTTTAAGACCTGTGTTACGTAACACTTTGATGTACCCCCCCCCCCTCATGTAACAGCATGTAGACATTAGAGCTCACCCCTCCCCTCAAAGTGTTACGTGGTCTATGGATGACCCCTAAGTGCTCATTGAATTCTCGAGTGCTTACTGCTAAGTGCTCATTGAACTCGTTGGTACTTATTGTTAAGTGCTCATTGAACTCATCGGTACTTACTGCTAAGTGTTCGATACTTTTATAATCCCCTTGGAAAATAAGTTAATCTGAGCCCCACAAAAATTTATGAAAAAGGGAAAAGTTTATTTCGTAAATAAAATTAAGTTCCAAAAATAAGGGCATAAAATGTAATAAATTATTCATTATAAAAAAAGGTAAAAACCTTCAGGAACTGATCAGAACCTTTTTTAACCTAATTACATATATTTATTTATTTACCTTAGAAATTTACAGCCATAAAATTTAATCTTGCTAAGTAATATACGTATGTATTATCAAACATGGGGAAAGAAAATTTATTCAATGGTACATATTTTCACATATAACATATTTATGTACATAGTTGTAGATTACACAAGATACAAATCCTTGTTTTAATAATTAGTGTAAATGAAATGAAGAAATCCCACCTGGGAAAAATGTGTGAAGAATCCAGTACATAAAGGTGACATCTTCTAAAGTAGAAATAGTCACACAGATTTACTCTTTCCCCAGGTGGGCTACCTTCATTTTATTTACCTTCACTTATTAGTTTATTTTTTCATCTATTTTCTTTACTATGAAATTATAACAAACTTAAAATTTTAAATAATTCTAATCAACTCCAGAACTATCAAAACATTAAAAGATAACATTCATAAGCCATGCAAAACATTAGAGTAAAACAAAACAAACAAAAAAACTGACAAGGCTTAAAATTAACTTTGAGTACAACCCAATATTTACTCAAAAAAGGGTGTGTTAAGTTAATTTGTATGATCCAGCCGAACCAACAATGACCAGTCCTTGTGGATCAGCCTCCATCACCACATTCACCTCTGTCTGTCAAAGTGACGGATATATTTGAAAGCGTTCTTTAAGCAAGACCTCTTTTCACCTTTTCAGGTAGTTGTATTATATTTGGAAGAAGATACAGTAAAGGTGGATAGAAAAACATTTAAAAAGAACAACCACAATATGGCTTTTACAATAAGAAGAAGAATAATCACACTTTACATTGCTGCCACTGGACAAATTGGTAATGGCTGCCCCTTCAAAAATATTGAGAATTACCGCCCAATCCCCCGATTCTATCTGAACTCATCTGTAAGGAGTGTGAAATGCAACTTCATAATAATAATTACATAGTTATGTGTTTCAATTGTAAATTCCAAGTCCTACAGTTTTCTGGCAAGTGTGTAGGCCTTGCCTTCCTATCCTCCTTTCAATGTACGTTTTATATCACAATTATTTAAATTCAAACTATTTAACATTTTAATTTACTTCAAAAAGTGCATGTGTTTTTGAACAGTAATAATCATAACAAACACAAAAACATGGAGTGATGAGAAAAAAATAATATTAGTATGTAAATATTTGCTCCAAATTTAGTGTTTCTTAATCTTGGGATGCACGATGTTCAAGCAGCGCCTGTGCACGTACCTCGGGCTGTCGGGAACGGCTGAAACCAATTACAGGAAATGCTAAAGAACCAGCTCCAGGTCGAATATAGCCCTGTTGCAACACTAGCGCCACCTGCCATCCAAATTGACCTTTGAGAGAAGTTTTCATCTGTCAGCGATCATGTTGCCACCACTGAAGCTATCTTCCTGTTCGGTACACTCCTCTTTGAGAAAGATGTCGTGTTTATTTATCGACATATTGTTCAGACTTAGTTCCATTTATTTCAGTTATATCATTTATATGAGTTATTATGTCTCTGAAATTAACGAGGTTTAGTAAGGTCAGAGTGTGTTACCTCTAATTCCTGGGGTGGTCATTTGTAGGTGCCCCGGAGAGGACAGATTGTGCTACTCCTAATTCCTGGGGTGGTTCTTTGCAGGTGCCCCGGAGGGGGCAGAGTCCTCCCAGGTGAAGAACGGCACAGAGAGCAGGTCTGCCACTGTGGGACGCTTCTTGGGGTCGAACACCAAGCAACTTTGTACAACGTTCATAAGTAGTCTTGGCGCTGGAGGATATTGGACTTGGCTATTAGGGTCTGTGATGGCTGCCACCTTGGCGTACGGCTGTCGGATGTGCTGGAACGGCGTTCTACCGTAGATCATGTAGTACAGGATACACCCCAGAGACCACACGTCGGAGCGATAGCTGATCTGTTGAGACATGAGAAGGTGGCTGCATGTTCTAGGACGCTACTCTCACAGTAGACTAAACTGCCAATGACAGGGAGATCCAGGTTCAAATCTTGGTCGGATGTATCGATGGTGTTTTTCTACCAAATGGTTTTCCACTCTCCCTCTAAATATAACCTTTATCATCCCTAAAATTATTAGGATAATTAGTACCTAAGCATATAATCCAAACGAGTAGTAAGGCTGATAAAAAAACATATAGTTTTAAGATTTTGTATATAATGTAAAATTTCACATCTAAATAGAGCTCAAATAAGATTCAAGGTAACTTAATTGTAAATTTGAATCTTAAAGTCAAATATTTTTATGATTTAAATTTTAAAGAGCAGTGTCCCGGATCTATCACTTGACTTGAGCATAGAAACTTGAGAATCTCATAATATTTAAAATCTAGTCGTTACGTAGACACGGGTTATTCACATTATTTTTTATATTGAACTCTATTAAAACTTAAACCTTATATTAGATTTTTAATGTGATGACATTTCATTACAAAATATCTGATTTGTGTACCCTATACTGCGCCCTGTTGGAGAAGTCCTGTGTGTCGACTATGGCCTTCGGGCCTCATGTGGTGATGATGTACCCATGGCTGGTCCTTCAGGACGCTGTCGCATCGCTATGGGACCGACGACGAGAGCAAAGTCTATTCGCTGAGCGGCTTGAACAAATGGGGGTTAGTCCGAATGGATCACCTCTAGAGTAAAACAAACAATCGGTATACTAAATATAGAAATTTCCCTTTTTAAATAAAAATAATCATTGAAACTTACTAATGGTTTTAATTATGGAATAAAACATTCATCTTTAATAAATCCTCCCCAGAAATCAACATGGTTCCGAAACTAATTACTGTTTGGATCTTAAATAAGTAGGACAGGACGACCTTCCAGGGGATTCATGTTATGTTTGCTTTTATCATTATATTAGTACAAGAGCCCGGTGTTGCATTTCGTGGTTACCCCTGGAAAATATTTTCTTTGCTTCAAACATACAAAAAAAAAACTCTTCATTTTATTTCATCCAAACCAGTTTTTAATTAATTTTAAGAAATCAAATCCAAATTTTAAAACCCCAGCTTCTAGGTGCACAGGTTTGTGATACTAGTTTTAAAAGGTCAGACCTTAGCATGGAGTAGATATCATGCAACACTAACAACACTGCTGCCACTGGACACACTTGACACTGCTCTCACAGAGAGTTGACTCACCGTTGTCATGGATGTACTTAACAGCTGTCAGCATCTCTGACCAGTAGAAGAGGATCATGGTCAGAGAGAGTTTGCCCCGAGTTCGGAAAGTGTCCCGGATCAGCTGAGAGAAGTCTGTCTCTCCCAGTTCCATCACAACGTAGAGCAGGTTCCTTTCCGGGATGTGTTCCCTGAAATAACACAAATAGTTCTACTACAGGCTCTTTGCATAACCCCAATCAGTGGTCCCATGGAGACAGAACAAGGGGGAGTACTCACGAGTCCATCAGTTTGATGACACACTCGCTGCCTTGAAGACGCCGGATCATCGACACTTCGTTGAGGTAGCCCTGCGCCAGCATCTTGTCATGTACCGGCAAGCTCACGCATTTCACCGCCAGCACAGACGATGATCCGTGGTCCCGCACCTACCAGCATCAGGTGGACCAGTTTAACAGTACTAATACTGGTTCACAATCCAAACCAGCAACAACAGTACTAAGAATAGTTCACAAACCAAACCAGCCACAACAGTACTAAGAATGGTTCACAAACCAAACCAGCCACAACAGTACTAAGAATGGCTCACAAACCAAACCAGCCACAACAGTACTAAGAATGGTTCACAATCCAAACCAGCCACAACAGTACTAATACTGGTTCACAATCCAAACCAGCCACAACAGTACTAAGATTGGTTTACATTTAAAGCCAGCCTTACTTGGTAGACGACGCAAGAACCGCCTAAGCCCAGCTGGTTAAGAATGGTGTAGCGCTTCCCGTTCACACACAGAACTTCCTTGTCCGTGTCACGTGGCGTGTCGGTCATGGTGGCTGCATTGGCTGTCTGCGCTGAGCACTGCACACCCACATCCTGCGTGCAGGGCCTATTGCAACACAATTAACATGTTGACTAAAACACACGGGCCATTGGTACTTGGGACTCCCATAGCTAAGTGTGCAACATTCAAACATAACCCCCTATGGGGCAGTGTGTACCTGAGAGTGCCAGTGAGGAGTGGAGAACTGGTGATGGTTTGTTGCTTCACGCAATACACCTCTTGTATTACAGACATGGTGTTCACAACCCCCCTCATCGGACCTGGCTCTGCTACTCCGAAAGGAACAAGCAGATCTTTGTTCAAAACATCGGAACTCATGACCGGTTTCAGAACTGCTTCAGTCGGCCCAGAGTTCATACTTCTCGGCATGTGTGTGCCCAGTGGCAATCTGAACTGTGAAGATTTATTGTACACTTTCAGTTGAAATTGATCTTTGAGTGCAGACATGTTGTCACCTTCTGAAACATAGTGACAGTTTTTGAGAGGAGTCGATTCAGACATTCTCATTACTGTGGTGTTTATTTCGTTCTCTTTATTGTCACTCTGCTGGTAACACATGGTGGGACGTCTATTTTGGTTATTCTGACCACTGACCATCGTAGGCATGGACTTGGAAAACGGGAGGTTGTTGGTGAGGTCTTGTAGCGCAGTCTTGCCCAAGTCGGCTCCACACAGCAGCGATTGTGTAGTCAAGGCATTGTGGCCACTCTTCATTGGTGTAACGTAACTGTTGTGGGGGGGTTTCTTAGGTTGACAACAGTCGTCGGTTGAGTCTGATGCTTGTCTCGAAAGAAGGCAAGGCGCAACATCGTAGAGAGGAGCAGCTCTAGCCCCTGTGTTTGGAGTGTCGGTCAGGCCGACATCCTGCGCTACATCAACGACTCTTGCCCCTGTGTTTGGGACGAGGGAGGGAGTGACCTGGGGTTGGCGCAGCCAAGTGAGAATGCTCTCTTGATTGTCCTTGCTCTTCTCTGGGGACATATCTTGGACTAGAGGCAGAAAGGAGTTCTTCGCAGTGTCTGCGCAATCATTTGTTCCCTCGCTAGACATGTTCAGGAGGCTGGAGATCATACGCACCGGCTTGCAGCTTCGGGTACCAGTCCCTAGGAACCTTCAAAACACAGCGTTAACAAGTATAATACAACTGTTAAATATTCTGAATTTAATTACAAATTAATAAGATGACACATAGTTTAGCAACACTGAAACCTATAAATGTGATTGTCCCTGGTGTCAGCGAGTGAGTACTTACGTCTGTCGCTTCTTCGAGCTGATCTTGGATTGGGAGAAGGTGTTCAAGTTGTTGGGCCAAGTCTCCGAGGTCCTCCAGTTAGTGTCGCTGTCATAGCTGTGGTTGCTGTTATCGTCATCGTATTTATGGCCAAACATGGCACTAGCTCACAGAACTCGGCAGCGCAGCGTCTGCAGGGACAAACATCACGAGCCGTCATGTTTACATTACATTGTTTGTGTATTCACTAGCTAATGTTAGATCTGCGTACGAATGAGACCGACATTGCCTGATAAAGCTCTTCCCCTACTTCCTAAATCTCCGAGCAACCAATTGTACTTGGCGCTTTCTACCAGGACATTACCTTCACCTTTGTTATGTTTTAATTTAATTAAAATAGATGTATTTTCTGTACCGACTCAACATTCTTTTTTGTAGTTTCATTTAAAATTTAAAATATATTTAAAAAAAAAATTAAACCCCTGACAATTATTTGCAAGTTAAGAGAACATATGAGATGCATGTCAAATACTACAGTGATTGAATTATTTACTGAAATAAAATAATAAATATTTTCACTTTACAATGTCTTTATACAAGATACTACTATAATTTTGAATAGTTGTGATAGTGAAACTCAATGCAATAAATTGTATATAGTATTTAGTGTGACACCATTAAAAAAAAGGATGTGCATGGCTTACCTCATTTTCATAAGATCTCACACCAAAAAGTACAATTTGTTGGATTTTTTAATCTTTATTGTTACTATTATTTTTAAATAAATAAATAAGTTGGCCGTAACAGTATAAAACATTTTTTATAAACCAGTAAATGGGAGATGGGTTACATTTTTATTTTATTTTACGATTCATCTTTGCTTGGTAACAAATAGAAATATTCTTTACAAAATATTATTAAGTATTACCTAACTTAATAAAAGTAACAATTACCAAGAAATAACAGATTTTAGATACAATACAACTTAAGAGCAATATTATAAATTTACTACCATAGTAAAGTGAACTAAGACAGTGAGGAGCACATATTATATTTAAATGTCCCCACAGTTTACTTCATTGGGAGCAATAATCTAAATAAAATACCACCAAAATTAATTATATTCAAACAATATATGTTCAGATGTTTGATTAATTTTAAAAAAGGCAATTAATAACTGCCAAGCAACTTACCTCAACATTGTTTTTTTTAAGAGATTTCAACTTTTGTAAAAGTTTATAGTAATTTTCATCAATTTACTCGTATTTTTTATTAACAAAAGGGGACTTAGGTACCAAAATGTCAAAAAAGGGACTTTTAGGGACCACCCCTAAAAGCCCTACGTATTAACAGCTGAACATCTGACAATAGATGTGTTTTCACAGTTGACCTGGTATTGATGTTAACTAAATGTTTTTGACTGAGACAATATCAGAGCTCGGTTTGGCCAGATTAAACGGTATGGTTACGACCAGTGAGCTGAGAATCTGTGAGCCAATTTTTAACCAGTACAATTTTAATGATGGATTTTCGTGAATATAGTTTCGTTGTGAAAGAAGATGGGGGATTATTTAGATCAGATGATGGGCATCAAATTTGAATTTGAAAAAATGACAGTATGAGTCTATTACTTATATTTAAAACTATGACATAAGCTTTTCATACTGTATCATTCGAAACTGTGTATATCAACCGTTCTTATTAAGTTTTTGGATTTTTGAAAACAATTATTGTGTATTTGTGTTAATTAGTCATTATTATTTGCTCTTATTAGATATGTTCATTTATGAATAAAATGAAAGCTCTTTAGTATAATGTACCACAATATGAACAAAACCTTTTTTTGATATATTTAGGGGTTCATTCCTAATGTAATGAAACTTAATTAAATTAAAGTCAGATTCTAATAAACTTAGTAGGCCCTAGACATTTGAAATTGACTCTGAAAATCATCATCATTGTACAAATGAATCCACTGCTCACTGTATAAAGTAGGTCTAAGATGGATTTAACAAAGTTTTATGGATAAAAGTAAGAGTGAATTTTGGTGTGTGTTAGAGTTGCTACATTGCTCAATAAAATGTTAAGTGTCATTACATTCTAATTCACTTGTAGCCACTATATGTTGAATCAAATCTCACTCCGTTTCCATTTTTGTTTACGAATGACAACTCTAAAATCGTTTTCACACTTCAACTTGGTCAGAACCACTTGGTCGATAACACTCGATACCAGGACGTGACCAATTCAATCGTGAAAACTCACCTATTGGTAGAACAAGAACCATGGAACCAGATAACATTAGACCATAGTTAAATACACAGGTTGTGCATTTGTTTTCTTACAGAACTCTTTAAGGGTTCACACACAAAAAATTGGAAGTTGGCAGCATTGTTAAGACTGGATTGCCAGTCAAGGGAAGATTGTGAGTACCGAGGCTGGTTTCCCACCTCCACACAAATACAGGTACATTTCCTCTCAAAATATACCTCCTCATCCCTATTCCATTTGTGTGGTTAGTGAATGCATATACCTCTGAACAAGTACTAAGATGTGGTGGGAAATAAAATGTAAGGGCCTTGGGTTCAATTCTTGAATCCGTCACCTTGGCTCAGTCAGTAGCATGTCTACCGAGCTCAGGGTCCCGGGTTCAATTCCTGGCATGGCCAAAAAATGTTTCATTGGTGAAATGTGGGTTTATCCTTTCACATTGATAAATTAACATCAGAGGACTGGATGTTGTGCCTGTCCTAGTCTCAATTTAGATGCCCGCCCCGCTGGGGCTCTCGCAAATCTGGGGACTATTAGATCCAGAGCGCGGTGGGACACCCAAAGGGGCAGGGTATCGGGGGCGTAATATACCCGGAGCATACCAACTAGTAGGTTAGGTATAGGGAAAGAAGGACAATTAGGACGTTTAGATTTAGGTGCTTATTCTAAATTTATTATTTTATTTAAAAAAAAAAGAACATAGCTAAAAGATGTAATGTTGATTCAAGATGTAGACCTAGGTCCCGAGCTACATGCTAGGAATCGGGATAAATAATGTAAACAAATAAATAAATAAAGTCTCAATTTAGATTATAAAGCATATGAAGCTACGACAGGCCTAGCAAGCCAGTAGTGGATGTGAAGTAAAGGTTTGATTCTTGACAAGGTCAAATAATGTATCATTGGTGAAAATAAGGCTTACCCTTCCACAGTGATAAGTTGACAGTCAGGGGACTGGATGTTGTGTATGTACAGGCTGGTTCTCCATATGAAGAGAATAGCTACCAGCATTAAACATGAACCAATGTTTTTATTAGCACCGAGTCTTACTACCGGTTCAGATTATATGCTACTACTATACATACTAATTACTCTAATAAGTGAAGGGGAAAGGTTGAATTTAGAGGAAGTGTACCCGCATTTGCGTCGAGAGTGGTAAACCGTCTAGGAAAAATCCCCCTCAGTACACCGGGCTGGGATTGAACCCCGATCTTCCTGTCATCAGCAGTCTAGTCTAGTGAGAGAAGAGCAGCCACCAAAGCGAATGAACCAATGTATACACAAAGTATACACAATGTATAAACAGAAAGGTACAGTCTTCACTCATGTAAACATAACACTAAATGTTCACATAATGGCAGTTGTTTATGCATTGATATTGCAATTCTCTGTTTTGTGTCGATTTGTGAAACGTCTGTTTTTAACAGAATGTACCACGTATTTAAGACACCAACGCCTATTTTTAAAGAGTTTTATTTGTATCACTGTCACCCACAAAGTGGTAACAGCCCAATAATTAAATATATTTCAAATCCAGGTATCTCGCTCTAGTTGAACACGCCTATCAAATTGCTTCAGAGACAATATCGAGAGGAATTAACCTACCAAGTACCAACAAGAGTTGTCCTGACAATGTTTATAAAATAAATAGTTGTGGTTGTGTCACCTAAAAGTAAAATATTGTAAGAGACAAAGAAGAGAGAATGCTTGATCAGAGATATTTTGAAGTGTCAAACTTCCTTGGAGCAAGACCTATGGGAATAAGCGCACTAGAGCGCTGAACGCTACAATGTTCAACAGATACCTTGGTTTACTAATTGTCTCACTAGGGTACACTTTTAGAAAACAAACATTTTATGTTGTGGTTAACATTGATATCATTTTACTATATTATTATTATTTATTTAAATTAGTTGAAAAATGACACATGGACATGGTAATCGAACCAGGTCCTTTGGCTTATCACACCAATGCTCTACTACTAAGCTACCCAGGATTCATTCCATGCTAAGAGTCATTCTTCACTCATTGTTTTAAGGCTGAGTCTGTGATGGACGTGAGTGATCAATTGAAATCGCGAACTATCAGATAGTACAGTGACTTGGGGTCTTGAATAGCTCAGTTAAAGAATTGTCGCCAAGCTAAAAGTCCCAAGTTTGATCCTCATTCCCCAGGTGTCATTTTTCAACTAATTTAAATACATTGAAATATGGTTCCCTCCACACGGACATTTCCGTTATTACAATGATCCGAAGGCTGTGTTGATATTCATTATTAATATTGATAAGATCTATTAACCGTGACATGACTTGACGTATGAACACATGAGAGTAGTAGATCTAACTTTCCTGGTTTACTATGACATGTAATGTTTTTAATGTCTTCATTCCATCCAACTTGTACTGATATAGTTATTGTTATGATATTGTACTTGTACAAACAATAGCTTTATGCTTAACACATTTTTATAAAATTAAAATATAACTGTAAGAGACTACAATGACATATGGGCTAGTATTATTTGGTTCATGGGTCATTCCGTGTCAATTCATACAGGCCAGTTAACCCACCATATTGGATTTTGATCAAATTTGGCAAACAACATCTTTGAATGGTTTTATGATTATATATTACATTTTAAGACAATCTAAAAATAGTTTTCAAGTTGTGGAGGCCCAATATAGACTAAATACACCTGAAGATCTTCTGCGGTAAAGTTGACAGCTTGACATTAAATATTTTATATCTCTAGAACTAGAAAAGATAGATCATTGATTATTTTTTAAACCTTTCTTTAAAGATACAGTGTTATGAATAATATATTTTATGTTATCTGATTAAACCAATAATTCAACTATATTAATTACTTGGGATCCATATAAACATATTTTAATAAGGAAAGGAGTAATAAGAGAGATAACAAAGGAAAACAATGCAACAATGTAATTCTTGGCAACAATACTGTATAAGCTAGCAGGTTTGTGTAGAAGGAAGAGAAAGAAGTGGGAGGGGGAAGAGGCCCTGTATCAAATTACTGGCAAGCCAGCTGCAGAATTGACCGGTTGCTTTAGTTAGGTACTTAGAGATAAAAGTTAACAGCTGTTGTTACCTCATTTGCACAAAGTTTTTTTTTTGGGCCTAGCATTAATTAATGCAGTGCAGATAAGTTACCTTAAAATTATATTATCCCCAGTGAGTTGTTAGTTGAACATATTAATTTGTTCAACCAATTAAAACATATTTTATAGCTTAGTCTATTGTATAAAATCTGTAATTTCAAAACTTGTTTATAACACCATATACTAGTGTATAACACAATATACAAATCAATATATTATTATTGCGTTTGAACCAAAAGGTTTTCAACAGAATGACTGACCATTTTCAAAAATTAATTAGACGAGTCCTTTTATATGCAAAATATAATAAGTGGGTTTTAAGGGGAAGGGGTGGGGGGGGGGGGGGCAGTCTTGTGTTTGTCTGATGCCGGGATCACGATCAACTTAGCGTTAACTTAACGTAACGTTAACTTAACTTATGTGTGATCACGATTCACGTAACTTAACGTAACAACTCGAGCTAAACATCTTCATTCTCAAGTATGATCTGTGATTTGTACTAGTTTTACAGTGATGATCTGTGAATGTTTATAGTTTTCAATCGATATAATAAATATCTATTACAATTTTTTTTTGTTGATAAATTTAGCTTTCCTATTTTAGTGTAATTATTTTGTTTCAATATCTGATCATTAGAACTTACGCTAAAGAGTAAACATTAGTCATAATACCAACAAATGAGTTACTAAATATCCCTGATGACGTCACTCGCATAATGATTGGCTGGCTAGATCACGTGATACCCTTCAAGTAACATAAAGTAAAGTAAAAGACCTCCCAGGACATCTCTTACGTTAACTGCAAGTCAACGTTAAGTTAAGTGCATCGTGATCGCTTCCATTTAAACACACAAGGAGGTTCTTTAGGTTAAGTTACGTTAAGTTAAGTTTAAGTTGATCGTGATCCTGGCATGACAGTTGCTTGCTGACTCAGTTCACTGCAACAGTCTCATGTTTGTCTGACAGTTGCTTGCTGACTCAGTTCACTGCAACAGTCTCATGTTTGTCTGACAGTTGCGTGCTGACTCAGTTCACTGTAACAGTCTAGTGTTTGTCTGACAGTTGCTTGCTGACTCAGTTCACTGTAACAGTCTAGTGTTTGTCTGACAGTTGCTTGCTGACTCAGTTCACTGTAACAGTCTAGTGTTTGTCTGACAGTTGCGTGCTGACTCAGTTAACTGTAACAGTCTAGTGTTTGTCTGACAGTTGCTTGCTGACTCAGTTCACTGTAACAGTCTAGTGTTTGTCTGACAGTTGCTTGCTGACTCAGTTCACTGTAACAGTCTAGTGTTTGTCTGACAGTTGCTTGCTGACTCAGTTCACTGTAACAGTCTAGTGTTTGTCTGACAGTTGCTGACTCAGTTCACTGTAACAGTCTAGTGTTTGTCTGACAGTTGCTTGCTGACTCAGTTCACTGTAACAGTCTAGTGTTTGTCTGACAGTTGCGTGCTGACTCAGTTCACTGTAACATTCTCGTGTTTTGGCGAGGTGCGCTGCTAGCATAACTTCCGAAATACCTGCCAGGCTCTGTGACTTTCTTTTGAGAAATTTTATTCCCGTACAAAATATACATAATTTATATTATATAAAACAAGCAGCGGGACAAAGTGTTGTTAGTGACAAGCTGGTCAGGATTCAACTCATAGGTAGGTGTTCTAGGGGTGGAGTCTAAGTAATAAGGATCTGAATGCTTGTAGGTCGTCAAGGGGTAGTGAAGGTCACAAGAGACTAAAAGTGCGTCAAAAACCTTCAATATTTTGATTTTCTTTGTTCTCTTTAGTGATAAATGCTCTAGACAAGCCGCTGCAGTATAGACTTAGATAGAGAAGTTGCCGAACCAAACATTGATTCAGAGCATTTCATACAACTACAATAAAACTGGGACAGTTTCACTCAACTCTTTGTTTGTTTAATATCAGTTATCTATAGCTTATTTTACAATTTTCATTAACAAAAGTATGGTAATTAAAAATACTATAAACAGTTTTTAAAAGTAAGTTCAGGAGCAGGTACAGTTACATCAAATATAAACTAGCTCTGGAGGAAATATCTGTGTACAGTCAGGTTAAGTTTTGGCAAGTGAGAGAGCGTGGTTTGTCACTGGCCTGCCATTGTTACACAAATATAAGTGTCTCAGCGGCTTACAAAGCTATCACAAAGTAGTATTTCTTCAACAAACAACCTCAGTACCAGTACCATCAGCGCCGGTATCCGCTTGGCGCTAGAGAACACTCAAGTATGGTATCTTTTGTTCAGTTGTTGGGTTGTTTGAAACCCTGGAAGGGGAGAGGGGTTAAAAACTGAACATAATTCTAGAATGTAGCTCCGAGCTAGACTGAGCAATATTCTAGAATATATCCAGGTGAGAATGTAGCTTCGAGCTAGAATGAGCAATATTTTGCCCAGATATTAAAACTTGACATGTTTCACTCACATACACACAATCGCAAATATTGCACATTTAGATTAAAATCTTCCATAAAAGTGAAACCAAGAAGCAGTTTATCAACTACAACCTAAAATATACTCTTTAATCTCAAATGGCACAAAATTGATTGACGGAAGAAAAAGCACCGATCGGAGAATTTTGGGATCACTCGTTTAGCAAAAATAAAAGTGTAGGCGGGCGTATGCCTAAACAGGCTCAAAGAGTCTATCAATAATACTGAAAATAAAATGTATGCATCCAAATTGTATGAGGGATCCATGTTTTAACGAGGCACTGCCCTCCCAGCCCTGACCAACTGCGATGAGGCTTGCCCCACTTGATGTGCAAGTACATTCTTTCATACACTCTACTAGTTCCGGCGTATCACTATTACACTCTCGTCTCTCAATGACCTCCTTCACGGTACGCGCCAACACTGACAGTTTCTTGGGCCGGCTCTTTGTGAGAGAGTTGGACGAATGGTTTCCGCTGAAGAGGCAACCGTCGACCGTCGTGCCGTGCCTGCTGTAGTTGGTCAGCTCGTACGTGTCAGACATCTGGTCATGGTAGATCACCGCATGGTCCTCTGACACAAATGTACAGCAACCATGATCGCGCAACACTACGTTGTTGTGCGCACCCACCCCAATTGTCACTGGTTCAGAGCCAATAAACGTCACTTGGTCGTTGTCATCAACGGAGTAAAGTAAAGCTTTGGGGTCAGCAAGAATTCTGTCAGTGTCTTTTGTTTGTTGCTCTGCATCACTCCCTAGATCTACAGTCTCAGGAGATGCTGATCCAAGCGCTTGCTGAGAATCGGCACTTTTATTTTGAAGGTGGGAATGAAGAAGTCCTTTCTGCTTCTTTACAGGTTTGTCTTTAAAATGAGAAGGGGAAAGTGAACTTGAAGAATGTAGTGTGTTTTCTACGCTCAACGTTCTAGAACAGATTGATCCTTCAGAAGGTGACGTTGAATCAGGCACCAAGTTCCATCTATCCGGGTCCACTGTGGCTTTCAGTCTGTCCGCCGCTCCTCTTTCTTGTCCGGGTGTTGACTCCGGCCTCTCCGAGTTCACAATGGCCACCATTTGCTCTTGGCTCATCTCAGACTGTAGTGGGAGCGTGCTGAAGCGCACTACCCCGTCAGGACCAACATCTACCATAGTCAGCGAAGTTACTTTGTTAGTGTCGACTTGTGTGTCCTTTCTAAGTTTGACTCTTTCTTTGGGCGGTGGGTTTCCTACAGGTGTTTTAAAACGCCAGCCGTGTGCTGCCAACGAACTAGATTTAACTATTTTTGTTTTAATTATTTTCTCACCAGTGCTGGATATTACAGCAGCAGTGGTTATTGCGGTGAAATCTTCACTATCGTCTCTATAGTCCTCGGGACTAGCGACCGACTGCGTGCGGTAGTCGACCTCTATGCCACATGTGAACTCTGTCAACTGCGATGGCACACATGGATGTCTCGTGCTAGTGGGCAAGAGTTGGGCAGAAGATAACGAATTACAAGAGTTTGACGTTGACGGTTGAGAGGGGAGCAAAGTTGTCATAACAAGTGGCTCCAAAACAACAACTGGTACTGCCATAGATGGGCACAAGTGATTGGGAGTGTTACGAGTAGCTACATATTCTCGCGTCAATAAAGAATTGTTGACAAGTTTTGTTTCATTTTTGACCGACTCGTGTACTAAAGTATTTGTTTTTTCTATATAATGTTTACTTTGTGTTGAACTGTCTTTACTATTCTCTGTCAATGTGTTACCACTAGGCCATGAAGATTGGTCACACCTTAACCGAGGAGAAGGATGATTTGAGAGCTTGGGAATATCTCCACCAGTAACATGTTGCCTGGTAGTGTCGGTTGAGCTAAGGTAGTCGTCTAAAGCGGTATCACAGGTTTGTTGTCCACTGTTTATTTCGACCAAAAGTTCGTTTAAAGGAGAAGTTTGATCCACGGTGGCATCCAGTCGACCGGAGGTCTGAGTCAAACAGACGTCAACCAAGGACTCTTGACTTAAACGTTGTTGTTTCAACGATACAACCTCATCAGTGTCCACATGAGATTCACAGGAACTTGTCTTTGTTGTGTCGGTATCACTGCTACTGTGCCGCCTCTTTTTGAAGTTTACTAAATTGCTAGAACTTGGGAGACTATCTACAGTTATTGTCCTTCTAGCAGCATGTATACATTCATTGGTTGACGATGATACTAGTTCATCTAGTGGTCGGTGAATCTGACACAGTGTCGGTATTGAAGTCCCTGAATCTGTACTAGGTTGTTTGGAATCTGCTTCAGCCGAGAGAGCGCTACTGTATTGTTCTTTATAATGGTTCAACCTTCTGGATTGTTTTGGATTACTAATGTGAGATTTAAATATATGTTGTTCAGAGTGTTTACCACTATTGTGATATTTCTCAGAGGACAAATTGTCAGTCTGGTTCCTCTCATCGTCAGCCCCGATAAGACAGATAGAGCTCAACCATATCTCCTGGTCTTCTTTGCTTGCCCGAAGAAAGTCTGGGATTGGGAGCAGTCTGTCTTTCCACATGGCCCTTTCCACCGCAGACAACAGCAAGTTGATCCCCACAGGCATGGGAGGGGGCAGAGAATAATGACTGGCAACAGCCGGCGGCACCACCACCTTCTTCGGACGATTCTGTATGACTTTGTACCGGAACGGAGGGCTCTTCCTGTGAACCGTACGAAAAAACTCTAGCTTTGCCTCGTCTACATCGAAGGGACCAGCGTAAGCGTTCCAGAATCTCAAGCGCTCAGTGAGGCTGCACGAAGAGAGCATGAGGTCTAGGTAGGGCTCGTGGTGACTGGAACACATCCACTTGCCTGCTGGCATGCTGGTGAGCGGAGGATCTAGACAGTCCAGGTGGTAAACACTCGAGCAGAAGTCGCACGCAATCAGATTCTTGTTGGAGCCACTTCTACCGCAGTGGGCACATTTACTGCCAGAACTTGTCCCTGCACCTTCTTTTTCCTGGTCCACATATTTCCTTTTAGAGCCGTTGCCCTTTTTTATCTTACCAGGACGAGGAACTTTGTCGATGCCAGGGAACGGAAGTGTCGGGATCATCTCTTTGGGCAGAGAAAACTGCTGAGGGTTGAAAGCTGCAGCTGAGTTGATCAGGGTTCTCAGTAAACTGGGAGGTTTCTCAATTTCCTCAGGACACCAAAGCTTGGCTTTTATATCCTGTCTTTCACTTAGTTGTCTTTTAAACCTAAGTTTGCCTCTTGTGTGATCATTTTCCTCCAGCCTCCCATCCAGAGCTGTGGAGGCTCTGGACGTAGCAGCGATGGCAAACTTGCACGAATGGCAGAGCCACTCACCGGCCGGGATGTCCCCCTCTTCCAAGGGAGGGTCATGACACAGGAGATGGAAGGAGGCTGGACACTTGTCACAACACAGTAGGTCCCCCCCTTCCCCGCAAGCGTCACAGGAGTCATGGTTGTGACCGCGTCCTCTCGGCCGGAAGTACGGGTGAAGGTCCTTCACGTCCCGCCTGGTCGCCAAAGCCGCCGCCCTAGTTTCATCGCTGACTGGCGGCGCGATGAGGTTACGTATTTGTTGCATGATACCTCCCGTTGATTGAGGCAAATCATATTCGATACTTGTCATTACACAGTTATAACAGATGATAGGCGATGTTTAAAATAAAAATTATTCGAGTGAAATAGTTCTAAACAACGAATACACAGATTTTTATAGTTTTAATCTACGCACAAAATTGCAACTTTCATTAAATACACAACTAAAACAAGTCTTATGTTGATGTTAACAGTTTGTACGAAGGTTATTTTGAGTAAAATAACAATCAGTGTGTGTTATTGTATAATAAAAACATCATATTAACAACAAGTCGTAGTATAAATGTGCAAAAAACATTAAAAATAGCTATCTTGAATAAATCTGTGCACATACACGAAGCAGCGCCAACAACGCGAATCGATCTTCATTTGTTCACAAAAGCTGTGCTACCCGTGCATATTTAAACCATTTTTACTAATAATTTAAATATTATGAGTAATGAGGTTAGTTAAAAGTAGGATAGTAAAACTAGGAATACAATAACAAATTATTTTACTTATATAAATGTGTAAATATAAATCTATTACTAGTTGTAAACTTACCTATTCAACCGTTATTGAAGTTTAAATTCTAACAACACCAAACAATTGACAATATTTATTCCAGTCAAATGCAGCATGTCCAATGATATAACAAAATAAATGTTATCCTAAAAAGAACTTTGTAAAAATAAAACTTACCTACACGAACATATCGTTAGTCTACATCTAGGTATTTAATATAATATAGTTGGTTAGTAAGAAACTGTATTTTCCAATAACTCATTTATTTCTTTTATCAAAATAAGTTGTTTGGATAAAATTATATTTTCTTTTGTAACAAACATGACGTATACAGTCCACTTTTCGACAAAGTTAATACATACTTTACAACCTTCAAAGTTAAGATATTTTATTTAATATATTATTATAATGTCACTATCAAACACGCTTTATGTTATTCTGATGCCACGCATCGAATCTACATCCAACAATATTAATATAGGTACATACTACAATAGTTAAACATTTACCTTTAATTACGTTTTGGCCTTAGAGACCTGTTAGTACAGTTCAGCTCAGAGGGGATGACTACGCAAATGTTGTATATTAGTAAAAAAAAAAAAGCACTTGTGAAGTGTATTATAATTACATCACAACCAATGATAAATGTAAATTTCGTCCGGTACAAGGGCAACGGGCGTAAATAGTCTATTAGTAGTAAATACATTGGCTTAAACATAATGTAATCGAGCAAGGTAAATACGGTAGGTTAGTTAATGTGGAAATAGATTAGAATCAATAGTAGGGGTGCAGGGAGTACATGAAATAGTAGAGGAAGCAATACTGAGATAGTATGGCCATGTAATGAGTATGGAAAAAGAAATATTACCAAAGACAATGATGAAGATAAAATATGTAGGGATAAGCCCACAAGAGAGACCAAGAAAGAGATAGGAGTAGTAAATAACATAAAGTGTACAAGTGAGAGGCGAAGAATGGAAGCTAGAAAGGAAAGTGGAAGAATGGTGTAATGATAGTGGGAGATGGAGGCATTTTACTAAACTGACCCAGCCACAGGCTGGAAGCAGTTAATGATTATGATTATGATTATGATTATGATTATGATGAATGTATGATCAACTGACAACATTTAATAACTATATTTATTTACTTGTTAAACATCAATTACCTTGCAGCGTGGTCTCATACATGTTCCTCAACCCCGCCCATGGGACACCAGAGGGTGAAAGTTGTCTCTGAGTCTAGATGGGTAAAATTTAACAGACACGTCCACGTACCTAGGATTGGCAACTGCATCGACAGTGCGGTGGTTTAACGGCTGCAGTAATTTTGGTAGCGACTAAGATCTATAAGGACTCAGTGACGTGGGTATATCACGTCCCCTTGCACAGGGTTACGTGACTGGTACCGGGCAGCAGCGGTATCAGAATCGATCTGAGGCACAGAGCAAATGATGCTTGAGGTGGTTCAAGATCGAACATCCACGGGTGTGACCACATAGAGTGGTAGCTCGACCAAGGTGCTGCGGTGTGTATAGGAAAAGGGAAAACTGCCATACTATCTTTTCCCTGGAAACCCCTTTTGTCAAGAGGACAAAAACCAATTATGGTTCTTCCTGGGGTAAAAAGCCCTGAAGTAAACTAGTTCCCCTTTAGGATCTCCGGGTGGGGACTACTTCAGGAGGAGAGATCAATAAAGAATCAGCAAACAAAACTTTCCCTTTCTGCATAAGAACATGGAATGTAAGGACGATGGAAGGGCTGGGAAACTGGGAAATCTGAAAATAGAAATATAAAGGTGTGATGTGAACATTGTGGGCTTAAGTGAAGTCCTGTGGAAAGATAAAGGTGAAATAGTTTCTGGAAATTACACAATGTTCTATTCTGGTGGAAAGAGAACAAAAAAAGGAGTGGCAATTGTGATGAAAAATGAAGTGGCGAAAAGTATCACTAAAGTGATGTGTCATAGGAATAGATTAATGTTTGTGAAATTAAATGCTGAAACAGTGAATAATTTCATAGTACAAGTGTTAAGTGTACATGCCAACAAAAGTCAACAAAGAAGAATATATTAGGATAAACAACGATTTAAGAAAAGGAACAGACAAAGTGAGTAAAGACAATGTAGAGAAAACATGCAATGTGATTATTGAAGTGAAAAGAAAAGAAAGGTGTGACATCATGTACCAGAAAGCAAAGAAACTGGGAGGGTATGAAAACAAAGCTGTGAGAACAATAGGAATAGAAAACCCCCAAGGTCAGATGGTGACGGATCATAAAGAGGTTCTTACGATTTGGGAACGATATATAGAAGAACTGTACGACAAGGAAAATCGATCAAGAAACCTAGAGATTGAAGCAGAAGAAGAGCTAGAGGAAGATGGAAAAGCACCCAGCATTTTAAAGATTGAAGTGGAGAGAGCCATAAAGGATATGCGAAGAATAAAAGCTGCTGGAGAGGACGACATACCAGCTGACCTTCTGAAGGAACTGATAAACAACGAATTAAGGAAACTGACAAAACATATAAATAGGATCTATGAAACAGGAGAATGGCCCAAAGACTTTCTAGACGTAACCATAGTGGATCTAAAGAAGAAGAAGAAGCAAGCAAAGAAATGCAGTGACAACAGGTCCATCAGCTTTAGCTCTCATGTGGGGAAGATCATGGCACGAATACTCAACAGGCGAATGGAACAGAAAATAAAAAGTGTGAGGGAAGAAGACCAATTTGGATTCAGAAAAGGAACCAGAGATGCCATCGTTATGCTGAGAATAATTTCAGAAAAAGTTCTGGAAGTCAAGGAAGAAGTCTACATTGGTTTCATTGACTGGAAAAAGGCGTTTGATAGAGTGCAATGGAAGAAACTGATGTAAATACTCAAGAATATCAGCATCAACTGGAGGGACGAGGGCTGATTGCAAACCTATAGCTAGGACAGCAAGTGAAGGTGAGGCTGAATGATGGAGATATCAACAGCGTTTCTTAGAAAGATGGAAATTCTTGGAGAGCTTTGAAATGTGGTGCTGGAGAGACTTGAGAAGATTAAGTGAACAGTCAGGGTGACAAATGAAGAAGTCTTAAGAAGAGTGGGTGGGAAGAGAACCAACCATTTTGGATGTGATGTTTTCAGCGCAAAGCAAACTGGATGTGACACATCCTTAGGAGGAACTATCTTCTGCACGACATCATAGAAGGAAAGGTTGAGGGAAAGAGGAGCTTAGGAAGAGGGAGGATTCAAATACTATATGACGTGAAGGAAAGAAGTAAATTCTAGGAGTTGAAGGAGGAGGCAGAGGACAGGGTGCATTGGTGGTCTAAGTTCACTGACAAAAGGAATGGACCCGTCGTAAGACAGAACACAAAAAATAAAATACTTCAATGATTAGCACCTAAACAGAGGTGTAATTAGGCAGTAATGGGCTCGTGGCAAACTCTTCTTGATGGGCAGTGCCCCCTTCCCCCACTCCTAAGAAAATAAATTAGAAACTATAGCCTAAACAATATATAGTACATAGCAACGGTTTGAAATTTTATAATAGAAATAGTTTTGCAAAACATTTTTGCATGCAAACTTGTTAAGTAGATAATATATTGGCAAAAAACTAATTTTCGTGTTGTATTTGCTAATAGTATCTTGTTAAATATTAATTTGAAATATAAATATGTACAGAGCTTATTTTGTATAACATAAAATGATGCATGATAAAATGGCTGTTTTGTAATTTTTGATTGTATAATGAGATCTTTCCAAAACAAAACAGGCTTTAAAGACAGCACTTTCATCTCTTACCAAATTAATTTTGGGTGGGTGGGTGGGCCTCACTTTGGGCTCGGGCCTGCAGTCTTTCGCCACCTATGCCACCCTTTTGCTACACCACTCAACTTAATAGTTTTGGTTCCCCTTTTGTTTGTTATTTATTTATGATAATCATCTCCCAATAGTTTTGGAAAGTTGTATCACTCATCTGTTTGCAATTTCCGCCGTGTGCATAAATATTAATTATCTAACAAGGTGACTTCACAGGGTAAAAATACGATAGCAAAAATGTAATATACATACAATTAGTAGAATAGGCATAAAATATACCCAAAACAGTACTAACATGCTATGTAACTGCAATACCGTTCCTTTTAAAACGTAGCAATGTTTTTATTAATTTAAAGACATCCATGACGTCATTTTAGTCTATGCAAGAGAGCTTTCTGTCCATCGCGAAGGCCTTCGCTAAATATGCGCACTACGAGCCTTTATGGTATAAATATATTGAGCACACCATTGTATTTCTTTCAGCCATGATAAACACTCACGTGACAATAGTTTTGTTCGCGTCGACTATTGGGAAGAGTTCTACAACTGTGACGATTACAGCCTGGCGTAAATCAGGAGCAGATGGAACAGGTTCTACTCTTTGAGGCGACACTACTTTTCATTCCTTTCAATTCTCTTTTAAAGATGGAGGAAGAAAACTCTGTGTTTGATCATCATATACAGTCACCGTTAATCCTGTTTTACACGAGAGTAGAGAGTTAGACCATGCAACCACAGCCTACTTTGAATATTATATTTAGAAATGGAAGTTTTTCATTATTATTAAATTTAACTGAAGTATAAAATTGGTGTCAAGTCCCCTAAATTATGTTTTTGACTTCCAAACCACACCTTTTTGCAACAAAAAATAACTATACTGTATGCTTAAATAAGAGGTTGTGTTTGAAAACACAGATCTTAAAAAATAAATGTGAAAAAGGCTTACAGCAAAGAAGCTCTTAAACTTTAATTATATTTATTTTACGGAATTTTATATTCTAACCCTTGTAGTCAACTCAAAATTAGTCAATTTTGTTAAACCAATTCAATATTTAAGACAAAGCCAAATTCAAAAATGTCACGCTTTTTATTTCTCTTCTTCTGTTTCAGGTACAACTCTTTCAAACTCACTACCACTCGACATAATTATGAAGCAGAAAAGGCAGTTATTATTTGCCACGGGAAAAGCTACGACGGCGACGCGACCAGACAGGGGATGAACCTGCTCCCGCGACGCGAACTCAAAAAAGAAGGAAATTACAGATAAAACTGTTTATTACAGGCGACTCGAACATAGCCATAATCATCCTATGTAAATGTAAATAAATTATAATATTATGCACAAGTGTTTTTATAAAATGTATAATTATTGATAAGCCACATTTTTCAAGATCTTGGAGTACGTTTCTTCAACTGCAAAGGTGAATAATTTGTATATAAGTTATGAACACATATTCAGCCAGGAAAATACATATTTTCTCATCGTGAATTTATAAAACAGTCTGACACTAAATTTGTTTCAGATGCATTCAAGTTACTGGTGGGGAACGTCACTAGGAGATTTGCTCTTCAAAGGATATTCAATTAATTCCGTGGCTGGTGTGTATACATAGTCCCCGAGGATGCTGTCACTTTAGAGTAGACACTAGACTAACTTTCTACACACATAAATAATATTCACTAAATCATTCAATAGCTTAGATTTTGTGAGAATAAACATAAAATAATCTACAAATTGTATGTTCTGATAAGGAGAGAGTTGGAATTTGGCTCTTCATCTTTAATAACTCCCAGGTTGGTGTAAAAGTACAGAACAAGTTTGATAAATCATTTTACCATTATCATCATAACATTACTCTACCCAAGCTTGATCCTTGTTATATTATATAGTAACATTTGATGATTTTGGTGTGTTGTTTAAATGTTGCAAAAAATAAATAAGTTTTCAATTATACTATATTTAGTACCATTCGATTCTTCATATCCTTGTAGTTGTACTGATAGTGTAAAATTATTTATTATTATATGGAACCATTTTTGCCTACCATTCTCGCTGTAAACTTATCACTGGAGTACCTACCGCACATGCCTAGATACTAGAACTGCCCTAGACTCTAAACATTCTTCTGAACACTCCGACTGCTAGTGATGTGTACAACTCTGGTTAAGAAAAAGTGAGCTATTGGAACAGGTCCAGGAATATCAAAAAACTAATAAAATATAATTAGGGCCTAACAAAAATAAATTATTAGTGTTCATGGAATTAAAAACACCCAAAGTATGGCCAGGGAATCTAATTATAGCAGGGGTGAAAAGTAAAGTTGTTAATAATAGCCACCTGGGGCTACTATTAGAACAAACACAGAATCCCAACACAATCCCGCTCCTGTCCAGAGGATATTTCACCACCGTTTGCAGGACTGTACTTACAAATAAAAAATAAACACTCACAAGGCCTTGTTGCAATATCTATGTTGGATCTAGCAATTTAAAAGTAAGGCTTGGGTCGTTTTAGCATCGTGTCTTACTACACTTCGTAGGATCGAGGTTGAATTTAGAGGAAGTGCACCCACATTTGCTTGAAGGGGAAACAGAGTGGAAAAACCACCCTCAATACCAGGATTCTGGGTAATATCTCATCACCAGTCTTGTTGTAACATCTCATCACCAGTCTGTTGTAACATCATCTCAATTCACACAGTCTGTTGTAACATCTCATTTCACCTGTCACCTGTTGTAACATCTCATCACTGTAACATCTCTCGTCACAGTCTGTTGTAACATCTCCTCACTCTGTTGTAATCTCCTGTCATCCATCTCTTGTTTCTGTTAACATCTCTCATCACCAGTCTGTTGTAACATCTCCTTGTCACCAGTCTGTTGTAACATCTCCTCGTCACCAGTCTGTTGTAACATCTCCTCGTCACCAGTCTGTTGTAACATCTCTCGTCACCATCTGTTGTAACATTCCTTGTCACCAGTCTGTTGTAACATCTCCTTATCACCAGTCTGTTGTAACATCTCATCATGTGAATAGATATCATTTACATCATGGTCAAATGACCAACACACTACTCTTGTAATATTGGCAAGACTGGCAATGACGTGAAAATCAAGGTTCAAGTCTCGGTTGGGTGTAGGTACTGAGGTATTTAGTGGTTTTCCACACAAATTTGGTTACACTTTTTCTAAATTCAACCTTCCTCATCCCTAACATGTTAGCATAATTGGTACATATGTGTATAGCCTAAATGGTTAGTACGACGCTGTGACAAAAGAATAATGATTGATCTATTTGGCAAAAATATATTCTTAATCAACTAGTTATCAATGTTTATGTTGGTCTGGTGTAATGTTGATGTAACCACTTACAGGCGTGTGCCAGGTCTGGTGATGACATGTCTGGGGTTGGCATCCCTGGCGGTGTTGTTTGAAGCGATGAAGGTGGTGCAGGCCACCACGAAGCAAGGACTTCACATCACATCTCTTGGGGACTCCTGCCCCAATGAGTGCTCCCCACTGCTGGGAGCAGCCAACATCCGCAGGAGGAGAGGAAAAGGTGTGTGGACAGGGACAGTTCAGGGTCTTACAGGATGCATCGCAGCACTACCAACACGATGTCTAGTTGCGGCTTAGTGAGAGATGACCCAGTGAGACAAAAAGCTGTATAATTACTTCCTGTGTATTTGCAGGACCTGGGGCCTCCTGTGTCAGACTGGCCTGTACCTGATCCAGGACACCCTGGGGTACCTGCTCATGTTGTGCGTCATGACATACAACGGCTACTTCACAGTGGCAGTGTCCCTGGGAGCTGGACTGGGATACCTCGTGTTTGGACCAGCTCTGACTGAGATAGGCCTTAACTCCGCCAGCAAGATTTGTGGGGCCTGCACAGGTGAGTCGGTTATACTCGCCACACAAACTGCGAGCTTCTCACAAGCTAGACAGGATCAATGACAGGGTAGATGGATCTATGTCCCCTCACAAGCTAGACAGGATCAATGACAGGTTAGATGGCTCTATGTCCTCTCACAAGCTAGACAGGATCAATGACAGGGTAGATGGCTCTATGTCCTCTCACAAGCTAGACAGGATCAATGACAGGGTAGATGGCTCTATGTCCTCTCACAAGCTAGACAGGGTAGATGGTTCTATGTCCTCTCACAAGCTAGACAGGATCAATGACAGGGTAGATGGCTCTATGTCCTCTCACAAGCTAGACAGGATCAATGACAGGTTAGATGGCTCTATGTCCCCTCACAAGCTAGACAGGATCAATGACAGGTTAGATGGCTCTATGTCCTCTCACAAGCTAGACAGGATCAATGACAGGGTAGATGGCTCTATGTCCCCTCACAAGCTAGACAGGATCAATGACAGGTTAGATGGCTCTATGTCCCCTCACAAGCTAGACAGGATCACTGACAGGGTAGATGGCTCTATGTCCTCTCACAAGCTAGACAGGATCAATGACAGGGTAGATGGCTCTATGTCCTCTCACAAGCTAGACAGGATCAATGACAGGGTAGATGGCTCTATGTCCTCTCACAAGCTAGACAGGATCAATGACAGGTTAGATGGATCTATGTCCTCTCACAAGCTAGACAGGATCAATGACAGGTTAGATGGCTCTATGTCCCCTCACAAGCTAGACAGGATCAATGACAGGTTAGATGGATCTATGTCCCCTCACAAGCTAGACAGGATCAATGACAGGTTAGATGGACCTATGTCCCCTCACAAGCTAGACAGGATCAATGACAGTTTAGATGGCTCTATGTCCCCTCACAAGCTAGACAGGATCAATGACAGGTTAGATGGATCTATGTCCCCTCACAAGCTAGACAGGATCAATGACAGGTTAGATGGACCTATGTCCCCTCACAAGCTAGACAGGATCAATGACAGGTTAGATGGATCTATGTCCCCTCACAAACTAGACAGGATCAATGACAGGGTAGATGGCTCTATGTCCTCTCACAAGCTAGACAGGATCAATGACAGGGTAGATGGCTCTATGTCCCCTCACAAGATAGACAGGATCAATGACAGGTTAGATGGCTCTATGTCCTCTCACAAGCTAGACAGGGTAGATGGATCTATGTCCCCTCACAAGCTAGACAGGATCAATGACAGGTTAGATGGCTCTATGTCCTCTCACAAGCTAGACAGGGTAGATGGATCTATGTCCCCTCACAAGCTAGACAGGATAAATGACAGGTTAGATGGATCCATGTCCCCTCACAAGCTAGACAGGGTAGATGGCTCTATGTCCTTTCACAAGCTAGACAGGATCAATGACAGGTTAGATGGCTCTATATCTTCTCTTCCAGTGAGGACTAACCGAGATGCAACTGACGAGGCCAACAGGCCAATCACCTCGTTGACGGATAACTCTGAGGGATTGGTCAACTCGGTGATGGAACTCAACGAACCAGTCCCTGGTGACAAGAACCCATGCTGCCAAGCGGAGATGAGCTCTATGTTGAATGTTCATGGTGAAGTATGCACCGACTCTGATTAGTCCACACTTGGGACTTCCGACAGCTTAGGGGCACATTTTATGCTTTTTAAAGGATCAGTGTTGAAATTTTGTAACGCAAATAACTTTTTTTAGAGAGGGTTTGTAGCTTAGAATGCATATATTAATACTGGATCATAACTTTGAATGGAAATTAAATAGATAATTTTAATTTAGTTCCACAATTAAACGTTGCTACACAACAATAGTCATATGACTAAGATTCACAAGTTGGTTAGTCATTTTAAAATTATTTAGCCATTGGGCCACCTCATTTTTAAACAAGATAGTTAGTCAGTCGTATTTAAATATGTTAAACATTTCTCTGAATTACCAAACAGAAGGAGCTTCACTTCCTTGGTCTGTGACCACATTTCCAAACAGTTCCTCTCGGAATAAAATATGGATCGTTACGTTTCAATGCGTTAGGCGACTGATAGACATTAGCTCTCCTGCTTTCTTTTACATTTGATGAAGTTGCTCAGAGAGGAGAGTGGAGTTCGTGGTCAACCGGCATCAACTTGTGGAGCTAAAATAAAATATCATATTTATTTCATTATTCTCAAGTTTCATTGAGTGCCGTACAAATACTTTGTCTACCCTGCAAGGTAAGGTAGCAACCTTCATCATCATCATCATCATCTAACTGGTCCAGCGTACAATCTTAGCGAGTCTCCTCCATTCCACACAGTTCATCAATGTTTGGTTTCCAGCTGCTTCTCTCCAGATCTTGTTTCTCAGGGATCCATCACCGATGACTTGATTGATCCGCCGCTTATTGGTCTTTATCTTGGTTTATTCAGATCTACGAGAGGAATTAGGGGGAGGTGGAGGGTGTCCTGCCCTTTCTGAAACTATTTTTACTATACATTTAAAAAAACTAACAAAATAATTTGATATTATATAAATTAAAAAATGACACCTGGACACGGGAATTGAACCCGGGACCTTTGACTTAGTACGCCTTATTATCTAACCACTGAACTATCCAGGAGTCTTTCCATGTTAAGGTTCATTCTTCACTCATATTTTTAGGGTAGAGTGTGTGATGGATGTGTGGAGATCGTCAACTACATTTGAGCGATCAATTAAGATAATGAACTATCAAACAACGCAACCACCTTTGACTCAGGAGCGCTGTATGCTGCCATTAGTACAATTACAACTGTACGAATGCTTGTCTCATGATGGATTAAAGAGCAGAGCTATTATATTTGCTAGTTACGGTTATAGTCACATCTAAATATCTTACAATGATAATTAGATGTGACTATAACCGTAACTAGCAAATATAATTTCTTGGCTACTTAATCCAAAATAATTTGAGTTTAAAACTGGCAACCATCAAATTTAATTTTGAGGGGTAAACTTTTAATTTCAAACTTTAAGGTGTGTTCTAAACATTAGGCTATTATCTTACCTTATTTTAGCATGAAAGCAATTATTTTTGTGGTTTTAGTCGTGTGTGAAACTTTAGTTTGCGTGCCTCCCTCCCCAAGTAAATCCTGAATCTGCCCTTGAGGGACTTAATAACAAATTGACAAGAACTGTAGTTCCACCGGTGGTCCGAGATAGTTCAGGCCAATATTACCTCTGGATTTGTCACTATTTTGGATATCTTTGCTGTGTGGATGAAAACATGATACATTTATAAAGTGGTGACTGTTTCTTTTGCTGCCATTGATGTTGTAATTTGATGCATTCATCAACGGTGAGTTATTTCTTCACTGGTAATTGTTCTTCCGTAAGTTGCGATAGCTCAAACCTCTTCGACCTCTCCTGGATCGGTGCTCTGTGTCTACTTCGATTTGCTAACTGTAGTGCCAATCTCATACCTAGCGTGTCACCTGGGTTTAGTTTCGCTGAGTAAACATCAGCGCTAACATTTGCTGTTTATTCAGGCTGTGCTGAGATCTGAACATAGCTTAGAAAATGTATCACACTCATTGACAACAGTCAAATATTATATTTGTCTGAAGAAAAAACTGAGGAGGGCCAGAAGGTGGTAGTTATAATTTATGACGTCTCATAGAGGTATAGAACGGAACTTTTAGACACTTCATATTTAATTTGGCTATGCACGGTTCTACTGGGTCACCAAAGTCACCAAAAAGCTACTAATTGCAAAAAAAAAGTCACAAAAGTCCCAGAAAAGTCACGAATTTTCAGTATTTTGGTCTTAAAGTCACAAAAATATTACTGTTTGAATTTCCTGCGCATCGTTACAACACAAACGCGTCAAAAGCCACGCCACCCACTACCCATGCGCTAGCCGCAAGTTGCCTGATAATTTGTACCGTGATAACAAGGACAAGGTTAACGTTCAACATCTAGTTAAAGTTTATGTCGCGTGTGAGTGCATTATGCCTATGTATGCATTATATAATGTTCGACCGTTTACAGAAGGAACTTTGTGGTCAAAAAAGTCACCAAAAATTGTTTCTCCTAACTCACTATACAACCTGAGATGATATCAAATTGTTCAAAAAAAAAATCATGTTACAGTTAAATCAATGTGTTTTTTTATATATAACATAAGTTTAAAAAAATAATATCCAATTCCTTTTCATGCAATTATGTCAAGCAGTTCTCGACCTTTAAAGTTTGTAGCAGAGAGCAATCACAATTGAAAACCAGTGCCGGATGATCTGTATTTGAAATATAAACTTCAAGTATAACATAATATACCAAAACTATTAAGATTGTGCCAAGTCAATTTTTTTTTCAACTCGAAGCCAACTCATATTGAATATATGAACTATTCTCAAAGCCAAATTAAAGTTTTAATATTGTTTGTTAATTGTTTTATGCTTGAAAAAATATAATATTGTGGTTATTTATATAACTTTATAGGTACACTAAAATTATTTGGAAAATGTTTTATTCCACATTTATTTTGTAATATTTCATTCTAATTTTATAAATCAAATATTATCCCAAATTTTTCTCCATATGAACATGTATTTGTGACGTACATAACGGCTAAGAATGGCAGTGATTAAAAATTAATTGAGTATTTTAGCTTTCAATCTTTTTATTGGCGAACTTTGCAATTGTCTAAGCTGAGATTTGTTTTGAAGCCAAGTCGAAGTTTCACACACCCCTAAAACTATCAAATACATTTCCTAGCACTGGTTATTTTTTCAATGTTTTCTGTTAGTAAAAAAAACAAATCAATTATTTTAAAGTTGTTTTTAATATCATGAATAAATTGCACACATAGTTTTACAATTTTTTCCATACTGTATCAATAGAAAGTGTTCCACCATTTTGTATAATTTATGATGATGTAAAATGCTGACCCTTTTAAGTCAAAGTGTAATTGTGTGCATGGAAGAAGGTTCCAAGTCTTGGTTTAATTGTTCAAGCATGTTTTATTATAAGTTTTATTTGGGTTATTTGATTTTTTATCACCATAATTATGTTAATATTACTATGTACCAAATATTATATGAAAATTAGAGCTACTAATATATTCTGCTAGGGGAGGATGTGTGTGTGTGTGTACAATTAGTCGAACATGTAGACTTAGCTCGACACATGTAGATGAAATGTAGCTCGACACATGTCTGGGCTAGGACTCCTGTCAGGGGTTTAGTTGGGCAATAACTACCAGTTCCTCGAGCCAAGAACAAAATACAAAATATAGTTTTAGACGAGGGATAGAGAATGTTGTGCTTCACTCTTCTCAGTGTTGTCATGGTGACAACATATATTGCGTAAGATCGTAACTCTTCATGTAGGCAATGAGGACAATGTACTACTCCAGTGGTACCAACTCAAGGCTGTAGTGACTTTGTAAATAATATTTTAATCCATAGACATTTGTAAAGAGATTGTAACTAGTCAATATTGTGCGAGTAATAAAATATTTCTGTTGAGTCAGAAATGTAGGAGAGCAGTTATGAAACAAGGAACTGGACTGTTAGTGTAGTTCTAAGTTCAACCATTGGCACAGAAACTGGCGCGAGTCATATTATGTATCAGGAAGTTAGAGTGTTATCTGCTTGAAGTTGAGTTGAATTGTGATAATTAATATGTGAGTGGTTAGGTCATGTCCTAACAAATATATTAACTGTCCACAGGCCTGTCTAGATCTTGTAGTAACAAAAATATTAACTGTCTACAGGCCTGTCTAGATCTTGTACTAACAACTATATTAACTGTCCACAGGCCTGACTAGATCTTGTACTAACAACTACAATATTAACTGCCACAGGCCTGTCTAGATCTGTCCAACAATAATATATTAACTGCCACAGGCCTGGCTAGATTTTGTACTAACAACTATATTAACTGCCACAGGCCTGGCTAGATTTCGTATAACAACTATATTAACTGCCCACAGGCCTGCTATTTGTCAATAAAATTTCACGTCCTTCAAGACACTCACTGTACAGTCCTAGTCAAAACATTGTGTAGCTACACTTTTTACTCGAGTTTTTTTTATTTCTCAATTTTTTTTACGTGCATCAATTTATACCTAGTTTTAGCTTTTGTGGTGCTGACTGACACTCACAGTGAACTTCTGACGGCTTTGAAAAGCTACCAACAAATTATGTACCTACGCCGAACCATATGATCTGCAACACATGTCTGTTAGCAATTGTCACTTTTGACAGTCAAAATTTAGGTATATACCTAAATGTTGACTGTCAGAAGTCAGCTGTGAACTGTCAGTCACACAAAGAAGCATGGGCATTAATGGTGTTATTTTTTTTTCTTTAAATGTTATTTTGAAACTCAACTAACTATGTTTTTTGAGTAGGTAATATTTCTATGACTGATTAGTGTTAAGATTGTTGGTAGCATTGTGGAGGAAGTGGTAATTAGTTACCACCTTAGTGAGTTCTGTTGTATTTTTTTTTATAAAAACACTGGAATTGAAGGGTTTGTTTTTTGGTCGAGTTGTAATCGTTTTGATGTGTCTGAGATGTATAAACACAGGGGCTCATAATGCAGTGGTACAGGGAACCTTTGAATTCATGACTAGATTCATCTTAGGGTGGGGGTGCAGGTAAACTGTTTCTATTAAACCTGCTTCGGGGACAAACCGATTAAACACCTGTCATGTCTGGTTTGAATCTTGTTCATGTGTACTGGTTTATTCCTCTATGTGTTTACCACTCTCCTTCCACGCAAATGTTGGTAGATTACTTCTAAATTTTACCTTCCTCTTAACTACACCATTATTTTATTTCATCTGTCTGGGCTACACGCATACATTTCACTGATGTAATAGGGGTGAGGAAGGTAGAGTTTTACAGAAATGTACCTTATTTGTTTGGAGTAGAGTGGGAAACTATCTAAGAAAAAACATCCTCGGCACACCCGACCAAGGTTCGAACCCTGACTTCCCCATCGCTGGCAATTCGGTCCAACAAGAGAGTGACAGGTGGTTACCAGCACAGGGCGAAAATAAGAACAGTTTACCACATGATTTAGTTTAGGGGCATCTAGAGCTTCAAAAACTTCAACTTCGTTTCAAATATATGTCAGCTTCGACTTTGATTTGAAAGTAAAATTTCGGCTTCACCAATCAAAATATTTTGAGTTAAAGTATATATTTATGTTAAAATTGTGTGATTATGTGACACATATTATTAATGTTCACCTGACAAAAATCTTGAATAATTAAATATCATTTTGTGATAGTAAGCTTAGGTCGAAATATGTTAAACATGTTTGACCCATATCTTTTGTAAAAGATATTTAATACCTAAATTTGCAACATGTATGTTCTTTACCAACATTAAAACATTTTTAAATATCATAACTTAAATTCAACTTTGAGAATATTTCAAACTATTTGATTTGTCTTAGCATCCCCTGATTTACAATAATTCTAATGCCCTCAAGTTTATGAGCCCGAGTGTTTTAGTTGTTATAGCAATAAACTGTGTAAGGCTCCCTTTCTCGAGCCATTGAACAAAGTTCTGTGACGTATGACTGTTGTATTGTATGGCTTACCACGCCAACAAAAATAAAATCATTTTTAAATTGTTTCATTGAATTTTACTGTCAATTTAAAGGATGGTCGGATGAGAGAAACTCTACAACCTAGGATTAACTTAGGATACCCTAGAATAGTTGGACCTACATGTATTTAGATAGACACTGGGACAATATAATATTGCAAGGTGCTGGAGAAGATCAGGTGGACAGACAGGGTGGCAAATGAAGAGTTGGTGGAGAGAACAGTTTTGGATGTGATTCTTCGGTGCAGAGCAAACCGGACACAATCTTAGGAGGAACTGTCTTCTGCACGACGTTATAGAAGGAAAAGTTGAGGTAAAGAGGAGCTTAGGAAGGTGGAGGATTAAAATAATTGATGCCTTGAAGGGAAGAAGAAAATTCTGGGAGCTGAAGGAGGAGGCAGAGGACAGGGCATATTGGTGGTTTGAATTCACTGACAAAAGGAATGGACCTGTCTAAAACAGAACACATAATAATAAAGTTTCTTTAAAAAACTACACCTTTTGCCTGAAAACATACTAGAAACATTACGGTATTTTTCTAACGTAATGGTCCAATCATCACTTTTAGAAGTTCTTCTAAATTTAAAATTACCCAATTGTTGTGGCCGCATGGTTTAAGGTGGCTACTCTCACAGTAAACTAGACTCCCGACAATGTGGAGCTTGAGGTTATGATCTTGGCTGTTTGTACTGAGGGTGGTTTTTTCCAAAATTTTTTCCACTCTCCAGAAAATGCGGATATACTTTCTCTAAATATAACCTCCCTCATCCCTAAAATCATTCATCAGCATAATTAATACATAAACATATAAACTGAATGGGCCGTAAGACATGGTGCTAAAAAAGTATGGTTAAAATGTGATCTGTCAAGGAATTGTATTTGCTCTCATGATGGAGCTCTGAAGCCAGTCAGTTTTCCATGAGGGATCTCACCAGAGTGGAGATCCACCAGAGGGACTCCTTGGTCTAGTTTTCATCATGACCTGACCGATGTTCTTCTTGCTATGAAAACATCCGACAGCTCCCAAACTTATCTCCATGTCATCCTTTAACGCTTCTCACTAGGTTTTAACCCCAAACACTGCCATGTTCGAGTTTAAAACTTATCCACCCGATTTATTTTACAGCTCTGTTGAGAGTTTACTCAGAGATATTAAAGCAAACAGTTTTTTGGTGGGGTAAGTATGATCCAGCCTAAAAATAAAATGAGGGAGATGTATCTAAAATCTTGAGGTACCCCTGTTGGGACTGGTGTAGACAAGTCCACATTCATCCCAGCTGTATATTTGCAATAGAAGGTTGGATTATAAACAGTCGGCCATAAAGTCTGGGCACCTGAGCAAAGGCCAAACAAATCTGAACAACAATTGTTTGAAACAAACTTTCCCAACTGGATCCGAATGCCCTCTATTTATTTGAGGAATGTTGAAGGTACGTTTCTGTGAAAATCAAAGACTGGAATTGTCCAAAGCGGCTGTTCACAAACTTTATGAATGGTCATAACACTGCAACAATTTCTGTAATTTTTTAGTACCACCAAGATTATGCTAAATATTTACTATTTCAGTACATTTTTATGGTACCCCACATATTGCGCGACTGCATCGGCTGTTTGAGCTCAAATCAGTGTTGCCACCCCTCCAACCACTGGTTAAATCTGTTTTACTTTTGATTGAACTTGGTTGTAATATACTTACAGTGTTTATAAGATTTGATGAAACCCTGTCTTTTTCCAACTTTGTTTTGTTTGGCTTCTCACATGGACCACAGTTTGGGAACCGCTGATCTAAAGCAATGCAATATGGAGATATGCGCGACGATCAGTGGGGATGCAGCGTTAATAGACCGAGTTAATAATTTTGCTCACCAAGTTGAACTTTGCATTGTCAGTTAGGACAACCACCAAGCCGTAGCCAGCCAAATTTCAGGGGGTTGTGGCCCATCCCCCAATTGACAAGGCTAGAAAAAATTCTAAATAAAAAACTGTTCTAGAAGCTATCTGAAGTGTCTTTTTATGGCAACATAACCCCCTAATTTGTACTTGTACCTTAATTTGATATTGTTTGAACCATAAATACAGCCAATATATAATTTTGTTCATAAATTTGGGGGGGGGGTTTGAACCCGAAAACCCCCCCTGAACTACGGCCTTGGACAACACATTGAACATGTAATGTCATTTAATGTCCTAACATTTTTTATGTATTAATAACATGTATAAGCATGTATATTTGCCTGTGTATCCAAACTTTATGGCCACTCTCTATGATAAAGGTTTTTAAAACTGCGGTGGGCAATATATTCTTACCTAATTTAGCAAAACATGACTTATGATTTAATGAATCATTAGAACAGTGCATTAAAAACGGTTGATTAATTACTGAAAGAAAGGCAGTAAAACACTTGCAATATTAACCGAAATGAGGCCAAACTTAGCCTCGGTTTAGCCAACCAGTGTAACAAGTATATTGTCCACACCAACCCCCAAATTTTACAACCGGTATCGCTTAAAAATAAAACTATCTCTGGCTCATATATACATTTACTTTGCAGGAATTTGGTAAAGGGTAAATAACAAGCATTATCATCTATAATTTACACTAATTTATTTACCATGATTGGTATGCAATATAATATGCAATAATTGTGCCTGATACTCTGTACATAGTCCCTTCTAGCACTAAACCTAGTCAAGAGTTACATATTACACTCTTACATAAGGTTATAGAGGATGACTAACCCAAAGAAGGTAAAACAACCAATAATACAAAGTCCAAGAAAAGTAGATAGACACATATGTTACTTTAAAATTAACATCCACTGCACCAGTGATAATAGAGACTTCACCTCAATAAAAGTGACGCTTTTAACCTAAAAATACATACACTATCCAATAGGTCCTTATTAAATAGATTAATATACAGTACATTCTAACAAACCTTAACAGGATAATAGAGTTTTTTTTATTAAACATAATTACAAGTGCACTTAGTCTATATATTTACAATAAGCCTGCACAGACCCATGGCACGATTCATAATGGCCGACATCCACCTCCAAGCACTATCTGATTATGAACTCTGCTCTATGTTCTCGGGAATTATTTGTTTATATTGGCTTCCTACAAATTTCTGTAAATTAAGGTTGGGAAAATATTTAGAAACTGCTACGGAGAGGATAAATAATGGTGACGTCATTAATACTCATTCTTAATATAATTTACACTGAGCTAACATTTGAACGTCGACTCTGTTTTGTTCACCAGACTGGGCTCGAACTGTCGAGTGATTCTTGGAGGTGAAGGTTGGGACTGACCTTATCCAATCAAAGTCAAGGGCTGCCACAAGTGAGGAATCCGCTGGGCCGTGACCAAAGTTCCCAGCATGCTTAGCGAATAACAATATAACCTCGCGCTTTCAAACGATGACTCGTATTTTATTTTATTTTCGCGAGAAAATTAAAGACGAGATAAAAAAAAAAAGGTGTTAAGAAACGTAATTTGCGAATCATCTCTGTAAGTCACGACTTTAGGGACGTTCAGTACAGGCCAGCACACATAACTTAAGAGCTCATATTTCAGTTTGATATTTTTTCTAAACCGACTCAACAAATTGTTTGGGTGAAGTTAAGACGGCGTACTTAACTGGATAAGAGAAATCTGGTCGTGTTCCACTTAGTAAATAAGAAGATTGAAACCCGTCAGATGATCCACTCTAACAATTTATAGTTACTCTAACTTCGAATCACCTTTTCATATTATTAACAATCACTCGGGAGGCGCGGTAACCTTAACCTACTTGTGTGGAGAAGAAATATTACTCGTCAGCCATTTTAAAAGGGCATCATTAACACATACCGCGTCATATTTGCGCAGATGGACCTGAAATAGTTAGTTCGTGCACTCCGTATTTAATTTCTGTGGAGAAAGTACTCTAATTTGTTACGCGCCATTACTCAAGTTGACTGGAACTGTGCTACCTACTAACAGCAGTCACGGCTTGTTGGACTCGTCGACAAACATTTCAATTACATTAGGAAAAGATAAGTCTTATAAATACTACTTTACAAATAGATTCAGGTACGAAGAGACACTACACTTTATTTAAATATGGAACTTTTTTAAGTACACGTTTTGGAAACTGTTTTATTTGTAAGCTGGTTTGAATCTAAAATGCCAATAAGAAGGCGCATTTGTTTGGAAAAAAAAAGTAGTGTCGCCAATGCGAAGGGCGAATTTGTTAGAAAATATAATGTTCTGCATTTAAAATGGGGCTGTGTTTTTACAGAACACACAACTACGCATGCTACTTTTTTGAGTTGGGTGAGGAAAATTGTCCTACAAAGTATTGAGTAATCTACGTAATTAGTTTTTATTAAATGTAGAACTCAATGGAATATACTTTATATTCCGAGTATAAATACAGTAGCTATTTCCTCCCCTCCCAATCTGTAGCTGCCGACAATATGGCGACTGCGCCAATCAGTCAAACCCCTAAATCAAGAAACGAGACAACTTTGACCTGCTTCTCTTCGACAAGAGAGGGCAAAATGTAGGTCTAGATACGTCAGCATCTTCCAGCAAATGGTACTTTAATAGTAACCAGACCAACCTAGAACTAAACAGTGGTGCTTCCATCTAGTGGAGAAGTATAGAAACGAGTCATAAGAGAACCCCTAACAAATTCATAGATCATAATTCAAATATAGATTAAATGTCGCAACAAAAACTAGTCAGATCTCGCTACATTGTTGAGAATAGTCTCATTGTCAAGAGTTCTAAGCAAATCTCTACGTCATAAGATAGATTACTCGACACTAGCGCAGGACGCGGGCATTGTTGGAGATTGTTTAGTGGAAGTTGGAATCTGACCAGATCCAGGTGGTCGGGTACACTACCACACAAATTACAGGTCGACTCCGTGACGAGTCGTTTCCGGCGGGACCGGAAATAAGGTCTCAGAAGTCGTAGGAGCTGGTTTCCTCGTCTCCTTTCTTAGCTTGGAACAGGAACCTGTAGACTAGACCAGCACATACGCCTCCCAGCAGTGGGCCTGCCCAGTAGACCTGCAACACATACACCTGCTACAGTAGACCTGCCAGCCCAGTGCTCTACGAGTATGTTGACGAGTGGACAATGTTACAGTATCTACTACACCTATTAAAGCATTGATGCCTGGTAAACATTCAGCAACTAAGTCAAGGAACGGGGACGTATTTAGGGACCGAGGAACTGACGTGGCTCATGTTTGGTCCTCTTCAGGTTTCTTGTGTGGTCCAACAATACATGCTAGTGCGCGTGTGCAAGACAGGACGATACTGCGCATGTGCAAGACAGGACGATACTGCGCATGTGCAAGACAGGACGATACTGCGCGTGTGCAAGACAGGACGATACTGCGCATGTGCAAGACAGGACAATACTGCACGTGTGCAAGACAGGACAATACTACAAATGTGCAAGGCAGGACAATACTGCGCGTGTGCTAGATAGGACAATACTGCGCATGTGCAAGATAGGACAATACTGCGCATGTGCTAGATAGGACAATACTGCGCATGTGCTAGATAGGACAATACTGCACGTGTGCAAGACAGGACAATACTGCGCATGTGCAAGACAGGACAATACTACAAATGTGCAAGACAGGACAATACTGCGCATGTGCTAGATAGGACAATACTGCGCATGTGCTAGATAGGACAATACTGCACGTGTGCAAGACAGGACAATACTACAAATGTGCAAGACAGGACAATACTGCGCGTGTGCTAGATAGGACGATACTGCGCATGTGCAAGATAGGACAATACTGCGCATGTGCTAGATAGGACAATACTGCGCATGTGCTAGATAGGACAATACTGCACGTGTGCAAGACAGGACAATACTGCGCGTGTTCAAGACAGGACAATACTGCGCATGTGCTAGATAGGACAATACTGCGCATGTGCTAGATAGGACAATACTGCGCATGTGCTCTACAGGACAATACTGCGCGTGTTCAAGACAGGACAATACTGCGCATGTGCTAGACAGGACAATACTGCGTGTGTGCTAGACAGGACAATACTGCGCGTGTTCAAGACAGGACAATACTGCGCATGTGCTAGACAGGACAATACTGCAGGTGTTCAAGACAGGACAATACTGCGCATGTGCAAGACAGGACAATGCTGCGCATGTGCCAGACAAGGCAATGTGCTAGACAGTCAAGACAGGACAAGGTAAAACCTCTCGACCAATAAGAGCGACTCTTACTTGCAGTCTAAGGTTGCGTCTCGACATCCCACTTGAAGATGCCCCTGTAGACTAGTCCAGCCGCTGTTCCTCCAACCAGTGGTCCCACCCAGTACACCTGAGGGTTAGTCAAGGGATGTTAGAAGGTTACACCAGGATACTACCCCCTCTATCTCACTTGTGTGTCCAGTCAGTACACCTGGAGGTTAGAAGGTTACACCAGGATACTACCCCCTCTATCTCTCTTGTGTGTCCAGTCAGTACACCTGGAGGTTAGAAGGTTAGACCAGGATACTACCCCCTCTATCTCTTCTCTTGTGTGTCCAGTCAGTACACCTGGGGGTTAGTCAAGGGATGTTAGAAGGTTACACCAGGATACTACCCCCTCTCTCTCACTTGTGTGTCCAGTTAGTACACCTGGAGGTTAGAAGGTTACACCAGGATACTACCCCCTCTCTCTTGTGTGTCCAGTCAGTACACCTGGAGGTTAGAAGGTTACACCAGGATACTACACCCTCTCTCTCACTTGTGTGTCCAGTCAGTACACCTGGAGGTTAGAAGGTTACACCAGGATACTACCCCCTCTATCTCTTTCTCTTGTGTGTCCAGTCAGTACACCTGGGGGTTAGTCAAGGGATGTTAGAAGGTTACACCAGGATACTACCCCCTCTCTCTCACTTGTGTGTCCAGTCATTACACCTGGAGGTTAGAAGGTTACACCAGGATACTACCCCCTCTCTCTCACTTGTGTGTCCAGTCAGTACACCTGGAGGTTAGAAGGTTACACCAGGATACTACCCCCTCTCTCTCACTTGTGTGTCCAGTCAGTACACCTGGAGGTTAGAAGGTTACACCAGGATACTAACCCCTCTCTCTCACTTGTGTGTCCAGTCAGTACACCTGGAGGTTAGAAGGTTACACCAGGATACTAACCCCTCTCTCTCACTTGTGTGTCCAGTCAGTACACCTGGAGGTTAGAAGGCTACACACCAGGATACTACCCCCTCTCACTCTCTTGTGTGTCCAGTCAGTACATCTGGAGGTTAGAAGGTTACACCAGGATACTACCCCCTCTCTCTCACTTGTGTGTCCAGTCAGTACACCTGGAGGTTAGAAGGTTACACCAGGATACTACCCCCTCTCTCTCACTTGTGTGTCCAGTCAGTACACCTGGAGGTTAGAAGGTTACACCAGGATACTACCCCCTCTCTCTCACTTGTGTGTCCAGTCAGTACACCTGGGGGTTAGTCAAGGGAGGTTAGAAGGTTACACCAGGATGCTACCCCCCTCTCTCACTTGTGTGTCCAGTCAGTACACCTGGAGGTTAGAAGGTTACACCAGGATACTACCCCCTCTCTCTCACTTGTGTGTCCAGTCAGTACACCTGGAGGTTAGAAGGTTACACCAGGATACTACCCCCTCTCTCTCACTTGTGTGTCCAGTCAGTACACCTGGAGGTTAGAAGGTTACACCAGGATACTACCCCCTCTCTCTCTCTTTGTGTGTCCAGTCAGTACATCTGGAGGGTAATCAAGGGATGTTAGAAGGTTACACCAGGATACTACCCCCTCTCTCTCTCTTGTGTGTCCAGTCAGTACACACCTGGAGGTTAGAAGGTTACACCAGGATACTACCCCCTCTCTCTCACTTGTGTGTCCAGTCAGTACACCTGGAGGTTAGAAGGTTACACCAGGATACTACCCCCTCTCACTCTCTTGTGTGTCCACCCATGGATCATTCTTATTACAGGCACCTGTACACTATTAGGCTGATGGCATACTACCCCCACTCCCACCAAAACACCCAGAACTCACCCAGTGGTTCTCCCAGATGCCTGTCATGACGGCTGGACCAAATGTTCGGGCCGGATTCATGCTGGAGCCGGTGTACTGGATCTGCAACCAAACAACTTAACTTCAGGCTCTTTCTTACTTACAATGAGTCTGTACAACATTGTGCTGATGCATCGTTTCAACAACCTTGTCAGCTCTGCCCCATTAGAACCAGTAACTAGAATCCCTATCTTGCCTGCCCCATTAGAACCAGTAACCTGCAATCCCTCTCCTGCTACCCCATTAGAACCAGTAACCATCAATCCCTCTCTTGCATGCCCCATTAGAACAAGTAACCAGCAATTTCTCTCTTGCCTGCCCCATTAGAACCAGTAACCTGCAATCCCTCTCCTGCTACCCCATTAGAACCAGTAACCATCAATCCCTCTCCTGCCTGCCTGCCCCATTAGAACAAATAACCAGCAATCCCTCTCCTGCCTGCCCCATTAGAACAAGTAACTAACAATCCCTCTCCTGCCTGCCCCATTAGAACCAGTAACCAACAATCCCTCTCCTGCCTGCCCCACTAGAACCAGTAACCAGCAATCCCTCTCCTGCCTGCCCCATTAGAACAAGTAACTAACAATCCCTCTCCTGCCTGCCCCATTAGAACCAGTAACCAACAATCCCTCTCCTGCCTGCCCCATTAGAACCAGTAACCAACAATCCCTCTCCAGCCTGCCCCATTAGAACCAGTAACAAAAAATCTCTCTCCTGTATGCCCCATTAGAACCAGTAACCAACAATCCCTCTCCTGCCTGCCCCATTAAAACTAGTATACAAATATCCCTTTCCTGCCTGCCCCATTAGAACCAGTAGCCAACAATCCCTCTTCTGTATGTCCCATTACAACCAGTAACCAATAATCCCACTCCTGCCTGCCCCATTAGAACCAGTAACCAGCAATCACTCCCTGCCTGCCGCATTAGAACCAGTAACCAACAATCCTTCTCTTGCCTGCCCCATTAGAACCAGTAATCAGCAAACCCCTCCTGCCTGCCCCATTAGAACAAGTAACCAGCAATTTCTCTCTTGCCTGCCCCATTAGAACCAGTAACCAGCAATCCCTCTCCTGCCTACCCCATTAGAACCAGTAACCAGCAATCCCTCTCCTGCCTGCCCCATTAGAACTAGTAACCAGCAATCACTCTCCTGCCTGCCTCATTAGAACCAGTAACCAGCAATCCCTCTCCTGCCTACCCCATTAGAACCAGTAACCTGCAATCCCTCTCCTGCTACCCCATTAGAACCAGTAACTAATAATCCCACTCCTGCCTGCCCCATTAGAACTAGTATACAAATATCCCTTTCATGCCTGCCTCATTAGAACCAGTAACCAGCAATCCCTCTCTTGCCTGCCTCATTAGAACCAGTAACCAGCAATCCCTCTCTTGCCTGCCCCATTAGAATCAGTAACCAACAATATCTCTCCTGCCTGCTCCATTAGAACCAGTAACCAACGACCCCTTTCTTGCCTGCCCCATTAGAACCTGTAACCAACAATCCCTCTCCTGTATGCCCCATTAGAACCAGTATACAAAAATCCCTCTTCTGTCCACTCCATTAGAACCAGTAATCAACAATCCCTTTCATGCCTGCCTCATTAGAACCAGTAACCGGCAATCCCTCTCCTGTTTGCCCCATTAGAACCAGTAACCAACAATCCCTCTCCTGCCTGCTCCATTAGAACTATTCACCTGTTATGAACTTCTCCCATTGTTCAAGGTCATGGTCTGACAAGTTTCAGGGACAGAAGCTGACCTCAATTACCCCACACAAACCAACAATAACACACTTTCCCAGTAGAGAGTGTGACCTGTACTGTGACACAGGTGGAGCAGAGGAGATCTCGTCACATCACTATTTAGAAAGTAAACATCAGTACTAGATGATAGTTATATCCTCAAATATACACCAAGTGTGAAACTGTACAGTTACATTCGAATGATTGATTGGCTGTTACTACAGAATTATACTCGTAGTTTAGTTTGTATACCTGAATACAGCTTTCATATGATTATAGTTGTTCCTTCAGGCAATTTACACACCTGGGACCTACTGATTACAATGAGGTGTAGGGCATTATCCCACCACAGTTAGCCAGTATCCCACCCCAGTCAGCCAGTATCTCAGTATCCCCCAAGCACCCAGTCAGCCAGTATCTCAGTACCCCCGAGCACCCAGTCAGCCAGTATTTCACCCCAGTCAGCCAGTATCTCAGTATCCCCCGAGCACCCAGTCAGCCAGTATTCCAGTATCCCCCGAGCACCCAGTCAGCCAGTATCTCAGTATCCCCGAGCATCCAGTCAGCCAGTATCTCAGTACCCCCCGAGCACCCAGTCAGCCAGTATCTCAGTACCCCCCCGAGCACCCAGTCAGCCAGTATCTCAGTATCCTCGAGCACCCAGTCAGCCAGTATCTCAGTATCCCCCGAGCACCCAGTCAGCCAGTATCCCCCAAGCACCAGGCCACCAGACCAGCAGTTCTGTACAACCTGGTTGCCTACTCACCGCGGCGAAGTGGCAAGTAGCGATAGAGAGCCCGATGGCCAGTGGCACGGACCCCTTCACGTCCCCCCTGGTGTCGTCACACACCCCTTGCACCACGAGCACCAAGATGAAGGTGATCACTGCCTCCACCACCAGCCCTTGTAGTGGTGTCACCATCTCGTTGAGCGTGGTCAGCCCCAAACTGCCGACATTCTCTGCAGGCGTCACCACCTGACGAACAAACGCACAGCTCTTGAAAGACCATCTTTGAATATGAACTAATATGGCCGATGCATGTTTTCAGTCTTGTAGGTAAATATTGATACCTTACACTTCAATCGTTTCGTGTTTCATATTTTGTAACAACAACCAAATAACGGCGTGTCGACGCTACTGTAAGTAGAGTGTGCATAGGGGAATGGAGGAGGGGGGTGTTGGTATTGTGCTGAGAGGAGAAAAGAAAGTAAAGTATTATTTATTTCTCTCTTATGTGGTACGACTGGCGTTTCGCTTTCCTTCTACTGCTTGGCCATGTCATCAACATGCAGGACGAACTAAACTGCAAGGACATGTGTATTGTAGAAAGCTGCGAAACCCCAGGCCTGGTCACAGCTCCCCAACTTGTCAGCGCATGCGTTCCTTCCACTGCGCATTCCTAGCTACTACACAAGGTCAATGCTTATAATTTAATTTAATTTAATTTAATTTAACTAAAATTCAGTCCTGGGCTTACCTAAAAATAAAATTGTATTTTAATTCACCATCAAATAATATGAATATATTTTTTCTGGAGGATATCCACGTTTCAAGCTGAAGCGTGTCGAAGCGAAGTGGACGCCATCTTGTTATTGACTGCAGCGCCCCTAGCCGCAGTTGCAGTTTTGTAGCAGTGAGTCACTCACCAAATATATGTCATGCCAAGAAGCCAAAATAACCAAGAATAGATGTTTTCACCAAAATACAGAAAGAGCTGTCACCACATTTTTGCTAGACCATGATGAAATATTTATTGTTGATTCACCTGCTTTGTTTGAGACTCGTATGAAAACTTCCGATATGATTCATTGGCACTGAACTCTTATCTAGACGTTAAGAAGGTTCAAAGGAATCTGGAATTATCTTTAGCAAATACTTATCGGAAAATCTTTTTTACTTTCTCGATTAACAAACTTTTATTCTTGAATAAACATAGTTGGAGTATCTGAAACATCCATTTTAATATCCATATTATATTATTAATCAAAGTTAAATCTAACTAGCTGCAAACCTGAGGGAAGTAGCCATCCTGAGGATATTGTGTGACCAGCAATGTTCTGTATACCAGCCTGAGGATATTGTGTGACCAACAATGTTCTGTATATCAGCTGAGGATATTGTGTGACCAACAATGTTCTGTATACCAGCCTGAGGATATTGTGTGACCAACAATGTTCTGACTAACCAGCCTGAGGATATTATGTGACCAACAATGTTCTGTATGGCTAGTTTTGGAACGTTTGGTCCTAGCTGTGTCCTGACAGTGTCTGTGACAGGACATTTTACCGAGAGTTTTCTGTCAGAGCTTGTGTCACCCAAATCGGCGAGAACGTGGACCAGGGCATCAGTTTCGTTTTGTCTGGTTTCCTGCTGATGGAGAGTCTCGATTGGTGTACTGGAGGTGGAGCTAGATGGTTCTCCATCCTCCTTTCACGCGTACGTTCCTCTAAATGTTAGACTCCTCATCTCTGTCCCGTTATTGGCAAGTCCAGGCGGGTGAAAACACGTGGATCAAGTCAGTCATTTCCCAACAAAGCCGGAACACAGGCAAACTGTGGGATTGTTAGTGAGTCAGGAACACAGGCAAACTGTGAGACTGTTAGTGAGTCAGGAACACTAACCTCGACACTAACACATGCCACTTGGACACAGCTGGCCGCGTCTGAAGATGGCAGGTTGTGTACTGACATATACTTTAGTAAAGTACAGCTTTATTTGTGTAGTTAGCAATCACTTGACAGACAGACAGACAGACACAAGGTCACACCGGGACACGACCCACGCGAGAAAGATACAACTTGATGCCAGCCTGTTTGATTGGCGGGGCGGATTGACTCGGGTGGGATTATGGGATGTATTGTTACATCCCCCAGTGACTGAGTGGTCCGGAGACCTTGGTTCTATCCTAGGTAAAATAGTGTTATCCTGGCATTTTAATCCCCGCTGCTAGTATTGGCAAGGGGTTCAATTTAGGTTACGTTAGCTTGCGAGTCGTGTTGCGATAAATGAATTAAACATCCGAGAAGACTGAAGATTGGGGGCCACGGTAAAGAGTTTCGTCGACTCTTACTAGGGCTATAACATGTTAATCTAGGTGATAAAGATTGATGAGACCACAAAACCGACACATTTTGCTGTGCTCTCTGCTGTGTCCGCCGTGAGATAGTCTGGGATCGGCAAATATTCCTACACTTGTGTTGGGCAGGTGGTATCCGCCAGGGGTCAATTGTTAGATTAGTGAAGTACTAGCCAGAGAGACAACAGTTTCCTACACTTGTGTTGAGTGGGCAGTATCCAGCAGGGGCCGGTTGTTAGATTAGTGAAGTACTAGCCAGAGAGACAACAGTTCCTACACTTGTGTTGAGTGGGCAGTATCCAGCAGGGGCCGGTTGTTAGTTTAGTGAAATAATAGCCAGGGAGACAACTGTTTCTACACTTGTGTTGAGTGGGCAGTATCCACCAGGGGCCGGTTGTTAGTTTAGTGAAGTACTAGCCAAGGAGACAACTGTTTCTACACTTGTGTTGAGTGGGCAGTATCCAGCAGGGACCGGTTGTTAGTTTAGTGAAATAATAGCCAGAGAGACAACTGTTCCTACACTTGTGTTGAGTGGGCAGTATCCACCAGGGGCCGGTTGTTAGTTTAAGTGAAATAATAGCCAGAGAGACAACTGTTCCTACACTTGTTTTTGAGTGGGCAGTATCCACCAGGCACCGGTTGTTAATTTAGTGAAATACTAGCCAAGGAGACAACTGTTTCTACACTTGTGTTGAGTGGGCAGTATCCAGCAGGGGCCGGTTGTTAGTTTAGTGAAATACTAGCCAAGGAGACAACTGTTTCTACACTTGTGTTGAGTGGGCAGTATCCAGCAGGGGCCGGTTGTTAGTTTAGTGAAATACTAGCCAAGGAGACAACTGTTTCTACACTTGTGTTGAGTGGGCAGTATCCAGCAGGGACCGGTTGTTAGTTTAGTGAAATACTAGCCAAGGAGACAACTGTTTCTACACTTGTGTTGAGTGGGCAGTATCCAGCAGGGGCCGGTTGTTAGTTTAGTGAAATACTAGCCAAGGAGACAACTGTTTCTACACTTGTGTTGAGTGGGCAGTATCCACCAGGGGCCGGTTGATAGTTTAGTGAAGTACTAGCCAGGGAGACAACTGTTTCTACACTTGTGTTGAGTGGGCAGTATCCACCAGGGGCCGGTTGATAGTTTAGTGAAGTACAAGCCCGGGACGCCAGCGATACAGCAGTTCCGGTCGTGTGACCAAATCTCCTTCCCACGGTTCATGATCCACGAGCGCGATCATTAGTCATTAGTTAATGACGAGGCAGGAATTCCCCCGACCAATAGATAGCTACACTTTGTGTGGGAAAGAAGATGATTGGACGTCAACTTTCTAAACACAACGTTACTTAACAAGATGACTTACAAACTTACTCAACCTGGGACTGACAAACACGTTACAAGGACCGGTGACAAGTTTAGGTGAGTGGTTAACACATCTCCCCTTACATTCAACTTATCACTAAGTGAAAATAAACCAATGTAATATCGTTGTAGCACAATTTCAGTCAACGCCAAGATTCCAACATGGGTCACTCACATCAATTCAAGGTCTGAGTCAACCTGAGTCACTCAGAACAATCTTAGAATTGAGTCAAGCTGTACCTGAGGTAGTTCCTTAAGAGCCCCCTTGCCACTAGTGTACTAAACGTCATCAACGAATACTTACTGTCAATTTGTGTGGGATGGTATTTTGAGGGGGTTTGGCCACCAACACATAAAGGGTTCAAGGAGCCCCCCAACCCCGGCAAATGTTTGAACATGGAATGCCCTTGGAAACGAGTTAGAGTAGTCTTCATATAGAAATATTTTGAAAATTAAATGTCTCTAGAAAATATTTGGAGTTGGGGCAAGGACATGTTCCGGCTTCATATCTGATAAAATCATATATAGAGGGGGTATTTATTTTCAAGGGAGCCAATACCCCCTCGCAGTCTCGGTTTCCCCAACACATGCTCACAACTTTGTCTGAAAGGTTGAACTAATTGTGATGACTCTCGTTTCAGGGGATGAACTGTAAGAACTGTCGAGAACTATTCGAACATTAAATAAAGTATGAACTGACGCGAGACTTATTTTACTGGCTTGTTATTTACTTGTCTTGTTTTATACAAAGCTAAGATCAGGATGAGGAAGGTAGATTTGAGGACGGGAGGGGAAAGATCATCTTTCGGCCACCCGAGCCAGATTTGAACCCCGACCTTCCCCATGATTGACAGACTATACTGGATGAGTCTGGCATTTAGTTAACGTGACCACAGCTGCGGAAATTTATCTGTGTTGTAATAAATGTATTCATCTCGAGGTCAAAAACCGTTTTCCATAGCGTAATCAGCCAAGGTGTGTACGATCATTATTTAAATGGTTTGTTTATTTTGACATTTATTTGGTTTAACAGTTTAAAAACAATATCATTTGATCGTCTAGTTAGAATTTCTACATAAATTAGTTTGACAACAAAATAGCGCTCAGTATAAATACCGCAATACAAGGTGGAAGGCTCAACCACACGGCGCATTACAATTGGGCCACGTAAACATTACAGTTGGGCCACGTAAACTTTACAATTGGGCCACGTAAACATTACAGTTGGGCCACGTAAACATTACAGTTGGGCCACGTAAACATTACAGTTGGGCCACGTAAGCATTACAATTGGGCCACGTAAACATTACAGTTGGGCCACGTTAACATTACAATTGGGCCACGTAAACATTTCAGTTGGGCCACGTAAACATTACAGTTGGGCCACGTAAACATTACAGTTGGGCCACGTAAACATTACAGTTGGGCTACGTAAGCATTACAGTTGGGCCACGTAAACATTACAGTTGGGCCACGTAAACATTACAGTTGGGCCACGTAAACATTACAGTTGGGCCACGTAAACTCTACAATTGGGCCACGTAAACATTACAGTTGGGCCACATAAACATTACAGTTGGGCCACGTAAACTCTACAGTTGGGCCACGTAAACATTACAGTTGGGTCACGTACACATTACAATTGGGGCCACGTAAACATTACAGTTGGGCCACGTAAACATTACAATTGGGCCACGTAAACATTACAGTTGGGCCACGTTAACATTACAATTGGGCCACGTAAACATTACAGTTGGGCCACGTATACCAGCTATGAGACAAGGTTATGGATAGACATGTAAAGACATGTACATCCAAACTATAGAAATCTCTTCGTGTAGTGTTCCAGTGATTGAAACATGGAAGGTTCGTTTATGTGGAGTGAAAGGGGCCAAAAATTGCTTGTCATAGAAAGTAACACATTTTAAATGGTTAATGCTGCTACCGATGGTAAAGTTCGCTGGAGATGTGCGAACAAAAAGTGTTCAGAAAAAGTGTACACGGACAACATCAACAGTAATGTTATATTACAACGCATGCTATTGCCTTGGTACGAAAGAACATTTACGTGGACAGGCGCGGTGCTGTTCCGAAACTACCGACTAAACAAGAAGTATTAAGGGCTGTTGAAGGTGAGTGACTTTTTGTGATGGTTCAATATGGTTTTTAATTAAATAAAATTGAGGTGGTAATTAGAAGAAGGGCCTATACGTAAAAATTATGTTTTGAGATAAAAGGGGTTAGCGTTCAAAAGAAAATATTGTAATCGTTAGAAAATTCCATCTCAAGTTAGTGATGAATCTTTCTCTTCTATGTGAACCCCAACATAAAAAAAGTGGGTTATTTATTCTCTGTCCCCATGTCTGTCTGTACCAGCACTTTTTTTATTGTTATCTAGCCCGAAAATTAAGGGTAATTTACCAATGAGTGATTTTTTTCGAAAATAGCTTTAACGATTGGGTTAAAAATATATTTCTAGGATTTGTTTTACATGACAAATAGCAAGGCATTGTTGGACAAAAATTCGTTTAAGGTTAGATTAATGAAGGGAAATTTATAAAATTCTAAATATTAAAAAAAACAGCTTTAACGATTTAGTTCCAAATGAGTATCTTGGGAGTTTTGACCTGAAAAATAACACTGTATACTTGTTTTTGGTGTAAAAATATATGATGACTGATTTTTCAAAATCGATAAAAAAAATCTTTAACAGTTTTGTTCAAAAATTGGTATATGGAGACTATTTTACATGATAAATAATAGTACATGTTTAGTTTTCAAAAATAAATTAAGGTAGTTTACTTAAATTAAATTTTAGGAAATTTGCTTTTTTTTAATATGGCATTTAAGAATTAGATCACTATAGATATCTGGGAATTATTTTTCATGATATATAGAAATATATTTTCTATTTTTACAAATTTGAATAATTTGAAAGTAGTTTATAAATAACTGATGTTTGAATTTTTTATTTTGTATTGTGTTAGCATTGTATTTAAAATCGCAACAAAAACTATAGTTATGTTCATACTAGGCTTACTATGGCAACACACATATTCTTTTACTTCCCACAGAAGAAATCTAGAGGAGTAGATATGTTTTTATATGTCCTTGTATCATAACAGGAATAGTTGGCCCAACTGTAATGCTCCGAACTGGACAGTTCAACTAGAGCTATTGTTATCATTAGTTTACCACTGATGTATCGTCTCATGACGTTCCCCTGTAGCTAGGCTTCACCCAGAACACGATCAGTGGACAAACTGGTGTCAATTAACCTCGAGTTCATGTGTGAGAATGGTGTGTGAGTAAATACTCACACATGTTAGTGGGCCGGTATTCATACCACAACAATCACACACGAGCAAGTGGTCCAGTGAATTACACATACATTGTCTAGAGTCAGACACTCATACATGTCTGGGGTCAGACACTCATACATTGTCTGAGTCAGACACTCATACATGTCTGGGGTCAGACACACATACATTGTCTGGGGTCAGACACACATACATTGTCTGGGGTCAGACACTCATACATCGTCTGGGTCAGACATACAAACATTGTCTGGGGTCAGACACTCATACATTGTCTAGAGTCAGACACTATACATTGTCTGGGTCAGACACACATACATTGTCTGGGTCAGACACACAGACACTAACAGGGTTTTACAAGATATGTTACTGTTTATAGAAACAGTTAACTGAGAAAATGTTCGGAGCAATGAGTTAATTTACTAATATAGCTTATACTATGGTACTGTCACATTATGGTCTTATATTATGGTAATTTAACACTAAGGTCCTATCACACTATGGTCTATCACACTATGGTCCTATCACACTATGGTCCTATCACACTAAGGTCCTATCACACTAAGGTACTATCACACTAAGGTCCTATCACACTAAGGTCCTATCACATTATGTAATGTAACACTAAGGTCCTATCACACTAAGGTCCTATCACATTATGGTAATGTAACACTAAGGTCTATGACATTATGGTAATGTAACACTAAGTTCCTATCACACTAAGGTCCTATCACACCATGGTCCTATCACACCCAAGGTCCTATCACACTATGGTCTATCACACTATGGTCCTATCACACTATGGTCCTATCACACTAAGATCCTATCACACTAGATCCTATCACACTATGGTCCTATCACACTAAGGTCCTATCACACTATGGTACCTTGAGAACAGCTGATCCAGCCACTGCTCCTATGCACTGTACGATGATGTAGAAGATGGCCTTCAGGAGGCTGACATGACCTGTGACCAGGAGACCACAGGTGACCGCTGGGTTTATGTGACCTCCACTGACATGGCCAAGAGCCTGAAACACGTCACAACACGTCACAACACGTCACACAAGAAACTAGTGAATAATCACCACAATCAAACTTTAAATGTAACTGTACAAGCGCAGTGAAGGTCCTGTTTCAACTAGACCATCTGGCATGTCTTCTGTGTTTCTGTTTGTCTCTTAGTTCTGTGAGTGCCGACAAATTCGTAGAGCTAATTCAACTAAATTTGACAGAGACTTTCTTTGAACCTAGGTTGAACGACGTATTTAGGCTGTGGGATTACAATATTACATCTGTTGAGAGAGCGAGTGTTATCTACATTTTATAGGCCTGGGTTATCGGCACAGAGAGTGGTTTGTCAGTCTTACACATGCGGGTACATTTCCTCCTTCTTTAGCCTCAGTGTAGAATAGTATATACCGGACAGGGATACGTGGTGGTATGGAACCCATCCTGTGTGCTGTATCAGGTTAAGTCCCGGGCCGTGTTGAACTCTGATCATTATTAACAAACCCCCCCGTTCACTAATAAACATGCCTTGCTTCCTGATGCGTCACGTGGTGCTGGGTTAACTACTCTAGCCACGCGTACCAGACTAACGTGGAGGGTCTGGGGTTCGAACCCAGGCAATACTGACTAGATCAAGTACAGCTAATCCAACCAACAGGAACTACGAGAAGGATGGAACGATACCTTGGGTTGAACCCCGGTTAGATTCATTTGGAGAGTCAGGCACTGATTGTGGCCTTAGCCCTGCAATCAATGAGAACACCACAAGTTGATGAACGTGCAGACCACCTCACCAGTTGATGAATGTGTAGACCACCCCACCAGTTGATGAATGTGCAGACCACCCCACCAGTTGATGAATGTGCAGACCACCCCACCAGTTGATGAACGTGCAGACCACCCCATCAATTGATGAACGTGCAAACCACCCACTAGTTGATGAAGGTGAGGACCACCCCACCAGTGGATGAACGTGCAAACCACCCCACCAGTTGATGAACGTGCATACCACCCCACCAGTTGATGAACGTGCATACCACCCCACCAGTTGATGAACGTGCATACCACCCCACCAGTTGATGAACGTGCATACCACTCCACCAATTGATGAAAATGCAGGCCACCCCACCAATTGATGAACGTGCAGACCACCCCACCAGTTGATGAACGTGCAGACCACCACACCAATTGATGAGTGTGAAGACCACCCCACAAGTTGATGAACGTGCAGACCACCCACCAATTGATGAACGTGCAGACAATCCCACCAATTGATGAACGTGCAGACCACCCCACCAATTGATGAATGTGCAGACAATCCCACCAGCTGATGAATGTGCAGACCACCCCACCAATTGATGAATGTGCAGACAATCCCACCAGTTGATGAATGTGCAGACCACCCCACCAGTTGATGAATGTGCAGACCATCCCACCAGTTGATGAATGTGCAGACCACCCCACCAGTTGATGAATGTGCAGACCACCCCACCAGTTGATAAATGTGCAGACCACCCCACCAGTTGATGAGTGTGAAGACCACCCCACAAGTTGATGAACGTGCAGACCACCCCACCAATTGATGAATGTGCAGACAATCCCACCAGTTGATGAATGTGCAGACCACCCCACCAGTTGATGAACGTGCAGAACACCCCACCAGTTGATGAATGAGTAGGGCAGTGATCCAACAGCGATGTTACAGTCAAGGTTGAATCAGGATCACCAGTGCCATGTGAACTCATGTGTGACTGAACCGGTTTAATGCCACTTCAGGCTAAGCTGTCTCTAGGTGGATGACCTCCGGGCCTGACCCACATTCTCTTACACACACTCACACACTCACACACTCACACACGTGGTGCATCAGCTACACGAATATAAACCGAGGGTGGTTTTACACTGCTCTAGTCCGGAGGTCCCAGGTACACTAGTACCCACAGTGCTCGGGACCATTCATCCTCCTGAACACGGGACAAACCTGTAGAGAGGTCCTGGGAGGTACACTAGTACCCACAGTGCTCGGGACCATTCGTCCTCCTGAACACGGGACAAGCCTGTAGAGAGGTCCTGGGAGGTACACTAGTACCCACAGTGCTCGGGACCATTCGTCCTCCTGAACACGGGACAAACCTGTAGAGAGGTCCTGGGATCTATTACCGTCTCATCTCATCTCTATTTAAATTCTAGTGACAAAGTTGTATTCAGTGATATGAAAGACCGCCGTTTTGCTGTCCCTATTCTGTTACGGTTTATTCTGAGCCTCGATGTGTTAGGTCAGGGTTCAGTTACCGGCGAAGGGATGTTCGTTCATCGGGAACGTTATTTACTAGCCTCAGACAAACCATGGCTTGTGCTAAGTTTCACACGCCACAGGAAACCAAATATACAGGAACAAATTAAATATCAAACTAGCGAATAATTAACGACTGTGACTTAATCAATCATTAGTTGAAGTCAACTTTCAACGTGTTTCCAAATATTTCACGCAATAAGAACCACGGTAAAAACAGTTTTAATTTGTCTCCGATCATCCATAATTCCGTTGTACATAACTTCCGGGGGTAGCGCTGTCAGCTCAAGAAGTGTGTAATGCAAGGTGTATAACCTGCAGGAACTAGTGACAAACACGAAACTTTAGAACAAAATGTTTCGGTATGTTTTAACTGAAAACACCCTGCCAGTATCTGGTCAGGATGGAACCAAGGTCCTCTAGGCCTGTAGTTAGTATCCCTGACCACCCAGCAAGGAGGCTGTGCTGTGTGCTACATGTCTACAAAGCCAGCAAGGAGGCTGTGCTGTGTGCTACATGTCTACAAAGCCAGCAAGGAGGCTGTGCTGTGTGCTACATGTCTACAAAGCCAGCAAGGAGGCTGTGCTGTGTGCTACATGTCTACAAGGCCAGCAAGGAGGCTGTGCTGTGTGCTACATGTCTACAAAGGCAGCAAGGAGGCTG